>JAEQBH010003085.1:0-495812 GCA_016808115.1 Tetrastigma voinierianum
GTAAAACAACCATAGAAATTCATATTGATATTAAATAAACCACAATTAAAGTATTAGTCCATAATGGTGCAGTTAGGGTTGACAAAACCCTAGAGAGAAAAGTTAGTTCATAGTGATTTTCATTACAGACTGAAAGATTTACAGCATTAAACGAATTAAGGAAAGAAATACGGAAGAATCCGTCTTCGCGATCTCTCGGAATCCGTTTCTGCCAAGCTCTCTCTATCCATCTCTCCTTGTCTTCAGTCTGCCTCCAATCCCCCCTTTTTGCCTCAAAATTCCTTCCTTTTTATACCTTGAAATTCGGGCCCATCAATGGCTCAAAAAATTAGAACTTTTAGTGCTCTCGTTTTGGAATGGGAGACCTCGCTAGGTCGCGGCGAAGGGCTTCGCCCGCGGCGTACTGGTGTCAGGAATATGGCCTTCGAGGTTTGCTGCGGCGTGAGCCTCCACACTTTCTGGCTTACTCTGGCCGCGCGGCAGCAAAGTGGCTGCTCTTGCGTGCAGAAGCCTTCCTTGTTGCACATCTTGCCTTCTTTCTTGATTCTTTTATGCTATTGTTCTAACTTCCTTTTCTATCCTAATATCGATATGTCCTATAAACATTATAGTATGAGGATTAGTGCAATATTAGTGAATATGAATGTGAATCGCCACAAGTTGAAATTTATAAAAACACATAGAAATTATCTTGGAATGCACGCATGATTCACTCATATCAATGGTCCTATTTGCAATGACCTTTGTGATCATATAGATAATGTTACATAGGGCGAAAGGCTTCAAATCTGCCAAAGTTTCAAGGTTATTCTTTCTGGGGATAAGGACAATAGCCGTCTCATTCATGTTTATTGGCATGATCCCCGCTTAGAAGAAATCTTTGCACACTCGAGTTAAACCCGGACCTATTATGGGCTAAAAACTCTAAGAGAAAGCTGGATTCATCCCGTCTTGTCCCGGTGCCTTGTCAGGATGCATGCTGAAGCTTGCCATTTTCACCTCACTATCTTCAAGAGGGGCCAATAGCAACACGTTCTGATCAGTGGTAACACACGTCGGAACACAATCAAACACCGGTGACCCGACACAACTGGAAGAGGTATAGAGCTTACAGAAATAGTTCAATACGATTTTTGGGATCTGATCGTCTTCAAAGTGCCACATACCTTAATCATCTTTCAAACTCCAGATGTGGTTCTTTTTGTTTCTAGTTGAGATATAATTATGAAAAAATATCGTGTTGGTCCCCATCTCTCAACCAGAATTGTTTTGCCCTTTGTTGCCGGTAGGTCTCTTGCTCCTGCTGCACCGCAAAGTATTCTGCTCAGGCTCTGTATAGCCTGACTACCCCATTGGGTCTCGTCTCTTCCAGAGTGCAGTCATTCTTGACCGATGGTTCTGGATCCTATCTCTAAACTGTTGCGTCAACGATCCTCCCCATTTTGAGAGCTCTAAAGCACACAACTCCAGCTTTCTTTGAAACTCCACTGATGTAAACTTCCCAACAATTTTCAACAACATTTCTGCATTCCCGTTCCTTTCAAAACCATAGATTTTTTAAACTAAATCGATGGGATTTCTGGACAAAAATTCTTCTCTTCATATCTAAGAAGAGGGGAAGGTGATCTGAGGAGGAGCTTTTGAGGATCCAGGCTTTGTCAGGATTGGTTTACAAAGCACCGATCAATCTTCCCTCCAACCCATGTGTCTGTAACTCTTGCTCTTTCCATGTAAAGTCCTAAGAAAATTCAATTCATGGAGATTGCAGGCCCGCGCCTGCTGATCCCCACCCATCAGAATGAGCCAATACAGCGTGAAATCTCCTGATACACCAAGGTGAGGAGGATGAGACAGCAAGTTGCTGTGGGAAAGTCAGGACTCTCTCCTTCAACTACGTAATGGGTGCCCATAGTATCAGTATATCTCCAAATTTCCCCATGTGGTTAATAGTGATCCCACGTCAATAAAATGTATTGCATAGATCAACACCATTATGTGCTCTTTGTCTTCTAGAGCATGGCTAGACCGCCTCTAATGACTTGAATTTTATGTAAAGTGGGATTTTTCAAAGTCAAGCAAACATTTTTTAAGAATTTAGGTGAAAAGTCAAAAAGTTAAATTAAGGACAAGTATTAACTTAGAATTTACAAAATTTTCAACACTTCTTATGGTCAATGTAGAATTTTGAATTGTGTAATCCACGTCCAAAAATAAATAAATATGATAGAAAAGAAAATGAGGTATTAATAGTACAAATTATGTTATTTGGAATAAGTATAATAATATTAATAATATTATTGAAAAATAAATAAATAAATGATTTGTTATGTGAAATATTGTTAAAAAAAAGAGAAGAGAAGTAAGGTGAATGAATTACATTTAAGTTATTATATTATTTAATTGGTTACTAAAAAGAAAAAATAAATAAATAAATAAAATAATATAAAAACAAATCAAGGAGTGTCGGATAAGCACATAAAGGAAAACAAAGGGAGTGGTAGAGAGTGCGAGAGAAGGAGAAAAAATGGGGGAAAATACCCATGAGTTAGGGCTTAGATTTTACAGTGAAAGGTCTTCAATCAACATCAAATTTGAGGGCTTATTTTATTTGATGTGAGGAATGTTCCTACGATTGTCAGTCAGACCATTAGCAGTTGTATTTTGTGAATCAAAGGTAGGGTGGTTTAACTATTCAGACTGTCCGAAAACAGTCCCGAAAATTATGTCCCAAAATCTTAAGACTAAATCACACGGCCAATCCTGGCCCAAAGAAAACCTGTGTCATTAAATAGCTTTTAGAACATAAATAATGAAATAGGAAAGTCCTTCACTCTTGGGAGTTTGACAAAGCTCGAGATTTTGAATACTACATGCGTAGCCGTCGTTGCATGGATCGACTTTAACTCTCGAACCGTCGAGATTCGACCATCGGAACGCTAGAAAAATCTCCATTCATTTTCTCTGCTTCCTCTCTCTCCGTCCGTTTTCTTCCCTATGTCGATTTTTCCCTCTCCTTTTCTTTTGACTCCTATTTTTTCCTTTTTTTATTTTCCTTTTCTCGTTAATGAAATACGGAAACTTGCCCCACTCCTCCTTCTCTCACCACCTCACACTTGTCTCATTTCTGCTTTCTCATTTCTCCTTATTTCTCTTTTATTATTATCTTTTTCTTTCTTTTCTCTTTTGGTCATGTTTATCCCACGAATTGTCTCTTTTAGTTTGCTCCCACTCTATTTTTTTCCTTGTTACTCTATTTCCTCCACTTACACTTGGCTCAATGTGAGCCATTCATACAAGTGCACCACATGGCTCATGCCATGTGTCACTCCCCTAGGGTGCCATGTGTCACCCGATACTTGGTGCCTCGAAAAACGTGAAATTCCAATTATCTCAGAATTCGATGAAATTCGACAAGGTAACTAGATTTCGCGAAACGAATTCAACGGCGAAGTCCATTTCGTCATCCGAGATGTAGAAAATTTCCGATTTCCAACCAAAATTACCGTTTTACCATTTTTTCCAGGTTTTACATTCTTTCCCCCTTAACAGGATTTCGTCCCCGAAATTCACACACACTTGCATATACAAACACATGCATATGCAATAGTTACTCTAGTTCCAAATATTAGACAACGCACCTTCGTCCTCAAATAGGAAATGATAGGTGGCTCGCATTGTGTCATCGGCAAGTTGCCTCCTCCAACCGCCAGTGGCGCCACAACGCTACCACTAGGCTACGCACCACGGTCTTGTGCCGTAATGCACGATCTCGGCTATCCAAGATATGCCTTTGGTCCCTCCTTGAAGGTCGATACGTATCGAATGACAATCTCTCCCCGATCGCTCACATTGTGAGCTAGATCTGAGTATACTTAGAACATGGGACATGGAACATCTCGTGGACACACGATAAACTACGATCAAGTAAGTGCATGGAGTATGCTGCAGTACCACCCTCTCGAGGATCTCAAAGGGTGATATACCTCTGCGTTGGCTTCCATAAGCTTTAGAATGGAGGCCAACTCCTCTCTTGGGGCACCACATGAGAAGACATGATCACCCACCTCAAACTCTAGAGGTCGGCTTCGTCTGTCGATGTAGCTCTTCTATCGGCTCTGAGTCATGAGAAGACGCTTCCGTATTAAATCCACCTTCTCAGAGATGTCTCTAATACGATTCGAACTAGTGATGGAATGCTCTCCCACATTTGTCCACCAAATCAGGGATCAACATGGCCTCCCATATAAAACCTCATAAGGTGCCATCTGTATACTCGTCTGATAAATGTTGTTGTAGGCAAATTCCATTAAGGGTAAGTGCTCCTCCCAGCTACCCTTAAGATCCAGGACGCATGCTCGCAGCATGTACTCTAAAACTTGTATGGTCCTCTCCGACTGACCATCTGTCTAAAGATGAAACGCAGTGCTCATTGTCAACTATGTTCCCGTGGCCTTTTGGAAACTCTTCAAAGTGTGTTATCTTTGGGATCCCTATATGATACTATGGACATGGGTCGCCATGTAATTCGAACAATCTCGAGATATCTGATCGACATAATTCCTCAGTATGAGAATCCATCGATTTGCTTGGAAAATGTCGACTTGGTAGGCTAGTCCATTATCTTATGCCGTCATGCCCTCTTTGTGATGTCCGTGATGGGTCCACAAAGTCATCATGAGCGTGCTCCACTTCCATCGCCCACCTCTAATGGGTAGTAGCCTGCTTTGTCTGTCACTCGACGCAACCTCTTGACTTCTGATGCTTAGCCTTGACCTGTTGACACGTGAGACATTTGGCCCGATTACAATCCTCAATGTGTGGCTTCATTACGCTCGATGTCTTTGGCGGCAGATCTCGGTACATGCCAGTACCGTGGATCGCACAACAAAAGCGAAGCGATGGAACTCCGGGGATCGAATTAGTCGAGTTGGGGAACCATAACCCGTCCACTATACTGAAGACTACCATCTGTTTGGATGATATTTGACATACGTAACACATGCGACTATACCGGTCACGATGGGCGATATCTCTGCGTCCACGCCCCACGGGACCTCAATCACCCTGCTTAGTAGGGACGGCGTCGCCACTAAACTCCCAATGTTGTGGGCACGATGGTTGCGCTGCGACATAAATTGTCCCACGGAGTCTGATATCTACTTACTCTTGGGAAGCTGGGCTAGCCCGGTGCTCCCGCTACTTCCGATTGAGTGCATCGACCACCCCACATTTCCTTACCCGGGATGGTAATGCAAAGTGAAGTCATAATCCTCCAAATGCTCCATCCATCTGTGTTGCCTCATGTTGAGGTCTCACTATGAAAAAATATACTTCAGACTCTTGTTGTATGAGAATACTTCAAACTATTCACCATACAAGTAGTGGCGCCAAATCTTTAAGGCAAAGACGATGGCCACCAACTCCAGGTCATGTGTAGGGTAATTCTACTCATGATTCTTTAATTTATACGGAACCATGGCTACAACCCTCTCAATTTGCATCGAAGACACATCAATCAATCCTTAGGCATCACTTTGTACCCTGCCTTGCCTCTGTCCTTGTTTTGGGACTATCAGAATAGGAGCTGAAGTAAGTTGTTTGCCTTTTTCTATATAGACTAAAACCCCTCAAATTAACATAATTACAAGAGCCTTACACTTCTCTTGCATACATGTTACTTTGGATAATTTTGCTTGATAAAATGATTTCTCTTAATTGCTCATGATTTAAAAATAAGGGTCAAGTCCATGACACTGCAAGTGCACAGGTCATACAAGTAGTCAAATCTAAATGTAAGTCCAGGTATCATTCCCACAAAGATTGATAGCGAATTACGGATCAACTACCCAAACTACAAAATTTCATACTATTTGGACTCAAAGCCAATAATGAGTTTTATCTAAGCAGCCTGAAATTAAAAATCCCTGTACTATTTAATATATTCAGATTAAGCTAAAACAAAAGTAAATGAATAAAAATAAACTGTCTATAAAAGAATGGATTGAATCAGTTTCCTGTGAAACGAAAACCATCAATGAAATACAATGGAAGAGTCAATTCCAGCACTAAAATCCATTGCTCTGTTTTATGTATGGATCTGATTTTTGTCCAAGATTTCCCAATTATTGGAATTGGATTTCTCCATATTCACTGATTAGATATCCTTGCTTCTATCAAGACAAGATCTAACCAACTACCTGTATTCCAAATTTTTTTTCAAGATCTGGGTGTTTTTCTTTATCAATACTTCACACCCATTTCCTGTTGACAGCAGAACTTTTGCTTTACCTTCTAAGGATTTTGGAAAAATTTCTACTACTCAATTGGTGGCTCAACCTTCAGATCTATGGGTTCATCCCTTTTCCTTGATTAGATCTGAGCTAACACGGGGATTGGAACTTACCTGTAGATTAAGGTGAACTCTCTTATTATTTATATTGTTAAATACACCCCTCCGACTTCAATTATGAGCGAATGGGGGATTTATCAAAATGAACTCTCAGAGCTCAGCAGTTCATCAATGGTAGTCGAACATACCCAGAAAAGAATGCTCTCAACTCTAAGGAATCTCCGTCTCTGTGTCACACTTGAGGAGGGCATCACGGATGTCAGTGAGATACATTCCCTCAGCCCAGTACTAGGTACTACCCCATTGGGAACTTATCCATTAAAAAAGCGACAGATTAAGTAAAAACCGAGACCCAATTAATTCTTGTAAATTGTGCGAAAGGCGCAACTAAGTAAATCAAATCGGTAGAAACGTTACGATTCTTGCATTGCGATTAAGAAATGGAGCACCGATCACGCATAACCACTATAATTACGATAAAGCGAGAAGAAATGAATTTGTTGTCTAGATTTCATAAATTTTGAGCGATAATACTTAAGAAAAATAACATAACAAAAATCCAGCTCTACTACCGTCTCTGCCGCCGGTTCGCGGTCAAACCCGGAAAATTAGCCCAAAAATAAAAATAAAAAAAATAAAATTATAACTGCAAGGAAATATACACTGAGTTCCTCTTCTTTTCCACTCTGGGTGAAGACGAAGGTACGCTTTACTATTCAGCTATCTTTTTATCTTTCAAAAGAATCTAGGCGAATCCCAAAATGCTCGGTGGAAATCAAAGAAAAGCCCGACTCAACGCGTCATGTCAGCGACCTCAAGTTGATGTCGCGACATGGACTTGTCTTGATTGCTCATGATCAGTCGCGACCTCTTTCTTTTAAGTTGCAACTAGTTTGTCTTGCAACAACTTTGATCAGTGGTTGCGACATCGTGTGTGGTCGCGACTTCATTTGCTCAATGTTCCTTGGTGTTGATGTGACCACCGATTTTAATATCGCGACATCATTGTCTTCCCCTTTTCTCGGAAACCGAGGTTGCGGCGTCGGTTTGGTTTGCGACCACTTTTCTTTGTATGTGACTTCATGTAGTGACTTTGATTCAGCTGGTCGCAATTTTGTTGGTGGTCTTGTCTTCATATCTTTCAATTTTATGTCGGCGACATCATGATGATGTCGCGACCTCTTTACTTCCCATTTCTTTTCTTCGGTTGCAACCTCTCAGTTCTCACGTTGCTGACTAATTTTCCTTCTTTCCCACTTATTTTCGGTCGCGACCTCGATTGCATCAGCGACATCAATTTCTTACGCTTAGCTTTTCTTGGTCGCGACTAAATTAGTGGTCGCGACATCATTCCCGATCCTTGACTTGTAAAGGTCATGATTCGGTTCCTTGCAAGTGCTTGTTTGGCTACGAGGTTAGAGCCTCGCTTCGAATTCTATCTTTGGTTGCACTTTAAATCTTCCTGTTTTTATGTCGCGACATAGTAGTGATGTCGCGACATGAAATGGAACCTTGTATTTAAAAACCGGTGGCAACCTCTTTCTTTAAAGACCTCTCTTACTTGGCTTCATGACGGATTCTTGTCGCGACCTGTGTGACATCATTCATATCCTTTTTGGTGTCCGCAAACATCAGTGATGTCGTGACATGAATTTCTTCATTTGATTGTTTCATACCAAGTCTAAACCATCTTTTTTTTTCTTTATGCAAACCTCCTTTTTCAAGTCAAACTACTTGTTCAAGTTTTCGGTTTCTTATTCAAAGCCAAATTTGTTGATGTCGTGACACGGAATGGTAGCGGCCCAGGCATTCTGTCGTGAGCTTAAATTTCAGTCGTGACCTCGGTCTAGCACAATGGTGATTTCCTTACGTTTTTGCTAAAATTTAAGTTTAACTGTATTTTCTGCAAAATGAAATTTGATCAATTATCCACTTTTCTTCAAACAAATCAACATTTATCTCATAATAAACTCGAAAAATGGATTAAAATCTAATGAGTTTTTAGACTCATCCAAATTCACAAACTTAAATTTTGCTTGTCCCGAGCAAGAAAGAAAAGAATTGTTTTGTCCTCAAACAAATAAGCTTAGAAATTTTAAGGACATTTTTTACGATTCTTCTGCAGTCTTTCTCATTCTACGCCGATCTGGAATTAGAGATACAACATCATTTTAAATTCAGTTTTGATTCAAATAAGACATAGTATACTTACATCAAAAAAATTATTGATAAACTAATGTATTTAAGCAGTTTATTCAAGTCTTGTTTTGTGTGTGTGTGCGGTCTTCAATCCTTTTCATCTTTATGTTGGTTGGATTAATCTTACGGGAGTTTCTTAGACTGTTTGTGAAAGTCCCATAGGCTTGTTTTCATATTGAGTCTCCGCTGTTAGGTAAATCAACCTTCAAAATCAATGAGGTCTTTCGGGCTTGTAATGTTGAGCTTGGTAATTGGGTGATAATGGAAAATTTTAAGTTGTAAATCTTGGTTTACCTTTTCTATACTTGTTGCGCCAGCTTTCACCATTTTCTTCTTTGTTCTTGCTGATTCCTCTTGCAATCTTGCTTTGATTCATCTTCATGAATTCTTTTGAGAATTTCAATTTCCATATGTACTTTATTCGGACCGAGTTCCTTTGTTTCTTGAACTCTTTTCTTTTGTTTTTCTAGAATTGGAATAGTGCAATGTTTGTCTTTTAGGCTTTCTATTACTCTTGAGAACTTTGGGCTAGCAACTCATGAGTTGGCATTGGGGTACTAGGTGTTAAAACACCCCTCTGAGCTTAATTTAAGGGAAATAGGCCACAAGACAAAACTTATTCCTTATTTCACTATACCTTCTTTACTTCTTCACCTCCTTCATTAAATTTGATATTTTCCCACAGCTGTTTCTTTCCTTTATAGTAAACTTTTAAGAACTGAGGCTGGATAATATGGGCTCTTTCTTTGCGGGTTTATTGCAAGGAAGGAATTTAGGTTTTCGATTCTTTGTTTTATTGAAGAAATAAGGCTTATTTGGCTCAAATCAAGAACTAGAGAATATGCTTAAGCATATTTTGAGGTAGGCTTAGAAAAGCTCAATGCGAGGATGGCCTCTATCATTTCTTGTTATTTGTTTTCACCTAAGATTTACTCAATGATAACAGCCAAAATAAGTTACGGATCATTGACTCTCAATCCACGAAATTCCCGAAGGATGTTCTAATTCATGTGTCAAAGTTTCATAAGTTTTGTTGACAAGGTGTATTATTTCTTCAAGACTTGTATTTATTTCTTTGTCACACTTGCATTATTTCATCGAGTGTTTTTGTTCCATCGTGATAACGATTTTCCAATTCTTGCAAACTAAAGCGAATTTAAACAATGGAATAATACTAATTTCCAAGTTAATAGTTCACGCCACGATTGATACAGTTCTGTTCTTGAGAAAGAGCGAATTATTTATTTGATTCTTGCAGAAAGAAAATGACACGAGAAAAAATTGAGGATATCATAAGCAAATCAATTTGTAAGTCGATAGGAATTTTATTCAAATATCAAAACATTTCGATATTGTACCTGTCACAGCACTCTTTACAAATAAAACATGTAACTAAATTCAAGAAAAACTCTCTATTTCTTGATCCTAAAATCCTAGATCTTCCCACGAAGGTTGCGGCTCACCTTGAAAAATTTGGTTACGGACCTTGAGCTCCTCCAAGAGTGATTCGACTGTTAACAAGGTTGTTCAACAAATTGGAGCTGCCCTGGTTGATGGGTTCTAATTAACCCTTCTTCCTATTCCCTTCCCATCAACCACTCTCTTGATTACACATCGTTTTATGGAATAAGGAATGGAATTGGTTTGTTTTCCGACTCCATTCATTCCATAAACTCTATGTTCACAGCCTTGAAGCTCTTCTTTTCTCTCATTCTCCTTTCTCTTCATTCTCTTTGTTTGTTTTTCCCTTGTTATCCCATCCTTTTATAGTGATTTTCATCTCTTGGGAAGAACAAGGCCATTTATTCTTTCTTTAAATTTTCGATGAATGAATTGAATGAGGTTTCTCGAATTCTTGCTCTTTTGATATTTCCAACGAAGGTTTGTTTGGTGAGAATGTTGATCGTTTTCTTGAATTTATTAAATTTCCTCTGATTATTCTCTGGCCAGGCATACTAAACCAATTCGTTTCAGTAAAGACATTGATTTTTGTTTGCATTAATAACTATTTATTTCAAAGATGCTATGAATGAATGATCACGAGGCCGGGGTTTGGGAGTAATTGAGTCTGTGGATTTGAGGTGGAAGGCAGGCATTTGGGTTAAGCGTCATGACGGCGCTATAGAGAATAAGGACATTAAGTATTGAGCCTCTAAGTGTGATTTTTCAATTAATTTTATTTTCTTGCTGGGCGCCCAAATGAAGAGTTTTTTAACCTTCTTTGTTTACTTAGGACTAATGCAGTCACGACTTCAAAATTTTTGGTTGTGGCCTGAAATGCTATAGTCTAGCAGAGGGAAAATGGTGTTGCAACATAAAAATATTTCTTTCCTCAGCTATTTAGTCGTGACCTCAGTTTCATTATTTGACTTTCTTTCCACTTTTTATTTTCATCTAGCAATTCTTGGTTGCAACTTTTGAATTAAATGTTGTGACCCAGAACTTTATAAACACTCAGTCAAACCAATTTCCAATTTATTCCAATTCAATCAAAACAACTACAGCTAAAGCTCTGTATCTTGTCATGCACAAAATTCACCAGCACCCATATATCACATTTCTAAAGCTTAGCACCAAAACAAGATAAAAATTCCCCAAACTTTCAATCATGCTATATCAAAAGACTAAACTTTAAAATCAAATCAAGAAGAATATCACGCCCACCTTTTTTTTTTTGGTCTCTTATAGTGATTGAAGTTTGATTACCCAGATACGCTCCTTTTTGCAATCTTCCCTTCGTCTGCCAAAACAAAAAAAAAAATTCTTTACCTACTCTTCAAATGATAATGAATAAAAATCAAATTAAGCTATTAGAAAGTTAAACACGAGGAAATTTGTAAACTATAACAAGAAAAACAAAATTTAAAATCAAGCGATTGTGGATTGCACTTCCGCAAGAAAACATTAGAATTTTTTAGTCTTTACATAGACTTTCTCTTGTCATTACTGTTTCTTCAATTTCAACTGTTTGAGAAAGAAGGGTTACTCTTCTTGAGTACTTTCTCCCAAGATAGTGCTTTAATCTCTACCCATTAACTTTGAACTCCTCGCGATTCTTTGGTTCTAAGTGTCTTTGCCTCAATGTGCTGCTTGATACCTTTATCAAATGGTCCCTCCATTTGGACTTCGAGCTTTCCTGGAAAGAGTCTTAGTCTAGAGTTAGATAACCAAGGCCCGATCCTCCTGCCTTGAATTCCCTAAAAATTCGTTGATCATGCCATTTTTGTTTTATCCTTGTAAATTCTGGCACTATCACTTAGGCATTCCTCAAACTCTTCAATTCATTCTTGGAGTAGCCTCTCTTCCTTAGCGACTTTAAAATCAAAATTAAGCTTCTTGATGGCCCACATAGCCTTATATTCTAGCTCGAGGTAGGTAAAATGGAGTTTTCCAAAGACAAGCTTTGTATGGGGACATTCAATGGGAGTTTTAAAGGTAGTTACGTGTACTTGAGTCACGTCGTCAAACGAAGACCAATCTTATGTTGGAACTTCTGAGTCCTTTTCCAAATTTTCCTTTCATTTGCTGTTGGAAATTCCCGAAGCTTGCCATTTGTTTAGGGATGATAAGCTAAGCTCATAATGTGTTTGATACCATATACGCTCATGAGTTTGTCAAACACCCTTATTTGCAAATAGGCTCCCTCCATAAAATTATAGTGCAGGTGTTTGTCTGCTTAGAATATTTCTTTGTAAAATCCCACAAGCGTATTGGCATCATTCTTTGGACAAGGCTGGCGCCTCTACCCATTTTGATACATAATCCCACGGCTAGGGTATGTATATATTTCCAAATGGCTGGAAAAGGCCACAATAAAATCCATTCCCATCCCGTAACAATTACACCACGGGATGCCTTGTAGGGGCATCTCATGCCTTTTGCTGATATTTCCCATTCTTTGTGATCACATACTTCACCCATTCAAAACAGTCTTTAAAAATAGTAGGCGATAAAATCATTTGGAGAATTTTGTGAAACATTTTATCTCTACAAAATATCCTCCATATAGTACATGACATAGTTGTAAAATCTTGCTTTGCTCACCTTACGGTACATCTCCTTATAATCGGATCAACTCCTCTTAAACAATAATGGGTCATCGGATATAATACGCTGTCGATCCTTGGCTTCTTTCTCTGGTGGTAGTGAATTACGGTGGCATAATTCACAAGCTAAAGTTCACAATATCGGCATACCGGGGTGATTAGAGTGGCCAATTTGAAATAGCTACTCATCTGGAAAAATTTTACGCTATTTCTCTTCTTTCTTCTTGTACGATTGGGTTTCTCTACTCTTGACAAGTGATCGGCTATCACATTGTCACTACCCTTTTGTCTTATTTCTAAATCAAATTCTTGCCCAATAATAGTACCCACGATCAATCTCGCAGCTTTCTTGCTCTTTGCCATTAGATATTTAATTCTTGCATCTGATCGGTGTGTATAACAACATAGGACCCCAAAATGTATGGCTAAAATTTTCACATGCAAATACTATTTGTCGGCCTCTCCTTTTCAGTAGTAGAGTAATTTTCTTATTAGCCATTAAAGGTTTTGCTAGAATAGTATAGGGCCTTGAACACTTTTTCATCTTTTTGTCCCAATCGACTCCCATTGCAAAATCTTTTGGCATCACACGTATTTCAAATTCTACGATTTCCAATCTGGTTTTGCCATGATGGGAGCTTCAACTAATCTGGATTTGATTTCTTCAAATGCTTTATGGCAGGATTCATCAAAATAGAACTTAATTATCTTTTCCGGCAATCGCATAGTGGTACAGCAATTTGAAATCTCACGATAAATCTTCTATAAATCCGACATGTCTAAGAAACTTGATTCCATGGCCTTAGTGGGTGGCATTAGATTTCTTATAGTGAAACTTTTGCTTAGTCTACCTTAAGCCTAGCTGCGAAATCATGTGCCCCAGACAATTCCTTCTGTTACCATAAAATGGATTTTTTTTCCCAATTCAGTGCTAGATTCTTGTCTTTTTTAACTGAAATCTTATCCCAGGTTATGCGAGCCTTTGTTCAAAAGCTGGATCCATACCTTTGTAAAATCATCCATGAAGATCTCCATAACTTCTTACGCTAGATGAGAAAATATAGACATCATGCATCTTTGGAAGGCTGCCGGGAGCATTACACAAACGAATGGCATTCTCTAAGCGAAAGTACCAAATGGGCATGTAAAGTGGTTTCTCTGATCTTCGGTGCAATATGTTGGTTATGTCAAAAGTATCCATCAAGAAAACAAAAATGAGGGTGTCACCTTAACTATCGACATCGATCCAATGAAAGGCGGGGAAAATGATCCTTTAAGTTGCGTATTCAATTTACCTACGTAGTTAATACACACCCTCCATCCTATCACGGTTCTTGTAGGAATCAGTTCATTCTTTTCATTTCTGATCACAGTGAATCCACCTTTCTTGGGAACCACATGCATTGGGCTTACCCAAGAACTATCTGATATAGCATATATAAAACTTGCATTTAACCATTTCAGAACTTCTTTTCTGACAACTTCTTTCATCCTTTGGGTTCGAAGTATCCTTTGATGCTCGATAAATTTTGCATTATCCTCCGACAATATTTTGTGCATGCAAATGGAGGTGATACCGCCGGATCCTCGATTGACCCAGCAATTGCTTCCTTGTAGTTTCTCGGAATTACCGGCAACTTGCTGTTCTGACCCCGATCCAATGCGGTGATATGATAACTAGTTTTCTCTTTTCACAGTTACAAAACTCATATTTTAAATGACCCAGGCAATTCTTTCCAATGCTCGTATACGCACTAGTTTCTTGCTCATGAGTTTGCTATTTACATTCTTTACTTCATCTTGGCCCCATTTTCATTTATACCGAGCATTTCATGTTAAACAAATTTGAAGCGAGTACTTCACAATGTCAGACTCTAGAATCTTGAAAAATTCATCTCAATTTCATTGATAGAGTGTTGAAGGATACAATCAGAATTCAATTCATCATTCCTCTACATTAGGATGTTCCAGACTCCTTTTAATATTAAAATGCACTGCTTCATTTCCAACCCTGAGTGTCAATTCACCTTTCTGTACGTCTATCAAGGCAACTCCAGTTGCTAAGAAAGGTCTTCCCAGCAACAGAGGAACTTGTGTATCGCCCTTAATGCATGATAGCTTAATCCACCTAGGAAGATTGAATTTCCCAACCTTAACAAGTACATCTTCAAGAATGCTATACGGTTGTTGTTTACCATAGATCTATCAGCCATATGCAATGTAATTGCTGTTAGGGTAAGTTCCCCCAAATTAAGTCTATGTACAACTAATAGAGGCATCAAATTTATACTTTGCTCGAAATCACATAAAGCTTTCTTGAATTCATATTTCCCGTAGAAGCGGGAATGGGTGAAAGCCTTGAGTCTTCATCTGTGAGAGCTTTTCTTTGAGATAATGGCACTACGTGCTTGATCAAGTTAACTATACCCTCCTCAGCTATCTTTCTTTTCTTGCTCAATATTTCCTTCAGAAATTTTGCATAAGAGAGAGCATTTGGCTAATCGCCTCTATGAATGGGATATTTATTTCTATTTTCTTGAAAATATCAAGAATTTAAGAAAAGCTGTTCTTCTCTTCTTGACTTAAGTCGTGGAAATGCTTGAAGGTGTATGGGTGAGTACTCCTTCCTTCTTTTAGG
This sequence comes from Tetrastigma voinierianum, assembly GCA_016808115.1. Taxonomy (NCBI): domain Eukaryota; kingdom Viridiplantae; phylum Streptophyta; class Magnoliopsida; order Vitales; family Vitaceae; genus Tetrastigma; species Tetrastigma voinierianum. The sequence continues at coordinate 15,233 of JAEQBH010003085.1, forward strand.
TCATTACTTTCTTTCGATTCCATCTGGATGTTCTTCTCCTTAGCTTGACCTCTTCTTTTTTACTGCCTCGGATCTCTTTCTTTTCTTTCTGTTCTTTTGTTGATGCTCAAATCCTTCCCACTTCTTAATTGAATTGTCATGCAGTCTTTTGGGTTCTTCTGGGTATCACTAGGGAATGTACCCTTGCTCTGATTTGGCATATTGAGCGGTTGCCCTCTTTGTGTCTCGAATTTTTATTTGAGGCACTAGCATTCTTCTGAAACATTTAATTATCGGACTTTAAAAGCTTCAAATCTGATAGTTTTACATTCATGGAATTGTAATAGCCTTTTGTTGTCCCCCATGAACTGCAGCATTTGTTCTTCAAATGGTTGGGTCCTCCTCTGACCACGATATTCATTTTACCTTTCACCTCGCTAGCTGCTGCTGCTGGGAACCTTGATGGGCTGGCGTATCGCTATTTGAGGATTACGTCCATGCCTTGAGCCTTGTAATGCCCCTCCCACCATATGAGAAATTCTCATAGTTTCCTCGATCTTGGATTGTAGTGTGCTTAGGCAGGTTAGGATTTGGCAGAAATGATAACTTCTTGGCTCGCTCCACGTACTTAACCTCCTCTGATACCATAAGAATCTTCCTTCTGTTGGCCCGTCGACACTTCTTCTCATAAGTTCTTTCTTGCTCCTATTTCATGGCCGATTATTGCATCTTCCTCTCTTGTTTGTCCAACTTTCCCTCCATGGCTGTCATCTTGCTCAGCTCCATGACCCCTTTTCCTCTGCTATTTTCTCTTTAAAACTCAGATGGAGCTTTCATATTGCATTTTGCCAGGTCTTCTATCAGACCTCTCGCCTCTTCAGCACTTGTACGTTTGAATGCTCCGCAGCATGAAGCATCGATAATACCCTTAGATGTATCATTTAAAGCATGATACACTATGTCATCCCAGGTCTTCAAATCTATGCCATGCATCGGGCATCTTTTTCGACAACCTTTTGAATCTTTCCCCGAGCTACATATAGGCTCATTTTGTTGGAATACTATTATCTCTCTTCTTCTCTCTGAAGTGAGAGATAGGGGAAAGAATCTGCCTAAGTAGGCTTCTACCAACTCTTCCCAAGTATTAATCGAACCATATGGTAATGATTCATATAAGCCAGCTCTTTATATCTCTCAAAAGAAAATGGGAAGAGATCTGATTTTATCACCTCTGGCCTCGCCCCATTCGAACTGCTTGTATTGGCCATCTGAGGAAATCTTCGGTGCTCATTTTGAGTCTTGATTGGGATGACCAGTAAACTGATGTTGTTGAACCATTGTAATCAAGGTTGGCTTTAGTTCGAAATTATTTGCATCTGATGAAATTTGTCGATTACGAATATTCTTCTGAATAATAGGCCTTGAGAAATCCTCCATTGTGTCATTAAAGGGAGGCCTTACAGTACACTTTCCTCTGTTCTGCAATACGGTCATGTCTCTCTCATCATAGCTACTCGTTTACGCTCTTTTTGTCTTTCTCAAGCTCCACGAGTGTTTTCTCGATTCGATTAATCATTGGAATCAGGTGAAAGTCTACTATGCATTAAAAGTTTTCTTGAAATCAAAACACCTCAAATTAATAGGATTAGATCAAAACCAAACAAATATTTTCTATGGCTTGTTAAAGATTGGTATTTAAAATAGTCACCTTTACCAAGCTATTTTTGTTAACTGCTTAAAATGTCCAAATTAGTATTTCCTTCTTTTGTCAGAATATTGATCTATTTAATTCTTTCAATCCCCGGCGACGGCGCCATAAAAACTTGTTTGCCTTTTTCTATATAGACTAAAACCCCTAAAATTAACATAATTACAAGAGCCTTACACTTCTCTTGCATACATAAAATAGTTTTCTCTTAATTGTTCATGATTTAAAAATAAGGGTCAAGTCTATGACCTTTGCAAGTGCCTGAGTCCTTACAAGTAGTCAAATCGAATGTAAGTCTAGGTATCATTCCCACGAGTTGATAGCGAATTACGGATCGACTACCCAACTCACCAAATTTCATACTATTTGGACTCAAAACCCATAATAGAAGGTTTTATCCTAAACGGCTGAAATTAAAAATACCCTATACTACTCGAATATATTCAAATTAGCTAAAACAAAGTAAATGAATAAAAATAAATTGTCTATAAAGAATGGATTGAATCGGTTTCACCGTGAAAGCTTGAAAACCATCAATGAAATACAATGGAGCGATGAATTCCAACACTAAATCCATTGCTGAACATGTATGGATGCGATTTTGTCCAAGATTTCCCAATTGTGGAATTGGATTTCTCCATATTCCTTTGATTAGATAGCCTTGCTTCTCGAAGACGAATCTAACCAACTACTGTATTTCCAAATTTTCTTGCAAGATCACGGGTGTTTTTCTTTATCAATACTTCCCACCATTTCCTGTTGACGGCAAGGCTGCTTTACCTTCTAAGGATTTTGGGAAAAATTTACCTATACTCAATTGGTGGCTCAACCTTCAGATCTATGGGTTCATCCCTTTCCCTTGATTAGATCTGAGCTAACACGGGGATTGGAACTTACCTGTAGATTAAGGTGAACTCTCTGATGATTTATATTGTTAAATACACCCCTCCAACTTCAATTATGAGCGAATGGAAGATTTATCAAAATAAACTCTCAGAGCTCAGCAATTCGTCAATGGTAGTCGAACATACTCAGAAAAGAATGCTCTCAACTCCTCAAGAATCGTGTCTTGTGAGAGCATCTGAATGTCGAATTAAGATACATTCCCTCAGTGGTACTAGGTACTACTATTGGGAACTTATCCGTAAAAGCGACCTTAGCGATTAAGTAAAACCGAACCTAAATTAATTCTTAGAGGTAATGCGGGAAGGCGTAACTAAATGTAAATCAAATCCAGGCTGGTCAAATTCTTGCATTGCGAATTAAGAAATGGAACACCCAGTCATGCACAACCACTATAATTGCAATAAAGTAGAAGAAATGAATTCGGAAATTTGTCTAGATTTCATAAATTTTCGAACAATGATACCAAGAAAATAACATAACTAAAAATCCAGCTCTACTTGTCTGTACGGTTGCGAGATTCAAAAGCGGAAAATTAAACTAAAAATAAAAATAAAAAATAAATTCTACTCTAAAATATACACTTTGAGTTCCTCTTTTCCCTTTCTTTGAGTATTGACGAGCTACTTTACTATTCTAAAGCTATCTATTTATACTTTAAAAAGAATCTAAGCCAAATCCCCACAATGCTCCAGGTGGAAATCCAATGAAAAAGCCCAGCTCACTGTCCTATGTCACGACCTCAAGTTGATGTCGCGACATGGACTTGTCTTGATTGCTAATGATCAGTCGTGACCTCTTTCTTTTAAGTTGCAACCAATTTGTCTTGCAACAGCTTTGATCAGTGGTTGCGACATCGTGTGTGGTCGCGACTTCATTTGCTCAATGTTCAACCCGGTGTTGATGTCGTGACCTCGAGTTACATGTCGACATCATTGTCTTCCCTTTCTCGGCTTTTGAGTTGCGGCGTCGGTTTGGTTGCGACCCGCTGCTGTTTGTATGGCTGACTTCATGTTGTGACTCTAATTCCTTTGGTCGCAATTGTGTTGGTGGTCTTCTTGTCTTCATATCTTTCAATTTTATGTCGTGACATCATGATGATGTCGTGACCTCTTTTGCTTCCCATTTCTTTTCTTCAGTTTGCAACCTCAGTTCTACGTTGCAACTAATTTCCTTCTTCCCACTTATTTTCCAAGTCGCGACCTCAGTTGCATGTCGCGACATCAATTTCTTCTGCTAAGCTTTTCTTCAAGTTGCGACCCAAATTAGTGGTCGCGACTATCATTTCGATCCTTGAAACGTAAAGGTCACAAGTTCAGTTCCTTGCAAGTGCTTCTATTTGGCTACAGGTTGCGACCTCCTTTCAAATTCTATCTTTGGTTGCACTTTAAATCTTTCTGTTTTTATGTCGCGACATAGTAGTGATGTCGCGAAATGAAATGGAACCTTGTATTTCTTTTGAAAAGACCTCTCTTGTGGCTTCATAGACGGATTCTTGTCGCGACCTCAGAGTGGTGTCACGACATCATTCATATCCTTTTGGTGTCGCAACATCAAAGTGATGTCGTGACATGAATTTCTTCATTTGATTGTTTCCTTTAGTCACGACCACGTTTTCTTTGCCACTTGGCCTCCTTTTCAAGTCACATTTCACTTGTTCAAGTTTTGGGTTTCTTCTTCAAAATTTAGAATTTGTTTAGAGTATTATTGTTTGGAATGGCAGCAACTAAGCATTTCTGTCATGACTTAAATTTCAGTCATGACCTCAGTCTGCTGTGGTGATTTCTTCGATTTTTGCTAAATTTGAGTTTAACGTATTTTCCTGAAATGAAATTTGAGTCAATTATCCACTTTCTTCAAAACAAATCAGCATTTATCTCACCAATAATGAAAAAATGAGTTCTAAAATCTAATGAGTTTTTAGACTCATCAAGCCTCCCTTTCAATTCATGGAATGCCTTCTCACACTGGTCATCCCACTGAAACTTGACCCCCTTCCGGATCAACCTAGTCATAGGTGCTGTTAGCCGGGAGAAATCCTCAATGAACCTCCTGTAGTACCTTGCCGTCGAGCCTTTACGTGTATCTCAAAGGCCCGGCTTGGCCTCTCTAACTCATCAGCGCCTCTACTCTCTTTCGAGGTCTGACACACAAAAGCCCAGGCATGACATGTCCTAGAATTTCACCTTAGTAGCTAAAGAAAACTCGAGACTCTTGGACTTGGCATACAATTAATGGTCCATGAGTGCTGGAGAACAATGCGTAAATAGTCCATATGCTCTCCTCGGGTGGGGTAAGGTCAGAGATGTCGTCGACAAAGACCCACCAACAAACTAGCTAATCCAAATGGGGTTAGAGAATACCCTACGCATGAGATCTATGGATAATTAGGGCATTCGTCGGCTTCGAGAAGCGATCCTTTGTAAACTTGAAATGCCCCATCTTGTGTCTACTTATTTGTCTCGGGGATATACGCCTCCTACGCCCTCAGGTTGATGGTAACTGGTACGAAGGTCTATCTTGGAGTAGACTCGCCCCTCTCAGTTGGTCAAACAAGTCATCAATCCTCGATAATGGATACCGATTCTTGACCGTAACTCTATTCAACTATCGATAGTCAATGCACAGTCGAAGAGTTTTGTCCTTCTTCTTAGCAAATTAAAACCGGAGAGCCCCATAGTGAAGTGCTCAGTTTAATAAAACCCTTGTCCAAAAATTCCTACAATTGGACCCTGAGCTCCTGCAACTCAACCGGTGCCATCCTATGCGGAGTCATAGAAATGGGCGACATACCTGGGTGTAACTCAATGACAAAGTCGACATCACTGTGCGGAGGTAATCCCTATAGCTCGTCCGTAAAAACATCCTCATACTCACAAACCACCCGAGGTAGACCAGAGCCCCACTTGTCTCACCTCGTCGCCAGAGGCTGAAACACACTTTACTTGACCCCACGCCAAACTCTCCATCAGCACAGGTCATGCAGTCCGGTAAAACAACATGCTTTTTCCGCTTGAAAGTCCCGCGCAGGAATCTTGGGTCGTGTGCTTAGGCGGTAAATCTCTACCCCATCACAATCAATGATGACTCGGTGTCACAGTAAACCAATCCATACAAGAATGACATCAAATCCGATAATATCCATCACCAGAAGGTCCACACTTAGTAGAATCTGATATCTCTAATCTTGTAATCCAACTTAGGGTGTAAGCACCCCTTTCGGTCAGGCCCGATTGGTGGGTCTGGCCCGGATTCGAGGGCCTTCTTGAATTCATTTATCAAACATATTTCATTTAGTCATTTAAAAGCCACTTTTTTTTTCTTTTTTTTCAAAGTGCGGAGGCGTTATCAATCGTTTTGTTAGGCCATCCCCGATTACATTTAACGAGAAATATATTTACAATGAAGGCATTCCATGCTCATTCAAAATAATATACAAAATCGTTTCAAAATTTAACAATTGATCTAAAACATCCAATTGTTCAAAATAGGATGGATGCTGTGTGAAGTATACTATGCTCCTTGATCTTGGAATCCCACAGATTAATCACTCAATGCAGCGCATTGGTAAAAATGTGCCTTCAGCATTTTCATGTTTAGTGGTTCTATGTAAATTCTCTCTTCATTTCATTTTAAATCGAAACATGCAATATTTATAAAACAATGCTTTTGTACAATTGTCAATGAGAAATGCAGTACAATACGTATCTATCTATCTATCTATCTATATATATATATATATTTTCAATAAATCAATTACAATTCATTGGTCATCTCAAGCTATGTATTTTCCTTAGTATAAATCATTCAAATCTCGGCCGTGCACTTTTCAATCATTATCATTTTTGCATTTTAGCCCTTATGAATTTAACCTATGATTTAGCCTTACGGGATAGCAGATCCAGCGACGCGATCTTGTAGCTGGGAGTTGCGGGTAGGTATATATATATATATATATATATATATATATATATATATATATATACATACAAAATATATGTACTCGAGTTGTGTACACTACCGTCTTTATTCCCATTGGAGCTATGGATCGATATGCCACAATAGATAGTTTGATTTGACTCTTATTAGTATGCGAATTTATCCCTTAACTTGAATTTAACGATTAGCATTATTAAGGGCATTCAAATCATTTTTAGGAAAATATAGTATAGTATGTGACTTTTTATTTCAAACAAATCATTTTTCAATACTCATGCAATTTCATAATATTCATTTTGCAATCAATCAATTTCTCAAATTTCTTAACTTAAATCAACTTTTAATTCGACTTTTAATTTATTTTGTCGAATCAATTTAAAACAATTCAACATGCAATTCAAACAGTTTGGAGATAGAGATTTGAAATAATGAGAGAAAGGTGTAGAACAACCCGAAAAGCTTTGCACTTTGATTCCAATCCTCGAAATCTCGATCTCAGTTCGAGTTTTCCTCCTTGTTAGCCCCTATTCCAATACAATTAAAGAAAAAAAATATTCGTGCGAGCTAGGCGATTTAGGTTAGGAGGGGTTGTAGAATTTTAGGAGCTTAATATCGTATTCTGCTTAATCTCATTGTAAGTAAGGGGCAAGATATAAGCCCGATATGGTTTATTAGTTTCCCAAACTTTAATCCATCCACGCATAAGCTTGAAAATACTAAAAAATTTCCCTGCCTTATAAATCGCTCAACGGTTCTCTTGATCAAGCTCAGCTAAACCATCCCCGAGGAAGGTCGTCAAAAACCTCAAACAACGCCACTAACACCACATTCAAGGACCATTATTTTCCAGTTTTGTACTCTTTGGACTTTATTACCCAAAACTTATTCAAACGGTCTTCAAAAATTATGAACCTCTCCATTTTAGTCCTTTATATATCCAATGAAATCTCTAAAAATTTTCAATTTAAAATTCCTTCTCTAAGGCCCTCAACCATATAACACAAACAAGGAAAAACATGTTGTTTTTTTCAGACAGTAGTACCTCTAAAACGTGTCACCAAAACCAATCCTAATATTGTCCAAAATTAACTTCAAAAATTGATTTGATTAGATTAGACCAAGGCCTAACCAACCCCCAAGCACCCAAAATCAGATTATAAACCAATTGTCTGAGTTTTAACTTTAACATGTAGCCTGCTCTAATTTGCAAAAACGGGAATCTGCACATAGCTCCGCTCACAAATTTCTAGACACTTTGGGAACTACAAATTGCTTAAAATTCCTTCAAGTAAATTATTCCCCTAGAAGTCTAGTTTACCCATAATTTTGAATCACTCAAATTGGATGAGTGAAACTCATTTTATGGCCAAAACACCAAAACTACTCCCAAAACAGGGCATACCCGTGAGCTACCCGAAACTCACCTTTAAGCCCATTGTCGGGAGCCTTAGTGCTGCAATTCGCTCCTATTACCTTCTATAAATTTGTAGCTCTATCTCTTATGGTTGTTACAGTACAATCCACTTCATTTACGTTGATTATAGCAATCTATAGTCAAAGTAGACGGGGTTTTGACAAATTTTTGACAGCATTTCCTTTGAAAACCAAATATTTCCCTTTTTACAAACACTCCTCCAAACCAATCTAAACCAATACCAAAACCCATTTACAACCAATAAAAAACACCTTTATCCACATTTGGGGTTTTCCCCAACTCAAACACAAGAGAAAAAGGGTTAGGGTTTAGTTTCTTACCTATGAATCTCTTGATTCTTCAACACCAAGCCTTCCTTCTTCTTCTTGATCACTTGGAAACCATAAATGGAAGATCTCCCTGCAAAATCTTGGTCTTCTCTCAGCCCTGGCTCTTTTCTCTCCTTTTCTCTCCAAGAATGAAAATGCACGAATGTGCCTTATCTTAGACCACATTTGGTCTTAATCTCATTTAATGGTTAAGGCCTTGTTTGGCTTCGTATTCTTTGGCTTTCAAAATAAGTCCCATTACTCATTTTTTTACATTTAAGCCTTTTATTTCACTTCATTTAACTCACATTAGCATTTAAGATTATTCTATTTTTGGCCCTTAGGTTCTCATTTTAAAAATTCCAAATTTGCCCTTTACACTTAGGTAAATTCCGAGTTGTATATATTTTTTTAGTTCTTAGGATTTAAATTCCAAAAAATTTCCATTTACTTTATTTTATACCCTAAACACATAATAATAATAATAATATAATAATAATAATATATATATATATATATATATATATATATATATATATATATATATATATATTAAGAAATACTAAGGGGTAATTTTAGGCGTTACAATCCCCACTTGAGAAAATTTACGTCCCTCAAAAATTACCTTCGGTGACACAGTTCGCGGATATTGTTCTTGCATCGTATCTTCACTTTCCCATGTGGCCTCCTCGGTCTTGTGGTTCTCCACTTTGCACATTGACCAGTAAAGTTCGCTTGTTTACTGACTCTTTCACTTCTTGGGACCAAAATCTCCATTGGCTCTTCCTCATAGGTCAAATGGTTTCAGCTCAATTGTCGCCGAGAGGGCTTCACAGTGCGATGAATTGATCGGTACCTTCTCAACATCGAAACATGGAAAACATTGTGGATCTTTTCCAAGTCGGAGGTAAGGCTAAATGGTATGCTATTGGACCCACTTTCTCTATTACTTCCATATGAACGAATAAATCTAGGGCTCGGCTGCCCTTTTTCCCCAAATCTCATCACCTTAGCACAGGCGTCTTTCAAAAACACTTTTTCACTGACCTCATATCGAATATCTTTTCTTTTCATGTTGGCATATGATTTATGTCTATCATTGGCAACTTTCAATCTTTCTCTAATCATTTTCACTTTCTTGATTATATCAAGTCGGGGCCGATACTTTACATTACGCTCGATTCCATCAACACAATGGTGTTCTACATTTTCTTCCATAGAGAACCTCGTAAGGCGTCATTCCAATACTCGATTGGAAGCGTTGTTGTACACAAATTTAACTAAAGGGATGTGTCTACAACCCGACTACCCTCATAATTAGATCCTGTGACTCCTTAGCATGTCTTCCATAATTTGAATTACTCTTTTTGATTGTCCATCCGTCTGTGGGTGGAATGTTGTGCTGAAATTTAGTCAAGTGCCTAAAGCCTCTTGAAATTTTCCCTAAAATCTCGAGGTAAACCTCGAATCTTAGTCTAAAATAATGGATATTGGAATCTCATGCAACCGAACTATTTCCTTGATGTACAGCTCTGCTAGCTTATCAAGCTAATAGTCGGTTCTCACTGGAAGGAAGTGAGCTGACTTGGTCAATCGGTTTACTACGACCCAAACTGAGTCATGCTTCCTCTTTGTTAATGGTAACCCAACCACAAAATCCATGGTATTTCGGTCCCGTTTCCTCCGTGTCGATGGGCGCAATAATCCGAAGAACTTGATGCGCCTTCGCTTTTAACACACTAAACACTTGGTCATGAATTATGAAACATCTCTTTTCATTCAGGACCACGGTCTGAAACCTTTAAATCTTGATACATCTTTGTATTACGGATGCATAGCAAAGATCGGCTGTATGCCTCTTACAGAATGGAACTTTGCTGATTCACTATCATTAGATTTTCATTCGATCTTTATAATATAAACCCCATCTTCATTCTCTACAAACCGGTTTCTTTACCATTTCAATCAAGCTTATTATGGCTGACCAATTTTCTCATCTTTCTTTTCTACCCCCCCTTTTTCGATTCATAGAACTAAATCTACGCTAATAATTCTACACCTCTGTACCATCATACATCAGCGACAATTAAGCATTCTAAAGCCTTTCCCGGCGTTGCACTATCTTTCTACTCAAAGCGTCGGCCATTACATTGGCCTTTCCCGGGTGATAGTCAATCACGCAATCATAGTCTTTTATCAATTCCATCCATTTACGTTGTCTCAAGTTAAGCTCTCGTTGTGAGGGCAAATACTTAAGACTCTTATGATCGGTGTAGATGAAACATTTTTCCCTGTAAAGGTAATGTCTCCATATTTTCAACGCAAACACAATTGCGGCCAATTCCAAATCATGAGTAGGGCAGTTCTTTTCATTTGCCTTCAACTGTCTTGAAGCATAAGCTACCACCTTACCCTCTTTTGTAGGACCATGGTCAGTTAACGGTAGCATTGCTATTATCACATATTCTTTACCGTAGGTCGGTTGAGTAAGAACCGGTGCCTTGGTCAAGAATGCTTTCAAGTGCTCATTACTTGGCACTTTTCCTCCACTTAAACTTTACACACGAGCAATCTTGTCGTCGAGTTGCGATCATGAAAACCCCATACTTGAACCTTACGTAGTAACTTGCCAATCCCAGGAAACTACACACTTCCATGACATTTCTCGGTGGTTTCTATTCAAGGATCACCTCTATCTTCCTTGGATCCACTCGAATTCCTTTTTTTTGATATAAGGTGTCCAAGAAAGGACACTTCATTTAACCAAAACTCACACTTGCTCAGTTTCGCATACAACTGCTCTTTTCTCAAAGTCTCTAACACTACCAGAAGGTGTGTGTCGTGATTTTCCCAATCTTTTGAATACACAAGAATGTTGTCTATGAACACTACGACAAACTAATCCACATACGGTCAGAAAACATGATGCATTAGGTCCATGAAAACCACTGGAGCATTTTTCAACCTAAATAGCATTACAAGGAATTCATAATGTCATACGAGTATTCTTGCCGTCTTATGCACATTCGTATCCTTAATCCTCAACTGCTGATACCCAGATCGCAAGTCAATCTTTGAAAAGACACTTGCACCTTTCAATTGGTCAAACGAGTCATCAATCCTGGGTAACGGATTCTTGTTCTTCACTATCATCTTGTTCAGTTGCCTATAATCAACCTGTAATAAGAAGCGTACCATTTTTCTTCTTAACAAAGGGCACTAGAGCTCCCTATGGTGATACACTCGGACGAATAAATCCTTTCTCTAACAATTCTTGCAACTGAAGCTTCAATTCTTTTAACTCCATTGGAGCCATATGATACGGTGTAATAGATAGGGTGGCACACGAACAAACGTTGATTCAGGAACTCGATCTCTCTACAAGAGGCAATCCTAGCAACTCCTACTGGAAACATCCAGGATAGTCACTAGCTGTAGGGATGTTTGATAAATACCTAGGCCCGTCCTTTTCGGTATCTATCCCATAAGCCATTAGAAGCTTCACCCCTTCGAGACCATTGTTCTAGCGGTGAGTATCAGTTTTCACATTAGAGAGGGGGTTTGACCTCTTGTTGATAAAAGTCACTTCCTCGCCACTCGGTGTCCTTAAGGTCACTCTCTTCATTCTACAATAAACTACCACTTGGTGTTAGGACAACCAATCCATCCCCAATATCACATCAAACTCTCAAGTGACCAGCTGTTCGAATCTACAGGAAATTCTTACTCGTATTCTAATAGGACCAATCTCTATATACTCTATTTGCTTGATACTATTGGGGCACGAACTTTCCATGCTTACTATTAAGATCGAATGAAGATCGAATGATCACGTCATCCTTTGCTATTAAATGCAATACTTGTCATAAACAATTTCAAAATAGTTTACAAATTTCAAATCATTTTATCTGGCGGCGGCGCAAACCTAGCTCATTACCACTTAAGTGTAGAGCCCTTTCGGTCGACCCTGATTAAATTAGTCGAACCGAATGAGCTAAATGAATTCATTTATCAGAAACATATTTTATTTAGACATTTAAAGCTCCTTTTTATTTATTTATTTATTTTCAAAAGTGGCGTTTTCAATGTCACGTTTCGGTAGGCATCTGATTACATTTAACAAAAATATATTTACAATGAAGGCATTCCATGCCCATTCAAAATAATATACAAAATCGTTTTAGAGTTTAACTCTTTTGATCACAAAACATCAATTGTTCAAAAATAGGATGGATGCATATGACAGAGTATATACTTTTACTCCGCAGATTTCTTGATGACTTTGAGCTCCTTGATCTTGGGTCCCATCGTTAATCACTCGATACCTGCGCATTGGAAAAAACAATGTGCTAAGCATTTTCATGCTTAGTGGTTCTATAGAAATTATCTCTTCATTTCATTTAAATCAAACATGCAATATTTATAAAACAATGCTTTTGTACAATTGTCGATGGCTTAATCTTATTATAATAAATATATATATATATATATATATATATATATATATATATATATATATATATATATATATATATATATATATATATATATTTCAATGAATCAATTACAATTTATTGGTCATCTCAAGCTATGCATTTTCATATGCACTAAATCATTCAAATCACAAACCATGCACTTTTCAATCTCATTATCATTTTGCATTTTAGCCGCTTATTGAATTTAACCTATGATTTCGGTACGCACGGGATAACGAATCGCAGCCGCGATCTGTGGGTACCGCAATGGTATGTAAAATATGTACTCGGTTGGTGTACACTGCTCGATCTTGTCCGTTGGGCTCTGGTCCCGGTATGCCTCAATAGTACGTTTGTTCATTTCTTATTGGTATACCAATTTATCTTAACTTGAATTTAATAAGTTAACATTCTAATAAGGGCATTCGATAAAATTTTGGAAAATACGTTATAGTATGTATTTTTATACAAACAAATCATTTCAATACTCATGCAATTTCATGTCATTCATTTCACAATCAATCAATTTCTTAAATTTCATAACCGTCGCACGAATTCATTTCACAATTTATTTGCATGAAATCAATTTAAACAATTTAACATACAATTCAAACATTTTGGAGATAGAGATTCGAAATAATGAGAGAAAGGTGTAGAACAAACCAAAAAGTTTTGCACTTTGATTCCAATCCTCAAAATCTCGATCTCAGTTCGGGTTTTCCTCATCGTCAGCCCCTATTCCAATACAATTAAAGAACAATATTATTCGTGCGTGCTAGTGATTTTGGTTAGGGTTGATTTTCGGAGCTTAATATCGTATTATTAATCTCATTAGCAAATAGAGGAACTAAGATACAAGCCCGGTATGATTATTAGCGTTCCCAAGCTTTAATCCATCAAATAACCAAAATACTAAAAAAATTTCCTGCCTTATAAATCCTTTTCAATAGTACTCTTGATCAACTAAACCATCCCCAAAGGAAGATTAAGTCAAAAACCTCAAACAACCACTAACACCACATTCAAGAATCGTTATTTTCTAGTTTTTCTATACTTTGGACTATTACCCAAAAAGAAATTATTCAAACAGTCATCAAAAATTGTAAACTCTTTAGTTTAGTCCTTTATATATCCAATGACATATCTAAAATATTTCAATTTAAAATTCCTTCACCTAAGGCCCTCAACCATATAACACAAACGAGGAAAAAACATCTTTGTTTTTTTCGGTTTCTTGTTACACCTTTAAAATGTGTCACCCAAAACCAATCTAATGTTGTCCAAAATTAACTTCAAACATTGATTTGATTAGATTAGACCAAGGCCTAACCAACCCCCAAGCACCCAAAATCAGATTATAAACCAATTGGTATAGTTTTTAACTTTAACATCTAGACTACTCAAATTTGCAAAACAGAATCTGCACATAGTTCCACTTTCACAGATTTTTGGGCACTTTGGGGTTACAAATTTCTTACACTTCCTTCAAGTAAATTATTTTCCTAGAATTCTAGTTTACCCAGAATTTTGAATCATTCAAATTGGATGAGTGAAACTCATTTTATGGCCAAAACACACCTTCTCCCAAAGCGAGGCGTAAAGTGAGCTACGCTCTAGTGCTGCAATTCGCTCCTAGTACCTTCTATAAATTTGTATCTCTATCTCTTATGGTTCTTTACCAATTGGAATCACTTCATTTGGTTGATTATAACTTAATCATGTAACGAACGAGGGGTTTTGGCAAAAATTTTCTGATTCCTTTGAAAGCGAAACATTTCCGCTTTTCACAAACATTTCTCCCCAAAACCAATCCAAACCAATACCAAAACCCATTTACAACCAATGCAAAACACCTTCACATTTGGGGTTTTTCCCCAACCAGTACACAATAGAAAAAGGGTTAAGGTTTAGTTTCTTACCTTTGAATCTCTTGATTCTTCAACACCAAGCCTTCCTTCTTAACTGTGATCGCCCAGGAAACCATAAATGGAAGATCCTCACAAAACTTTGGTCTTTATCGCAGCCCTAAGCTCTCTTTTCTCTCCTTTGCTCTCGAGAGCGAAAATGCACAAATGTGCCTTATCTTAGACCACATTTGGTCTTAATCTCATTTAATGGTTAAGGCCTTGTTGGGCTTCGTATTCTTTGGCTTTCAAAATAAGTTCCATTTCCCATTTTTTTACATTTAAGTCTTCTATTTCACTTCATTTAACTCACATTAGCATTTAAACATTCTATTTTTGGCTAGGTCTTCATTTTAAAAATTCCAAATTTGCCCTTTACACTTTGGTAAATTCCAGGTTTTATTTATTTTTGTCGTTCTTAGGATTTAAATTCTAAAAAATTTTCATTTACTTTATTTTATACCCTAAACACATAATAATAAAATATATATCATAAAAATATTAAGGTATTTTGGGGGCGTTACATATCGATCAACACTCACCTAGTTCCTAGGGAGAATTCACATACATCGGCTTTCGAGTTTCAACCTCTTAGCCCAAAATTTTCACACATTATGAAACTATAAGCATGAATATGATGCATCCAAATTTAAACAACATTCTAGTGAAGAAGTGCAAGAGCCGAAACGTACCCTATATAATTGACTGATCAACTGGCTCAATCTGCGGTGTGATGACGTAGACACGGCCCAGGGTCCCTGAAGTCTCGACCTGTGAGCTCTGTCCTTGACCTCGACCCAAACCTTGGCCTCTACGCTGTTTGTATAAAAGGCACTTAATGCATCACTGAGGCCCGATCTTTTGGTCCCTATAGCTGTATTAGGGTGAGAAGAAACAAAGCTAATGTCCCTTTGTCAGCAATAATGGAATTTGAGATATCCGTATCCTTGGGATCCTTGCCTCTGCGGGCAATCTCGTCTCATATGTCCGGGCTTTTGGCAATGGAAACATGTCATCGGTCCTGACTGACTGGAAGCCCTAGTCTGGCCTTAGCCCTAATATCCGCGGCCTCGTCCTTGAAATCGTCATGGGATAGAAGTCTTCTTCTTCTTTCCCGAACTAGAAGAAGGTTGATCCTTCTCTTTCCTTCCAGCACCAGTCTCGGATGCTCCATGCATCCTCTATCTCTCTCTCTATGGCCATAGCCGTCCTGACCATAGAGTCCATGTCTTGTAGGAGAAATCCTATAATCTTGCCCCGGATGGACAACTTCAGGCCATCCTCAAATTTCCTCACCTTGGCCATATTTGTGGCCATATAGTCATTCTCGAAATGTGCCAATTCGATGAACTTGGCTACATACTCGAGCACAATCATACTTCTTTTCTTCAACTCAAGGAACTCCCGAGCTTTTGCATGTCTAGCAAATGCCAGAAAAAACTTACACATGAAGAGCTCTCTAAACTCTCCCCATGTCATTGTCTCAGGATCCCTCGAGGCTCTAACCTAATCCCACCATATCTAGGACTCACTCTCTACCTAAAATATGGCTAGCCTAATCCTTGTAGCATCGAAGGTAATCTCTATAGCCTCTAAAATCCTGTCAACCTGTCAAAACCAATGATCAGCTACCACTGGATCCCCTCCCCCGGTAAATGTCGGAAGATGATGTGCTATAAACTGTTAGAGGTTACTTGGTCCTCCCGACCCCAGGATGCACTGCTTTGTCTGATAGCAGCGACTGCGGCACCAGTAACTACAAAGGCCTGTTAGTCAAGCAGACGATGTGGAAATGCGCCACAATGGGCGACCTCTACGTCCGCGCCCTCGACTTGCCATCTACACAAGTTAAGATAGCAATTTGAGATTCTCTCTTTTCATTTATCACATTAGTAGTGTATAATGCCAAACACTAATAAATAATCATTCCTATGTAATCATGTTCATTCGTTTTCTGAACCCCTAAGGTTACGTTTGCTAACCCTAGTATTCTTCAATTTCTATACACATTCTTTCATGCATATATTCACACAACCACAATACATATCCTGTTGTATATTAGATTTTAAAGCGCTGATGCACACAATGTGTGTTCTACACCCATACCATAATCTAGGAATTTTAACACCTAACTCTCGATACTTTCAGTATGACAAGCCAATATCAGAAAACACTAGTGGATTACCCCACCCGAGCTCTAGGTAATTGTTAACTGACTCGATGCAAGCTGTGGTACCCTGTTCCGAGGCCCCATTGATAACCCGTCAACCGCCGTTATGTCTTGGGTCGTCCACACCTAAGTCTTGTTGATGGACTGGTGCATTATCCATGGACAGAGTTACTATTTTGACACACCACTTCCATACATCCCTTCACTAAGACCCATTCATTCATATTTAAATCTAAAATATAGAAAGAAATTTAATAATTATAGTCCGTAAGGGTCCGATCACAACCCTCTTACCGCAATTACATACCCATTCTTTATCTGATAGTCGAAAATTTATAAAACCTTTTACATACAAAACACTTTTACAAAAAAAATATTACTCAAGGCCACATGTCGGTCTCGCGCCCGCAAATCACGACGCAATTTGGAGTGTTGTCTCCTGTACACTCCACTGTGCACGAAAGGGGTCCCACAAGCTGGGTGAGCAATGCCAGTGAAAAATTCTCCTATGAGGGCTGCTCCCGCTAAATGCACATCTGATAGCACACATACGTCAAACCCGCATTCGCGTCGTAAAAATGAAATCACATATGAATCTTTCATGTCATGCATGAGATGAGACTCCTAATGCCCATAAACCTGAGTCCTGACCGACTCCCTCACATATGCAACACCAAGTGTGAAAACAAGTCATTGGTGTTTCACCCAATGACTTAACCCATTGGACGACCCTCCGATATTTATTTTAATTTATCAAATCCCGTGTGTTTTTTTGTTGGTAGCGGATTTTCGAGATCTGACCGTAGGCTTCGCACGCCTTTAGACACTTTCGCGAACTTTCATCGCTGGATCCATATGTCTAACCAAGAATGGGTGGGTCTTTCACCTGGGGGGGATCTACTATCACTTTCTTTAACGAACACATTCACGAAAATGGTGAATAACCAATACCATTAATGCCACGGACACTTTCGACTTATTGGCGAGTCCTCGTGTATATGTAATGCAATTATGCCATTTCATACTATAAATGTACATACAAAATGGGAACTACATGCAACATATTCAACACATGGATAATTATATTTTCTACATATAATTTACATCCATCACAAATTCCATGCATCAATACATCCATGACTTGCATTAACATGATTTTCATACAACCACCATGTTATTCAAACTTTTGCAATAACACATGAAAAAAAAAAACAACACACACAGAGTCCGAAAATTAGTCCCAAACTGCCCAAAAATAGTCTCGAAAATCTTGTCCAGACTATCCAAAAACAGTCCCAAAATTTTGCTTGGGCTATTCGAAAACATGCAGAAAATTAGGTCGGTTAATACAGAAATAGTCACGAAAATTACCCGTCGAGAAAAGCAATCTGAAAATTACGCGGACCGTTTAAGTAATCATTAGTCCGAAGCGTCAAAACAGTCAGAAATTCATTCTAGACTATCCACAAAAGCAGTCAAAAATTATGTCCCAAAAATCTCGGGACTAAATCACTACCAAATATAGCCTAAAGAAAACCTATGCCATTAAATGACTTCTTTTAGTTATAAAGGACCAAAAGGAAGAAAATTCCCGCTCTCGGGAGCTCGACGAAACTCATTTTAAGACTCCACGTAGAAATTCCTCGCTATGGATCAATTTTAACTCCTCGCATCACAAGATTCGACTCATCTAACACCCTAGCAAAACTCCCATTTTCTTCCCTACTTCCTTCCCATCTCTAACCACTTTTCCCGCACTTTCCTCTTTCTTTTCACTTCCTCCCTTTGATTTTTCCTGTGATTTGATTTTGTGCTGTAAACTAATTTCTCTTCTTCTCATTCACCTGTTAATTATCTTCATTTTTCCTTTTTCATTTCCATTTCTTCTTATTCTTTCTTCTTTATCTATCTATCCATCCAATTGTCTTTTGCTGTCTCATCTCAATTTTTCTTCTATTTTCCTATTCTCCTTCATCGTCTCTCCACTCATTTATCCCATTCAAGAGTCTTCCATACGAAACAAAATGGATATTAAACATGTGTTACGCGGTTTACTCCTTCTTGGCGCCAATGGAGATTCGATATGATCGCGACATAAAGGCTATCGATAATCAACTAAAAACATTTAAATTTAATTTGTCTTCAAATCGACTTAAATTCGTCGGTAACTATATTTCGTGGAGACGACCAATCCGCAGTCCCGCCATTATCCGTGATCTAGAAATTTCCAGCTTCCAACCGAATTACTATTTTACCAATTTTTCTAAAAATGATTTTTTCCCGAGTTTTACACAAATTAAGGACACGTGTTGACTTAGGACTTAAAAAATTTTGAATACTTTTCGTGGGTCAATGTGGTGTGACTTTGAATTATTTATTCCACAAAAAACAATATGATAGAAAGAAAATGAAGTATTAATAGTATAACTATGTTATTTGGGATAAGTATGTATTATTATTATTATTATTATTATTAGAAAAAAATTGTTATGTGAACATTGTTAAAAAAAGAGAAGTGAGGGTGAATTGTAATTCATATTTGAGTTATTATATTATTTAATTGGTAGTAAAAGGAAAATAAATAATAAATAATATAAAAAATCAAGGGGAAGCAAAGTATACACATAAAAGGAAACAAAAAGGGATGGAGAGAGAAAATGTAAAGGAGAGTCACGGAGGAAGTGGCGAGAGTGAGAAGGAGAAAAATGGGGAAATCTCATGAAGTTAGGGTTTCCACCTTATTAAATAAACGATCTTCGCATCAACATCAAAATTTGAGGGTTTATTCCATTTGATGAAGAACGTTCCATGATGTCCGATCAACCATTAATGATTAGATTTTTAAACCGAGGTAGGGTGGCTTCAAACCTAAAATTCCATTATTAGATCTTCTGAAAAAAACAAATGATGAATCTTAGTTTAGGTGTTCATATATGCTTTGTAATAGTTGTCAGATGACTTATTTACTTGTTTTGTTTTTTATTGATTGTTTATATGATTGTCAGAGCAAATTGCGGTTTTGAGTTTATATTTACAATTTGAAATAAAGATGTTTACTTTGGAGATTTGATTGTGATATTTGAATGGGTAATATTGTTGAGAATTTTGTTTAAGGTTGGAGTTTATTTAATTGATTATGAATGATAATATGGGATTAATCGAGAATTTCCATGACATCACGAAGGAGAAAATGAAGAGATTTAATGTGTTGAAATGTTTAAAAGTTAGTCTTGTGAATAGGAACTTCTGGGAAGCATTAAGAAATTTTTTCAGTAGAAATAGTAACTTAAATATTTAGGTATGTGTGAAATTGATGAAAATGTGTTATGACATTCTTTCGATATAGTATCGTGGATATATCAAGTAATTAAATATTTTTATAATCATATGGAAAGGTGAAAAGAAGAAAAAATGATTATGTGATGTTAGAAAAATTAATACTTTGAAATAAATAAAAATTTATGAGAATGTGGTTTGATTAGGTTCTTGATGAAATATGGATTACTTGAGAAAATTTTATGTGGGATTTGGAAGATACAATTGATAAGAAAATCAGAGTATAGGGATTGTTGAGCTATTGAGTATGTTTATAATGTATATTTTATTTATTATGAATTAATGAATATTAGTAAATGACCTAAGGATTGATTTAGTGAGTAATGTAAGAGTTACATTTGAAAAATTTACAACAAGTAATGTGATTTATGTAAAGTAAGAAGGATTGCTTATGTGAAATGTTGAGATTAAACATGAATGAATGCTTTGAGTGGTTATTGTCAATACATGCATATGCATATTGGTGTGAAAAGAATGAAGAGAGTTTGAAAAATATTGGATGTTGATATATGTTTAAAGTGTTGTAATATCTAAGATTGAGATTTGAAATGGAAAATGGTGTTGATGGAAAATTGTATTATTACATTTAGTTGTATCCGTGGTTATTTATAAAGAAATGGTTATGTGAAATGAAAACAAAAATGATGAAACCCCGAAGAAGGCAAAGGTAAAAAGGAAAATAAAAATGAGAAAAGGCAACCCAATAAATTTGCATTTTCTTTTAGTGTGATTTTGTTCAATTTAGTGTGTTGAGTAGTTTAGAATTAGAGTAGCATTGCTGAATTTATTCATAATTTTATTTAATTTCAATCTACTCGAATGTTAGGATAATGAAGCTACAAGGATATATGAAGGTTACGCTGAAGCATCTCCAACCGTAGTTTAGTTATGTGCAAGAGTTGAGTACAAAGGGGAGTCTACTTCCATTACTTGTTCCATGAAAATGATGCATATACTAAGTTTGGTGGAGTGTAAATTCTTTGAGTTGGAAATTACATAGTAGCTTCATTGTCCCTTTGTTGAATAGTTGTGTGATAATTTCTGTAATACAATGAATACATGCTGAATAGATTGAATTGAAAATTTGAGTGTTACTATTCATGTTTGAATTGAGATTCTTCAATATTGATAGACTTAAATTCACGAGCATGAATTTACATTGTAGAAATAAAATGGGGAAAACCATCAAAAAAAATTTATGCTTGAAAGAAGAAAATTTCTTCTCAATGTAGTGGCAATGTCGCACGCCGACTCCAAAAAGATTCCCTAATGTCGCCAATGTCGTGACATTGTTCTAATGTTGTGACATCGCAAGCATACAAGAGTGACATTAGGACAGTGTCGCGACATCAACATGTTAATGTCGCGGATAATGTACGGAGTAGAAGAGAAACACTCAGATCGACTCATAAATGTCTCGGCTACTGTCGAGACATCAAGTTACTACGTTGCGACATCGCATTTTCACGTCGCTACATCCAAGGAAGTTCTAACTTGAAACTAAGCATTGTCACTACATAACAATCTCAATGTCGTGACATTAGGCGAGGCCAATTAGAAAATCCGAGTGATGTCGCGACATCACCACGACATTGTCGCGACATCAAGTCAATGTCGCGACATCACGACTTCAATGTAATGACATTACAATTAGGGCAACCCATCTATAAAAGGAACACTTCGAGAAATTTCATCCAAAATATAATCTCTCAAACTTTCTAACCCTAACAATCTCAAAATCTCACAAACAAACTATGTCGAACTTAACTCTCCAACCCTAGACGAAAGGATAAAAAATGTAATGCGAGGAAGTTCCGAGAGAAAGGGCAAAGGAAGGAAAGCAAAACTCCGCAATATAAGTGGTTCCCGAGGAAATAGAGCAAGGTGGAATAAGTGATAGTCGCAGGCCTTCTACTCCAAAGGCGGAGCAGCGTTTGATTACAAGCCCAAAAAGTGCTATTTCAACCCTATTTAAAGTTAGGTTCTGGCACTTTTGTGTACTAATCATATTAGTTGCCAATTTGACACGTGTAGGTCCCTTTGGTACTAATGATTATATTTCGAGGTCATGGAGGTAGCGCTTTTGCAGGTTTCGTAACCTATTCTACCATATCAAGCTTTGCATATCAAAGTTGAGCTGATTTACTCCGATTTCGAATGATTTATCTTCGATTGCATCAAGCCAGGAACGAAGAAATTGAAGTTGAAACAAGCTGGAAGCAGGCTGGAATATGCAGGAGCAAGCAGAAGCAACAAGGGCAATTTCGCTATTATAGCGAAAGTTCGCTTGAATAGCGAAATTTTCGCAAGAATAGCGAAATTTTCGCTATGTGGCTCAATTTCGCTACATAGCGAATTTTTGCTATGCTAGCAAAATTTCGCTACATAACGAAAATTTCACCTGTAGCAAAATCTCTGTTCCCCTGTTTTGTGTACAAACGACCCCGTTTTTGGTTTTTTCCATCTCTACCCTCACTGGAATTATACTATTTAGGATAGTTTGGTATTTCACCTAGTTGTAAGGCTACATAAGCCATTTTATGAACATTTTGTAACCTAACTTTTCATAAAAGGCATTTCCATTACGTCCCTTCGTTTTCTACCCTCATTCGCTTCTCTTCTCTCTCTTTCTCTCACTTTCTAGGCAACCAAACACACCCTTTCGAGGATGACACCAAAGGATGTTCGCTAAAGCCTCTAAACCTTGGAAGAGGAGGGCTATGGTAGAGGGCTTGATAAGGTTTACAGGTTCTGTTTTTCACGAAGCAGGTACTGGGTATTTATGTTTCAAACTTTCAAAGCTAGGTTTAAAAGCTATTTGGTGTACCTTCTTTGGTCAATACTTAGCAAGCTTTTAGGATTCAGTGTATTCTTAATGTTAGATACACTGACATCCATTGGGCTTGTCATTTACTTAGCCAATGGAGGTAGGTTAAATGCTAGATTTAACTTCGTGAACATTAATGTCTAAGAAATGCTATGTTTCCAAAGATAATGGTACTTAAGGGTTGGCTTTTTGTGCAAACAAATATCCTGGCTTTGAATGGCGACAGTTTCACATTCTAATGCGAGGAAATAACCCGATGACACCTTTACAACCTATCATACCAAACTAGTGGCCCAAACTTCAAGGTCTTTTACATTTTATTTCGAATTACCTTCAGCTAACATAGTGACAACATCCACTGTTTTTGTACAAATCCGAAATCCAAACAAAAGCCTCACCATTTTGAATCATTATACAAATAATTCTCAGTAGGATCGAAACCCATCCTCAGAGCCCGACCCAGAGCCGCTATATCGCAAAAAGAGTTACGCTACGATAGTGAGTAATTTAGGGTTATAAATTTTGTTGATTCTAACCCTATCAAGTGCACTAATCAAACGGCGTTGTCATTTCGGGATGGTGCCTTACTACATGACGAATGATGAGTACTTGTAATCCTCATTACAAGTATCGTGGACCTTTAAACCTTTTTGAATTCCATTGTTTAGAATTTTGCTTTATTTCTCACTAGCCATCACAATGTTTTTTTTTTTTTTTTATGAATAACAATATTTTATTTCTTAGTTAAGTATCGATCTTTTCCAAGCCTAAATTGTTGTTTTTCGCTTTGTCTTTTGTCACGTGTTTATGCATCACTGGGATAGAGGCATATCAGATAGATTGCAAAGAGTTAGTACACCAATTGAACAAGATTGTGAAGCCAGTGTACACAGTGACCAAATGGATCCTCCACGGCTGAACAAAGAAGTCAACAGTGTGCTCCAGTTGAATCCTACAACATACAAAAGCCAACGAGGGACCACATACACCTTCCTGCAGGTGAGTGCACCTTCCCGCATCATATCAACCCGCCGATGATGCGGTAGAGTGAGACCCTATTCGTGCCCCCGCTTCCCACTTTTCATGGAATGGAGAATGAAAATCCATATACACAACCGGAGTTCGAGGAAGTTCAGACAACTTTTTAAAGAAGGTGCTGACATGGACTTGCTTAAGCTGAAAGCATTTCATTTGACACTGAAAGACAAGGCTAAGATTTCACTTACCCATTGAGGCTAAGAACAATTAGAAATTGGGCCGATCTCTTCTGCTTCGACTTCTTTAAGAAATTTTTTAGTACAACCAAGACCAACAAATTAAAGAGGCAAATCTACACTTATCAAAATTTAAGATAATGAGAAGTTTTATCGCAGCAAAGAGGTTAATGGAGACCATTAGTGCATGTCCACACCATGGGTTCAATACATGGATGCTTGTGAATCATTTCTATGATGGTATGTCTCCAGCCATGAAGCAACTACTGGAAACCATGTGTGGAGGGGACTCAGTAAGCACCTGCACGGCCATGGACTTTTTCAACCATGCGGCCGAAACCTCCAAGGTACTGGATGAATCAATCCAAGAGAGGCTAAAAATGAGGCCCCAACTCACCAAAGGGAGGCATTTATGCACTTTCCGAAGACACAGAGATGAAAGCAAAATTGACCACGTTAACTCGGAGGTTGGAGGAGCTTGAAATGAGAAATCAGCATGAAGTGCAATGATCAATCAGCCGTGATCTCACCCACCGTTTAATCATAGTCGGGCAGCTATCCTCGGGAGCACCATTCCATTACTTCCTTCAAGGAATCAATAAGAGCATGTTTATGTTTTAGGTCAATACACGGCAATGTTCAGGCAATACAGCTCACGAGAATCATCCGGAATCTCATCATGGAAGCCAAAATTTCGTGATATGCTCTCTAAGAAGTACACAAAGAAGCAGCTTAGCTCCACTCTTAGCATAAAGCAGCTCGCAGCCTCCACCTTCTTCTCCTCAAGGAGCAAGCAATTTGAATTTAAGTAAGGTGTAGGCACTTTCAGGAGGAACAAAAGGTGTTGGAATGTTCAAACTAATCGTAAAATCGAGACAAATGAGAGCCTACTCAACAAGAAAATAGACAATATGCATTATGAGATGTCCAAATAAATATGACAACTTGCAAAGTTCCATTTAGGCTGTTCAACCAAAGAATAGGTCCCAAAAAGAAATTCCCTTCCTGCACGAAACTCCGAGGAATGCATGAGATAAGCTCACTGATCCCAATGCAAGAATCGATGAAGTCAAAGCAAAGAGGTAGTAACTTTGAGAAGTGGTACAGAACCCAAACTGAAGAAACCCGGTAACTACCAAGAAAGCTCTCGGCTGGTTGAAGAGTAAACACAAGCAGACCCCCTCCTTTCCCACAGGCACTTCAAAAGGAAAATTCAATTAACCAAACTGAAATTTTGTAGTTACTACTAGCGAAGGCTAATGATCCCTTCACGATATGATCAAGCAAGTCCCCACGTATGCAAAATTTTTTAAAGACCTATGCACGGTGAAAAGAGGCTTTAATGTGAATAAAAAGGCCTTTTTGACCGAAAGTGATCTTTGCTTCAGCAAGTGTGTGTCTGGAATCAACAAAATTTATAACCCAGATTCCTATCATCGACAGCAAAGCTACCGCAAAGATACCGCTCCAGGGCCGAACACAGGGATGGGTTTTCTTCGTGAGAGAAGAGTTACAGTGCATTGAAAATGGTGTTTTCTCATTGGATTTATCGGGTTTGTTGAAAACAGTGTGTGTGAATGGTTGAAGACTGAAATAACTGATGTAAAAAGTTAAGAGAAATCCTTGAAGTCTCTAGCCACTAGGCTTAGGGTTCTATGTTGACCGACATGTGCTCGGGTCTTTTTCCTCGCGTTGGGGAGCATGACATATAGTCATTTCCCGAACCGGATCTTCATTTTACTTTACAATCTAGACCCTAAGTGTTTTCCTTTGAAAGATGGCATTTGATTAGGAAGAAGCAAATGTCCCTAGTGAGTGAAACACATCTCAAAAAAAACACTACCCTACAATAACTAATGAGACAACAACCGAGCCTCTGATCTAGTGAAAGTATCCACCGAACCTAAAAAGCTTGTCACTACATTAGGAGAGCATGCTTAAGAGATTTTAACCATAGAGAAGTAGGCACAAATACCCTCTTAAATACATACATGAAGAGTACATGAGAAACATGTAGCTAAGCCTAAAAACAACACCCAGTGGCCTTACCCTTCAAGGATCAGGAGGTTTTAGCCAAGCATCCCTTGATTTGTCATCACTAAGGGGTGTTTGCCTACCAAGAAAGTGCAAGAAAGTAAAGGGAGAAGAAGAGAAAATCACCACCAGCAGAGGGAAAGGAAGCTTCGTGCCCAATTTACTTGATTGATTGATGGAATGCCAAAAGTTGACGGATTATACAAAGATCGAGCTATATAGGTCGATAAGGAAATTCACAAAAGTGTGTTAAAGAACCAAAATTACATAAGGGCAAACTTGTATAAAAACCACCAACAAGTGGATCAAAGCAATCGTGAGCAGCGGTTCGCAGTTAAAATTAACTCGCAGGCTCAGAGGTTGCGAAAATTCGCAACCTGCGAAATTTGCAGGTTGCCAAATTTTGCAACCCCTAAAATTTCAAATAAATAGCTCCTTCAATAACACCTCGTCTCGAATTTCCTCTCGATTTGATCATGCATCTCTCGAATATGGCTCAGTTCATCGTGTTTGAGTCAAATTGAAGAAATAGAAGGCATCTGACTGCAAAACTACTAAAATAGCTACAAATGTGATCGTATGTGCCGAGACCTAAATGTAACAATTACATCAAGTCGATTAGTACACAAAAGCGCATAAAAACCAAAACATAAACAAGGCCCAATATCGCACCATTCGGGGTACTAATCGCAAGTGAGTGCCATCATCAGAGCGCAAGACTCCCGTGAAGCAAAGATACCGGTGTCCTAATAACTCCATGAACATAGGCGTGACTTGTGTGGAAAAGGCATTGCTAGATTCGGGGAAAGTGTTAATTTCCATCGCTTTTCCATGCATACTCAAGGTCGAACTTTGCCAACTACTATCGCCTTTGTCTCTGTACCGGCAGGTCCATCAAAATACCAAAGGGGACAGTTGAGGATGTTTTGATTTAGGTGGACAAATTCTACTATCCAATGGATTTTGTAGTGCTTGATACCGAACCGGTCGCAGTAGGGGCTAACTGATGAGTCCAAAAACTCATATGATTTTTAATCTATTTTTCTGAGCATATTACAAGATAAATGTTGATTCATATGCAGAAATGTGGATATTTTACTCAAATTTAATTTGGCAGGAAAATACAGCAGAAACAAAAATCCCAAAGAAACTTAAGAGACCAAATTTCAAGTAGAAATGAAGTCGCAACTAAAAGCTCCGAGTCGTGACAGAAGCTTAGCTTTCGCTATTTCAAGTCGACATCACCAAGACGGCTGGGAAGAAATAAGATCAGAGTAAGCGGCCGCACTTGAAGATTAAGTCATGTAATGTAATGACCAAGGCAACATATGAAAGAGGTCGACAATACACCGGCGTCGTCGCGACGCCAATTAAATATAATCGAGGTCGCGGACGCCACCATGTCGCCACGTGGGATTCGCCAATAAAGCCACAGTGAAGCCCTCGCAAAGAAAAGAAGCTGTAAATCAGTTTTTAAAATGAAAGGCATCATTTGAAGTCGCTTACATACCGCTGAGGTCGCCATTACGACAACTGAAACCTGTCTCAATAGAAAGATTGAAGGCGTACCATTTATTAAGCAAAGACCACAACGTATGTCGCGAATCCATCATTCAGTCGCGACCGGCAAAGAGCTATGCAGAAGAAATCAAGGTCGCAACTACTTTCGGAAAGCAACTGGGACTACAAGCCGATCAACAAGAGTAACACATGGTCGCGAAGATAAGCATGAGGTCGCCACCGAATAAGAGGTCGAAAGAAGGAAATCGTTGCAACAAAGAATTAAGGCTGCGTAATTATGGTGACGAAATGAACATCAAAGAGGTCACGACACGCCTTGAAGTCGCCGACTTAAATTTGAAACCCGTGAAGGCAAGATCACCAACAAGGTCGCTAATTTCAAAAACAAAGTCGTGACTGGCAATGTAGTAAGAACAAGAACAAGGTCGCGACTTAAAAACCGAGGTCGCTATATGCAAAGACAACATGAAAAGAATCGACTCGTGAACCGAGGTCGTGACTGTGGCCGAAGAAGAGAAAGACAACATGCCGGACACGTGAAATCGCGGGTTCGCGACATCAACTTTGAGGAACACCAGCTACCAAGGTCATAATTACAATGATGTCAATACCATTAATCCAAGCAAATGCATGAATCAAAGTCCCAACAGAAGCAAATGGGCTTTAATTAAACATGAGCAATCAAGGGAAATCCATGTCGCGACATCAACCCGAGGTCGCGGCATAGAATAGTAACCAGGCTTTCTTTAGATTCCACCGAGCTGGGGGATCCCATCAATTTCTTTTCACAAAGATAAATAGACGCTTTTAGAATAGTAAAGTAGCTTCCGTCTCACTACCTTAAAAGGAAAGCGAGAGGAACTTTGCATAGTTTGGAGTAAGATTTTTTCTTTTCTTTATTTTTAGTTTATTTCTTTCTAGATTTGAATCTACGAATCACAGAGAAACGAGTGGAGCTGTTGCTTTATTTATGTTATTTTCTTCTTAAAATTACGCTCGAAAATTCTATGGAAATCTAGACAAATTCTCGAAATTCATTTTTCCCCGCTTTATTGCACTATAAGTGTTGTATCAGTGATCTGCACTACATTTCTTAATTCTAATGTGCAAGAATCGGAAAGAGCTCACTGGGATTTGATTTATATTTAGTTACAATTTTTCCCGCATAAATTGGGAGAACTTATTTGGGTTCGTATTTACTTATTCGTGTCGCTTTTGAATTGATAAGTCTCTAATAGTAGTACCGAATACCGGTTAAGGGAATGTATCTTGCTCGATATCCGGTGGATGCCCTCTCATGACACAAAACAGAGATTCCCCGAGAGCCGAGAGCATTATTTTCTTGGTATGCTAAACTACCATTGATGAATCACGAGCTTTGAGAGTTCATTTTGATAAATCCCCACCGCTCATAATTGAAGCTCGGAGGGGAGTATTTAACAATTATAAATGGGATCAGAGAGTTCACCTGTCCTAATTAAAGGCAAAGTTCTTAACCCTCGTTAGCCGAGATCTAATCAAGTGGAAAAGAACGACCCAATAGATCTCGAGGTCAGCCACCTTTAAGTGGTAGAACTTTGCAAAATCCTCGAGAAGGAAATGCAAAAGATCCGCTGTCATCAAGAACAGTGAAGTATCGAAAGAAAACGCCCCAGATCTTTAAGAGTCAATAAGGTAGCCGTTTGATTCATTTTCAAAGGAAGGGTATCCAACTATTAACATGAGAAATCCAATTCCAAAATTTAGAAATTCGGATAACCATCCATACACAAAACAGCAATGCATTTCGGTACAGTAGGAATCGATCGCTTCATCAGACCATCGATAGTTTTCGCCACAGAAACTAATTCACCCAAAAGATTTTACTTACAATTTATTTTTAGTCATTTAATTTGTTTTAGCTTATAAACAAAGAGTTTATTAGTCTAGAATCTTTATTTTCTAGATACAACTTCCATTTCGAGTTTTTAGTCCAAATAGCATGGAATTTTTAGTAATGGTAGTTTATCTTTTAATTTTACTCAATCTCTCGGAATGATACTGACATACATTCGCATTTTAGCCACTAGATGACATGTACTTGCAAAGGTCATAGACTAAACCCTTATTTTTAAATCATGAACATTCCCGAAATAAATATTTTATTAAGCAAATTTATCCAAAGTGACATGGATGAAAGAGAAATGTAAGGCTCTTACTAACTATGTGAGTTCGAGGGGTTTTTAGTCTATATAGAAAGGACAAATGTCTTTATGGGTGTCATTGCCCAGATTGAAAGAATTAAATAGATCAATATTCTAACAAAAGAGGAAAATGCTAATTTGACATTTATAAAAGAAACAAAATGGCTTTTCAAGCGAAGGTACATTAACCACTCGATCTTTAACAAGCCATGTTGAAAATATTTTGTTTAGTTTGACTAATCCTATTAACTGAAAGTGTGTTTTAATTTCAGAAACTTTAATGCATAGGAAACAGATTCGACTGCTTTCCAATGTGACACTAAATTAGAAAGAACACTCAGAAGCTTAAGAAAGACTAAAAGAGCATAAAAAGGCAGCTATGGCAGATGAGATACATGACTAGACAGAGGAATAGAGGACAGCAACCATAAGGCCTCCTGTTACTGACACAATGGAGGATTTCTGGAGTCCTATCATTCAAGAAGAATATTCTGCTATCAGACAACCTACTGTGGATGCAAATAACTTCGAACTAAAGCCAACGTTAATAACAATGGTGCAAAGAACATCACCATCGTCATCCTAATCGAAGACCCCAAGCGAGCACTCCGTTAGATTTCTCAGATGCAAAAGAGCGGAGCCGAATGCAGGTGGAGGCCAGAGATGATGTCGCATCTCTTCCCATTCTCCTTACGAGATATAGCGTACCTACATGGTATGAATCATTACCATATGGTTCAATTGATATTCGGGGAAGAGCCAAAAGCATACTTCAAGGTGTTCTTTCCCATCGTTTCACCTCAAAGAGAAGAAGAGATATAATAGTGTTTCAACAAGTGGGTTATGAGAGCCTATATATAACTCGGGCGTAGATTCAAGAGGTTGTCAAGAGGTTCCCTATGCATGGAATTGATTTAAAACCTGTATGGATATAGTGTATCATGCCTTAAATGATACATCTAAAGGCATTATCGCGCTCATGTCGTGGAGCATTCAAAAGAAAAAGGCCAAGAAAGCAGATCCCATGTAAGACTCGCTAAATGCAATATGAAAGCTCCATCCGAAGCTTTTAAGGGTACAAGAGGAAAATGGGTCATGGAGCTGAGTAAAATGACAAACTCATGGAGGCAGTTAGATGCCATCATGCACAAGATGGACAAACAGAAAGAAAATGCACACTCACTCATGAAATAGGGAGTAGCTGGAAAGAGAATGTGATGAGAAGAAGTGCTAAAGTACCAACAAGAAGACTTATGGTGACGAGGAGGTTAAGTACGGAATGAACCAAGAAATTACCATCTAAGCCAAATCCTAACCTCGCCCACATACCAAAGATCGAGGAACCATAAGAAGTCTCAGTATGGGCGGAGGGGCAATACAAGGCCCAAGGCACGGACATAATCCTCAATAGTGGATATCAGCAAAATGCCACCAAGGTTCCAACAAAGCAGCGCGATCAAGGTGAAGGTGGAATGACTATCAAGGTCATAGGAGGACTCAACCATTTGAAGAACAAATGTCGAGTTCACGGGGACAACAAGAGGCTTATACACTTCCATGAACGTAAACTGACCCGACTGAAGCTAAGTCCGACATCAAGTATTTAAGAAGAATACAAGTGCCTCATTGAAAAACTTGGAGACACAAGTAAGGTACTGCCCCGAATATGCCAAATCGTATAAGGGTACATTCTCAGTTGACACTCAAAAAGAATCCAAAAGATCGTATGGCAATTCAATTAAGAAGTGGAAAGAAGCGAGCAAATAATGTATGAAAGAAAGGAAAGAAGAGACTGATAAGAAAAACAAGAAGAGACCGGAAAGGAAGGAGAGAAGAAAGTACGTATTGGAATGTGTACTCAAGGAAGTAATGAGCGTAAACACAAGGAAGGAGTACTCACTATACACCTACAAAGGCCATTTCCACAGAGGCTTGTATGGGCAAAAGTGGAAGAGCGCTTAGATTCGACATTTTCTAAAGAAATAGAAATCAATATCCCATTTGCAAGAGGTAATCAACCAAATGCCTACGGCGTAAAATTTCAAGGAGATACCGAGCAAGAAAAGGAAGATAGCCGAGGAGGGAATATGAATTCGACCGCTTACCCAGCAGGGGCTATCCAAAGAAAAGCTCCTGAAGCACCATGACCTCAAGTAGCTTCATTCATTCCCCGCTTCCATGTGGAAATATGAATTCAAGAAGGCTTGCAGATTCGTGTCGTATAAATTTGATGCCTTTATCAGCTTGTGTAAAGATTCTTGCTTGGGGGAACTTACCCCAACAACAATTACATCGCAAATGTATCGATGTATCAATGGCACAACCATAAGGTATTCTTAAAGATGTAATGGTTGGTCGAAATTCATCTTCCCTGGATTTGTTATCATGAAGATGGAAGAAGATATCCAAGTTCCTTTGATGCTATGAAGACCTTTCTAGCAAATCGGAGTCGCCTGATAGATGTGTAGAAAGGTGAACTGATACTAAGGCGGGAATGGTTAAAGGCACTTTAATCTTAATAGAGTCCGGAACATCCGATGTAGATAAAGTCAGGATGGTCAGAGAAAACAATAGTCTTCCTCGTTGCTGAATTGAATTCGACCGTATTCTTCAACATTCTATCAATTAAATCGAGATGAATTCTTCAAGATTCGAGAGTCTGATTGTGAACATCGCTTCAAATTTGTTTAACAAAGAAATGTTTCTAAGCATAAATGAAAACAAATTAAGATAAAGTATGCAGCTTAAATGTAAAACTCCTGAGCAGGAAACTAGTGCAGAAGGGTAAACATTGAAAGAATTGCCCAATCATTTGAAATATGAGTTCTTAGAACCAGAAAAGAGAAACTACCATCATATCACCGTGATTGACCGGTCAAGAACGTAACTTTGGCTGGAAATTCGAGAGATAAATACTAAGAAGCTGGTTGCTCGGGTCACCGAGGATCTCGAAGGGTATCGGGCCCATCCATTTGCATGCATAAAATATTGCTTAATGATAATGCAAAACTTCTATTGAGCATCAGCGAGGTTGAACCTAATGATGAAAGGAAGTTGTTAGAAACGGGCTCAAATGGTTAAATGCAAGTTTTATATATATATCGATAGCTTCAAAGTAGCCTAAAGGCATGTAGTTCCCAAGAAAGGTGGATTCACTGCGGATCGAAATGAAAGAATGAACTTATTCCTACAAGAACTGCGGATGATGGAGGTGTGTATTGACTACGCGTAAACCTAATACCGTAATAAGAAAGGATCATTTTCCCGCCTTCATCGATCGACGATCGATAATATCGCAGACACCCTCACTTTTGTTTTCGATGGATACTGATAGCAACTAAATTCAAGCTGCACTGGCGCATCGTGAGAAAACCACTTTTACATGCCTATTCGTACTTTGCTTTAGAGAATGCCATTTGGCTTATGTAATGCCCCTGTACCTTCCAAAGATGCATGATGTCTATATTTTTCGATGAAGTGTAAGAAGTTATGGAGATCTTCATGATGATTTGATGTAGTTGTATGGATCTGGGGCTACTTGTACCGCATAACTGGGGATGATTTCAAAGGTGCAAGGACAAGAATCTAGCTCAATTGAGAAAATGCCATTTTATGTTACAAAAGGAATTGTCTTCAAAGGATTTCTCAGAAGCAGGCTGTGAAAATAAGCAAAAAGTTTCAATTATAAGAAATTTAATGCTACCCACTACAATCATAGAATTGTAGTTTCAGACATGTCGATTTTACAAGATTTATCGAGATTTCTCAAAACTTGCTAATTTCATGCAGAACGCCAAAAGGATATTAAGTTCTATTTTGATTAATCCCGCTGCACTTTTCAAGAAATCAAATCCAGACTAGTCAAGCTCCCATCATGGCAAACCAATTGAACAAAGAATTTGAAATCAT
Organism: Tetrastigma voinierianum; assembly: GCA_016808115.1. Taxonomy (NCBI): domain Eukaryota; kingdom Viridiplantae; phylum Streptophyta; class Magnoliopsida; order Vitales; family Vitaceae; genus Tetrastigma; species Tetrastigma voinierianum. Next base: position 49,078 of record JAEQBH010003085.1, read on the forward strand.
GTGTGATGCCAAATTGATTTCAGAATGGAGTTGTGGCTGGGGACGTAAAGTCTAAAAGTATTCAAGGCTTATATACTATGCCAAGAAATCGTATGAGTGTCTAAAACACTCATATTTACCTGCTATTAAGCCTTTTTCATGTTTATTTTATAGTAATTTATAGTTTTTGTGGCTGCACTCAATTGTTGTTTAGTTTGACGCAGGCTATCGGAGCAAAAAAGGCAACGCTGGAAGCACTTCCGGAGCAATCAGGAGCAAAGCAGAAATCGTTGCCACGTCAGCGACGCTCCAACGCCGCCGGTTCCCATCGCCAGGATCGTCCCAACGCCGCGACGCCGGGTCAACAATGCGTAAATCAATAATCGCTAACGCCGTGACGCCTCAACGCCGCGACACCAGATCTGCACCTCATCATTTAAAGTACGACAGCTCGTAAAAGGGGACCGAGAGGTGTACGAACGAAGGCACTAATTCAGAGCAGAGGATACGTATTTCGCGCCCGGATTGCATCACTATTCGATTTGAGAACGATGTTTTTAATACTAAACATTTTCATTCTATCATTCATTATGTTCTATATTCATAGCTAGTATATAGTTGAACCTCAGCTATATGTTACTGGATTAAAGTTCGATCTTTATTTTATTCAGCTTATTTATCAGACTTGTTCGCATTCCGCCATATCTTATGGTTTAATTATACTATGATGTCTCGGGAAAACATTGACATAATCACAATCGAGAGCTTTAGGATTCGAGAGATGAGGTTATCCAGTGATCCGGCAGAGTGAAATTCCTTCAGCTTGATTCAGAATAGAGATATTCTCGATCCCGAAGGTGGCATTCAGGTTAGAATATTTGCCATCTCTAATACCGATGGGAGATAGAGATATACTCAACTCTATTCACGAGATGTTGGAGCATACCTAGAGAGAGACATCTGCAATAAGATCACCTCAGTATCGACAAATTGTGGGCTAATCGAATATGAATATCTGGAAGAAATAATCCATTAAAAAGGATAGGGGAGATATAACCCTAGTCTTCAATACCAAAGAATCATTAGAATCTAAAACTTACTCTACTTTCTCACATATTCACTTTCTTCCTAAAATCATCTCTTCGATATTATCTAAAAGCCGAACCTTTGTAGTTATATTATTAATTCGTCCCTTTGGACGACATCCGTATCGTGAGTATTAATTATATTACTTGGGGCGACGCGTGCACTTGCGCACATAGGCTTACATTTTACACACCGCGTTTTTGGCCTGTCAAAACCTTTAACGAAGCTCAAGAAAATTACTTTACTACTGAAAAAGGAGATGTTGGCGATAGTATTTGCGTGTGAAAAATTTAGGCCATGCATTTTGGGGTCCCATGTTATTATACACACTAATCATGCAGCAATTAAGTATCTAATGGCAAAGAAAGAAGCAAAGCCAAGACTCCGATCGTGTGGGTATCATATCATAGGAATTTGATTTAGAAATAAGAGATAAGAAAGGTTGTGAAAATGTGATAGCTGATCACTTGTCAAGAGTAGAGAAACCTGCTGTACAATAAGAAGAAAGAGAAATAGCATAAAATTTTCCAGATGAGCGCTATTCCATCACAATTCAATCACCTCGTATACCGATATTGTGAACTTCTTAGCTTCATGGAATTATGCTAATGTAATCTGCTTTACCGCCACAGAGAAAAAGCTAAGGACCTGAAGGTGAAGGTACTACATCCGAGATTTAATCTAATATCAAGTAAAAGAGGAGCTGATATAATTATAAGGAGATGTGTACCAGAAGGTGAGCAAAGCAAGATTTTACAAGAATGTCATGCATCACCATATGGAGGACATTTTTCAAGAGATAAAACAGCCCACAAAATTCTCCAAATGTGATTTGACCGCCTACTATTTTTAAGGACTATTTTGAATGTGGCAGTGAAGTTATGTGATCAATGTCAAAGAATGGGAATATCGCCAAAGGCATGAAATGCCCCTCGTAAGGTATCCCGGTGGTGCAATTGTTTCGATGTATGGGGAATAGATTCACGGGGCCCTTTTCCTGTACCTTCATTCGAAATATATACATACTCCTAAATTGTCCCAAGAATGATGCTAATACAACTTAGTGTGACTTTACAAAGAAATATTCTCAAAGAGATTGGGGACACCCATAATCGTAATCGTTGACGGGGAAGCCATTTTGGTAAATAAGGTGTTTGACAACTCATGAGCAGATAAGCAGACGTTCACATTATGAGCTCGGGCTTATCACCCTCAAACAAATGGGCAAGTCAAATTTCCAACAGGAGATAAAGAAAATTCTTTGAAAAGATTGTAAGTTCCATAATATAGATTGGCCTGAAGCCTGATGATGCACTCGCATACAAGACTACTTTTAAAACTCCATCGGAATGTCCCACACAGTTTATATTCGGAAACCACTACCTACCTCTCGAGTTAGAATATAAAGCTATGTGGGCCATCAAGAAGCTAAATTTGATTTTCGTGCCATAAAGAGAGGCTACCTCCAAATTAAATGAATCTGAATGTTATGAATTAAGTCATGCGATAATGCTAGAATCTACAAAGATAAAACAAAAATGGCATGATCAACGACCCCTGAGGGAGGGAATTCAAGGCGTGAGATCGTGTCCTATTATTCAACTCCGCACTAAGACTCTTTCCAGTGGAAGCTTAAACTAAAATGGAGCGGACTCATATAAGAAAGATCAAGCACACAATTTGGGGGCAAGGGACACTCAGAGTCAACAATCATGAGGAATTCAAAGTTAATGGTCAAATTAAAGCACTACTCAGAGAGCTAAATTGGAAGAATGACTCTGGGCTCGAATGAGAAAATTTGAAGAAACAGTAACTATGGCAAAGAGCTAAGTCCACTTAAAGACTAAAATTGAGCAACAGGAAGGCAATCCACATCGCTTTGTTTTAAGTTTTTCTTGTTATATTTTTATGTTTAAATTTCTAATACCTTTGTGTAATTTGGATTCATTATTGAACAAAGGAGTAGGTAAATATTTTTTTTTTTTTTTTTAGTTTTGACAATGAAAATCGGCAAAAGCGGTGTGTGGGGTATAGGAATCTACAATCAAGTTTCCAACTGAATGTAGACAAAAAAGGGGCAAAGAACTTAACTTGGATTTTATTTAAATTTCGCTCGATATGGCATGATCAAGGTCTGGGGGGAATTTTACTGCTTCCGTGCTTAAATTTTGAATATGATGCATAGTGGATGATTTTGTTGAATATTTGTACGATGAAGATGAATTGAGTTGTGTTTGCTTTGATCGATTGAATAATGAAAATTACTATGGAATTTAATTGTTCAGTGGAGACCTAAAATTTTCTCGTCACAACACTAATCCAAAAGTGTAAAACCAAGAACGCCGATGTGTCAATAAAGTAGAAAGAAAGTCGGAATAGTGAAACTGAAACTAATTAAAATAAAGAAGGGACGTAAAAGAGCAAGTCGCGATATCAAGTCCCATGTCAGGACTATACTTCGTGTCGCAACAAACTCTTAGTCGCGACTGGGGAAAAGTCCAAAACTCAATAAAAGTAGGTTTTTAAACTTTCATTTTGGGTATGCCCAACATTAAAAATAAAATCCATTGCAAATCATCAATTAGGAGGCTTAAAATCCAAATCAACTCCAATAACGCAATCATGACATCAGCTCCAACGTCCATTCAAAATTTCCAATCAACTTAATTACCCAAACCTTTCTAGCTTCTCTATTATTCATTCAAAATCTTTGAAAATAAATCATTAATGCGTAACTTAAACTCGATGTCTCGATTAAATGAATTAGTTTAGTTTGCTTAGTTTCAAAAGGAATAATTCGTGGAATTTAATAAATCAAGAGAAACAAAATTCCAACACCAAAACCCCGCTGTATTAGGCTATAGATGCTTTTGAACCGAGAAAATGCATTCAATTCATTCATCGGGAATTTGAAAAAGAGAATAAAGAGCCTTGTAGTTCCCAAGTATAAGCAAAGAATCATAGTATGATGGAAACAAAGGATGAATAAAAAACAACGAGAATGAAGAGAAAGGAGAAACGAGAGAAAAAGTTAAGAGTTCCATATCGTGAAACACGCAGCTTATGGAATGAACGGAGAGAAAACAAACCAATTCCATTCATTATTCCATAAAACGTAATCAAGAGGGAGTGGGTTGATGAGAAGGAATTGGAAGAAGCGGCCACCAAACCCATCATCCGTAGGAGCTCCAAAAGAAAATGGGAAGGAACGGCCCCAATTTGCTGAAAGACTCATAATAAATTAATCCTTCCTACACAGTTCGTCCTGAGAACCAAATAAAGTGGTTACAATTTCTTCAGAGAGGGAAGATATAGGATTTTAGATCAAGAAATAGAGAGTTTTTCTCCAGTTTAGTTATAGTCTTATTTGTAAAGAAATCAGATTGTACAATATCGAAATGTTTTGGATATTTGAATAAAATTCGTGGTTGACTTGCTAAATTAGTTAGTTTTTAGTTCACGACCGATATACTAAATTTCAGGTCGTCATTTCCTATTTAGTATGAAAAGAATAAGTGCCTTGTCTGTGCAAGGATCAAATAAACAATTCAGTTCTTTCCCAAGAACAAAAACGCAGGAAAAATAAGAGCGTAGATTAGTAAACTGGAAATTAGGAGCCATGTTCGATGCTTAAATTCATTTGATCGCAAAATTGAAAATGTTATTGTCGATGAACAACAACTTGGTTGGAAATAGTATAAATAGATATGAATAAGTACAAGTCTTGAAGAAATAATACACTCGTCAACAAACTCATGAAACTTTGAGAGAATTTAGGAACATCTTCTCGAAATCTAAGATTAAGAGTCTATAGTCACAGGAACTGGTTAGATGACATCGAGTAATAAATCTTAGGCAAACTGAGCAACAAGATGATCGAGGCCATCCTTGGCAGCTTGAGCTTTTCCAAGCCTACTCAATATATGCTAAAGCATATCCTCTAGTTCCTTGATTTAGCTAAACTTGTGCCTTATTTCTTTAATAAACAACAACCGGAAATCTAAATTCCTTCCTTGTAATAATCCCGCAAAGAAAGAGCCCAATTATCCAATTCAAAGACGTAAAGAGTCTACTAAGAAAGAAGAAACAAGTCTGGGGAAAATATTTCCAAATGTTACACCTAAGGAGTAAGGAAGCAAAGCAAAGTAAAATTACTGAGAAGGAATAAAGCTCTGTCTTGTGGCCTATTTCCTCGGGAATAATTAAGCTTGTAGGGGTGTTTTAACAACACATAGTACCCAATACCAACCGGGTATGGAGTTGCTAGCCCAAAGTTCTCTAAGAGTGATAGAAAGCCTAAAAGACAAACATCGTACTATCTCTAAACCTTAGAAAAAAAATGGTGGCTAAAAGAGTTCTAACAAGAGAACTGCCTGAATAGCGCATATGGAACAAAATCTACAAAAGAATTCAAAAGATGAATCAAAGCCAAGATTGAGGAGAATCAACAAATACAAAGAAGCAACAAGAGTGAAAGTCAAGGCAACAAGCACAAAGAAAAGGTGGAATCGGGTGATTTGCAACTTAAATTTTCCCATTATTTACCCAATTACCTAAGTCCAACATTATGTTCCAGACCTGAATCAATTTTTAAGGCTGATAATGATCGGGCATTAGTGAGATCAATATGAAAACAAACTTATGGACTTCTCGACAAATACCAAGGAAATTCTTTAAGATTAACTAAATTCAACATGAAGATGAAAAAGGATTAAAGACCGCATTAATGCAGAACAAGACTTTGTCGATAAATCGCTTAAATATATTATTTCATCAAGAGATTTATGATAGAAGTCTACCATTTCTTTTTATTGAATCGAAACTAAAATTTAAAATGATGTTGCTATCTCCTATTTCAAGTTAGAAGGTGGAAAAAGAAAGACTGTGGTATGAATCAGAAAAATGTCCTTAAAAATGTTAAGCTTATTTGTTTGAGGACAAACAATCTTTTCTTTTTCTTGCTGGGACAAACAAAATTAAGTTCGAGGAATTCGATGAGCAAAAAACCATCCGATTTTTAATCTATTTTTTCGGTTAATATGATAAATGCTGATTCATTAAAAGTAAATGTGGATATTTTACTCAAATTTAATTTTACAGAAAATACATGTTATAAACAAAAATCCCAAAGAAACTGTACAGACCAAATTTTACAAGCTGTAAATGAAGTCACAACTAAAAAGCTCCAGCTGATTGCAGCCTTAGTTTTCAGTCACTTTCCAAGTCACGACATCACCAAGATCGGGCCAGGGGAAGAAATAAGACCGTGAGCAAGCGAAGTCGCGGACTTGAAGATTGCCGCACTTAATGACTAAGGCAACAATGAGAGGTCGCGAGCACCACACCGGCGTTCCCGACGCCAATTGAATATGTAATCACGCCACGCCACCCGATGTCGCGACGTGGATTTGTCAATATAGCCACAAAAGAAGCCCAAAAGAAAGAAGCAAACTGGTTTTAATGAAAGGCATCATTCGAGGTCGCGACATACCGCTGAGGTCAGATACATGACAAATCAAAACAAGTCTCAATGTAAAAGATTGAAGTTGCAACATTTATTGCTAAAGACCACAAACGATGTCACGACTCACTATCCAGTCATGAATTCAAGAAAAGTCATGTAAGAAATCAAGGTCGCAACTACTTTGATAAAGACTACAAGCGATCGAACAAGAGTAACACATGGTCAGACACAAGCATGAGGTCGCGCCGAACAGAGGTTGAAAGCATGAAATCAGGTTGCAACAAAGAATTGAGGTCACAATTTTAAGACGAAATGAACATCAAAAGAGGGTCGCTGACATCACCTTGGAGTCGCGACGAAAATTTGAAACTTGTGAAGGCGTACATCACCAATAACAAGGTCGCGGACTAAAAAAAGTACGTAATAAGAATAAAGAACAAGGTCGCGACTTAAAACCGGTCGCGACATGCAAAGACAACAAGGAAAAGATTCCGACTCGTAATCCGCGTCGGACTCGGCCGGCGAAGAGAAAGACAATGATGTCGGGACGAAATCGTGGTCTACATCAACTTTCGAGGAACACCGAAGCTACCAAGGTCGCGCGCACCATAAATGATGTCAGCGACCATTAATCCGCAGCCGCAAGGAATCGTGTCGCAATAGCGCAACAGCATCACAATCAACACGACAATTAGTGGAATCCATGCCACATCAATCCAGTCACAAACAATCCGACAAGATAAATAGATTACGCTTGCAGTAGTAAAGTAGCTTCCGCCTTTACTACTAAGAAAAGGGAAATGAGAGGAACCTGCTGTATAATTTAGAGTGATTTTTTCTTTTCTTTATTTTTAGCTTATTTCTTTCCGATTTGAATATGCGAATCAGGCAAAAATGAGGGAATGTTGTTTTATGTTACTTTTCTTAAAATTATCGCTCGAAAATTTATGAAATCTAGACACTAAATTCATTTCTTCTCGCCATTAATTACAAAGTATCAGACAAGGATCTAGATCAATTTAATTCATAATGCAAGACCTGAGCTACAATTACCGGATTCGACATTTAGTTACATTTTTCCCGTACAATTGAGAACTTATTTGGGTTCTGATTTACTCTATTTGCGTCGCTTTGAATTGATAAGTTCCTAATATTAGTACCGAATACCTACTGAGGGAATGTATCTCGCTTCCTGATATCCAAGATGCCCTCCTCGCGCGGACAATGCAGACGTAGATTCCCGAGAGTCGAGAGCATTCTTTTCCGGTATGCTAGACTACCATTGATGAACCGCGAGCTTTGAGAGTTCATTTTGATAAACTCCACCAAGCCATAATTGAAGTCGAGGAGTATTTTAACAATATAAATAATCAGAGAGTTTACCTTAATCTAAAGGCAAGTTCTTAACCCCGTGTTAGCTGAGATCTAATCAAGGGAAAAGAACGACCCAATAGATGTGGAGGTTGAGCCACCTTTTAAGTGGTAGAAACTTTGTAAAAATCCTAAGAAGCAAATGCAAAAGATCTGTTGTAATCAAGAAATAGGTGTGAAGTATTGAGAAATAAAATGCCCGCATTCTAAAGAGAGTTTGAATACAAGTAGTCGGGTTTGATCTTGTCTTCTAAAGAAGCAAGGTATCCAACCAAAGGAATATGGAGAAATCTAATTCCAAAATTTAGGAAATTCAAATCCAGCCCATACACAAAACAGAGCAATGTATTTTAGGTAGGAATCGAATGTTTATCAGAATTCACGATAGTTTTCATTTCACAGAAACTAATTCAAATTCAAAGATTTTACTGCCAATTTATTTTTAGTCATTTAATTTGTTTTATCTTAGTTAAAAAGAGTTAATAGTCTAGAATCTTTATTTTTCTAGATACAACTTCCATTTTGAGTTTTTAGTCCAAATAGCATGGAATTTTAGTAGTCAGTAGTTGATCTTTAATTGCACTAATCTCTGCTGGGAATGATACTCAACTGGCATTCAGATTTACTACTAGATGACTCCTGCAGACTTAGTAAAAGGTCGCGACTAAACCCTATTTTTAAATCATGAACATTCTGAAATAAATATTTTATTAAGCAAATTTATCCAAAGTGACATGGATGCAAGAGAAATGTAAGGCTCTTACAACTATGTGAATTCAGGGGTTTTTAGTCTATATGTAAAGGACAAATAAGCTTTATGGTGCCACGTTCTAGATTGGAAAGAATTAAATAGATCAATATTCTAACAAAAGAGGAAAATGCTAATTTGGACATTTTATGTTAAAAGAACAAAATAGCTAAGCAATATGGTACATCAACCACTCGATTCTTAACAAGCCATGTTGAAAATATTTTGTTTAGTTTGACTAATCCTATTAATCCGAGTGTGTTTTAATTTCGTGAAACTTTAATGCATAGAAAACAAAGATCGACATGTTTCTAGCGTGACACCGACCGAAAGAACACTTTAAGCCTATACAAACTTAACCCGCCCAGATCCTACTCCGCCATCGCTCACATCCCTAGCTTCTCGGTGATTAGGCGTCCACTATTTAGCTATGACCCACTACTCCTGAACGTGAATCAAGCCGCGCTGAAGGACTTTCACTGAGAGTCATACTATGATATACCAAGATCGGGCAAATGGACCACGGTCAGAGATCTACAAGTATATCCAGAGGTATTCCATCACGCCATTTATGAATCCGAGGTGTTTTTCTATCCCGGTGGTTCCCTGAAGTTTTATCATACTCATGAAATCCCGGGAGTGTCCGATCGATGTAGCCTTCCTGGCTCAATATAGATGGTCATCCCTGGCATCACAGCTTCAAATATCACCGCAGCCTTAGTTCCCGTCAAGAGGTTCCTCCGCTAACTCGACGGATATCTACAAAGGGCCCCACCATCACCCAGAGATGGTTCGCTCTCCTCCTGAGATACAAAGAAATCAGATCTTTATCCCCAGACAGCTTCCTCTACAAATGCTCCTCACGGACCACGTACTTCGGTTCAATCTGTTCCCACTTCAGCATTATTTATAGCGCAGAGGAGCTATTCTAGAGGCTCTGTATCGGATATCCGAGGGGTTCTGGTTCAATACAACAGAGCTTGTTATGATCGCCTTTCTTCACTTCGAGTAGAAGGTCCACCTCAAGGGCCTGGATCGGGCAGAGGCTATCTCACTATCGAAGGTCGAGAATGTTGGTGCCAATGACAGAAAGATCTCGGGTTCCCTGAGGAACCACGACGAAAGGCCGCATAGTCAGTTCCGACATCCCCGAAATGAATCTCATCTGGCGCCACTCTCTTCTATCGGGACCACAGGAGGAGGTTGTGGACGATTATGAGGACTTCGCTTAAAGCGAGCAGCTCAGACCGGGCCCGTAGTCATCCCCTTCAATTCCGCCTCCTACTACCCCAACTCCTCTTAAGACTGCAAGCCCGTCCTCCTCATCATAACAGCCACCCGAGCACATCCCTGTCACTTCTAGGGATTTATTGGCTGTTATGGATGCCATCCATTACGTGTCGCCACTTCGCATCCCAGCGGCTTCAGACAAAGATTAGCCGAGCAGATGGCCCGAGCCGAGGTCACTCTCGCAGAATCGTCGTTTCACGCATACAAAGCCACCTCGTCTCCCACCAAGCACAAGTGGGATGCAGCCCCCACACGTACCCACTACTCATGACCAAATCTCACATCAACTTCAATAGCCTCTTTGGATGTGCTCGCGGCCGCCGCAGTGAGCTTCGGGACCACCTCAAAGATCTACACCACCACCGTATGAGGTGGTCACACTTCCTCTCTTAACTTTCCTATCCCTAACCCTCGAGGACACAAAGGATGCTTCGTCATGAGGGGGGAGAGCTAGCCTGGCGGCCTTTAGAGTACTTATGTTTGGTTTTGTTTATACTTGTGTTGTTTTAGTTTTATCAACTGCCTACTTGTCTTGTATGGGACTGTTTTGTTTGTATGTATTAGCCAATAGTAGGTAGTGGTTTATTTTATTTAGCTTTGTATAGTGTTCAGCTATGATAAGCTTGTACTAGCCTTTTTGGTTATATTAAAAGCTTTATAGCAATATTTGCATTTTCTATTTTAGCACCCACATTTTTTTTATTTATTTATTTTATTTTAATTAACTTTTGTATATGCATAATGACTAAATTTTTGCAATGTGTTGAACTTAAGCCTTCCTAATGGTGTCGACGTTAAGGGTCCCATGCCGAAGCATGGATGACTAGTCACCTCTCTTTGCTATTTAACCCGTTCCTTCCACCTTAGCTAACCACACACCGAGCACGTTAGATCTCAACATGCTAAGAAAACAAAGACAAACCCTCTTACGATGCAAACTCCTTACCTAAGTGTCACATTCTCGAATAGGTCAGGACCCCACATAAGGCCAATGTGTCTTCCAAAATAAAAGAAGAGAAAAAGAAAAAGCAAAAAGAAAAGAAAAGAATAGAATCGCATTGCTTTGCCTTGAAACCCCAGCACGGTCCGAGGGGTATATGGCGAAAGCCTTTAAAGCCCGATGCCCTAAAACCCCCACTGCTGGGAGTCGCCGACTTAGTGTTCGCATGGGCGGACGGGTGGAGTTTAGCGAGTCAGAAAAGCTGGAGGCCTCAAATCATCTTATCCAAACCTTAGAGTTTGTGGTCAAAAGATCCTCATGGCTTCGGGAGCGCCCCAAACCTTCACCGGTCAGAGTCGGTTTATTAACTCGCTACTCCAGCTTCTTGGTGAAGTTTAACCCCGCATTGCAATCTCTACAATGCAAAAAGAATTATGTAATAAGGAGCATGTCCTGATCTATTTAGGTTGGTTAACATATGAGGTTATGGCATTAGCTCGATTGGGGAGGGGGAGAGAGTACAGTTTCGTAGTTTATGATTGAGATTTGATCATACATACCCGTATTCAGAGAAGAGCCCGGTTCATGCCTCGAGGAGGAGCATTTGTCGGGTCATTAACGCAGATAGTTTTCATTCTTCGAGATGGTTATTAGCTTAGGGTTTTCGTGATTCTCATCGTTGTGCTATGCAAGACTTTTACAAACCTTTCGACCTCACATGTTGCTTCTCTACTATGATTATTTCTCGCATCGCTACCTGACTAAAGAATGCTCTGTCAAGTGTGATTAGCAGCCTGTAAGTGCTATTTTGAACTCTATTTAAGATAGGTTCTAAGTACTTTTTTGTGTACTAATCATATTAGTTAAGCCGATTGACAATGCAGGTAGGTCCCTTTAGTACTACTGATTGTATTTCGAGGTTGTTTCAGGGTAGTTTTTATAGGTTAACTCATTTTATCATATCAAGTTTTTGTAATGAAGTTGAGTCGATTTACTGATTTGAATTATTTATCTTCGATTGCTTCAAGCCAAGATCGAAGAAATTGAAGCTGAAACAAGCTGGAAGCAGGATGGAATATGCAGGGGCAAGTAGGAGCAACAAGGGTAATTTCGCTATTATAGCGAAATTTCGCTAGAATAGCGAAATTTTCGCAATAATAGCGAAATTTCGCAAGAAGAGCGAAATTTTCGCTATGTGGCTTAATTTCGCTACATAGCGAATTTTCGCTATGCTAGCGAAATTTCACTACATAGCGAAAATTTCACCTGTAGCGAAATCTTTGTTCCCCTGTTTTGTGTACAAACGACCCCGTTTTTTGTTTTTTCCATCTCTACCCTCACTGTAATTATACTATTTAGGACAGTTCGGTATTTTCACATGGTTGTAAGGCTATATAAGCCATTTTATGAACATTTTATAACCTAACTTTTCATAAAAGGCATTTCCATTACGGCCCCGTCGCCTCACTACTTCCTCCTCTTTCCTCTTCTCTCACTTTCTAGTAAATTCAACACACCCTTTGAGGATGAAAACTCAAAGGATGTTTGGTTAAAGCCTCTAAACCTTGAAGAGGAGGGTTTCTAGGTAGGTTGATAAGGTTTACAGGTGCTCCTCTGTTATTCAAGAAGCAGGTACTGGGTATTTATGTTTCAAACTTTCAAAGCTAGGTTTAAAAGCTATTTGGTGTACCTTCTTTGGTCAATACTTGGCAAGCTTTTAGGATTCAGTGTATTCTTAATGTTAGATACACTAACATCCATTTGTTATCATTTACGAGTCATTGGAGGTAGGTTAAATGCTAGATTTTAACTTTAGGAACATTAAATGCTATGTTTCAAAGAGGAATGGTACTAAGGGTTGGTTTTTAAAGTTAAAAGATCCATTTTGGAAATTAATTATGGGTCATTTACCCCAATGCGAGGAAATAACCCGAGGACACCTTTACAACTCTATCATACAAACTAGGGGTGGCCCAAAAACTCATGTCTTTACATGTTATTTCGAATTACTTCGCTTAACATAGTGACAACAACCACGTTTTGTACAACCGAAATCCAAACAAAAGCCTCACCATTTTGAATCATTATACAAATCATTTGTAAGGCGAAAACCCATCCCTGTGTTCGATCCTACAGCCGCTATACTGCAGTAGTTACGCTACGGCAGTAGGAGTAATTTAGTTTATAAATTTTGTTGATCCGAAACCCTATTGTGGCACTAATCAGCGTTCCAGAAGCATCTGGCAAAGAAGGGTTTTGTAGAGGAAAGAGGATTCAAGCAGCTGGTGTCGCTATTTAAGGAGGAAATCGAGAGAAGGGCCTAAGAGAAATTGAGCCAACATAGGGAGATAGGAGTAAGGGCTCCTATCAAAGAATTCTATGCCAATTTAGGCGAGTAGAGGAACTTGACGTGTTATGTAAGGGGGGAGGTGGATCCCTTTTGGGGAAAGGGCCACCTCCCAAATCTTGGAGCTGAGACCAGTGGGTGAATGTGCAAAGTACGACCAGCTTCAGGAGAGCCCGAAGTTCGAAGGAAATCGTCAGGGAGTTGGCAAACTATGTAATGGCAAAGAACCAAAACCATCTGCAACGCCTACATCGACAGAGAAGATTTGATAGAGGCGAATAAGTTATGGTTCTACTTTTTTAAATTTTGTTCTCACCCTCTCCAAGCATGTCTTAACTGTGAGATAAGACTGTGCCATACTACTATATGTACTAGTCAAGGGGTGTAGTCTGAATGTGGGAAGATAGTGGAACCAGTCAGCTTGGACTATGTTTAGAGCTTGATTTCTCGAGACATCCCCTTGCCTTGATCACTTTCACATGCATGAGGGAATTTATAACATTCAACAAGATAGAAGATAAGTGCCCAAGATTCTCTTCTATCGTTCTCACTGGGGTCCTTAAAACACCAGCATAAGGTGAAGAGGTAGAGAGAGCAAGAAAGAGGAAGAGAGTAGCTACAGAACCTCTAAGGGAGGCAACCTTACAGCTAAGGAAGAACCATAAACTAAAGAAATGGGGGGTTTTGAAGACTACCTAGAGCAACCAATGCTCTCCCCCATAGCTAAAGAAATAGTGCCTGCTCAGAATAGAGCAGAAAGAGGGAAAAGAAGAGCATAAGAGAAAGAGAGTAGTAATTCTGAGCTATTCTCTTTACTAACAGAGATGAGAGAAGAGATGAGGAGCTCAAGGAAGAGCAGCTGAGATGGAGAGATGAGAATCAAGTTGTAGAAAAGAGAACAAGAGAAGAAAACTTAGCATCACTCATCCAGAAGAGGGATGAGGAGTGGAGAGGGGAATTGGCAAGGAGGGATCAAGCTCTAAGGGCATAGGTGAAAGAAAGGGAGAGGGCATTTGTGAATGATCAGCTAATGACAGATCAAGAGCTGATCAAGATCATGGAAGTCAAAGAAAAAGATATGGAGAAAATCTGCTCCATAAAGCAAAGACCTTTGGATATCTCTACAAGGAATATCAAAAGGAGATCAAAGCATTCATCCAAAAGAGGGATGAGCAACTGGAGCAATCTTTGAGCTATAAAGATAAAATTTGGACTGACAAAATAGACCAGATGAATTAAAAATGTCAAAATGTATCAAGCCCAGGGAGAGTTTGAGTAGTCCCTTAACTCTATTGAGCAGAGGTAAAATGAGCTTATCAAGCAGCACATCTGAACACAAGAATGGTATCTCTTTGATAGGGGTGAAGGTGGCTCAACTGGAAAACCTTAACCCTCTATCTCTGAATACACGCCCTCTAATGCCAGCTACAAATATGAACCAGTCAATCTCAAGCCCTCAAAATACCAAAGAAGAAAAAAATAGGCTCTATTCCTCTCTATCTATCCCTCCATCTCTCTATCTTCTCTGTATTGCTTTCTCTCTTGTAATCTATATAATGTAATTGTTCCCTCTATAAATAAAAAGGTAATTTCTGAAATTTGTGTACATAATTTTCTTATTTTGTATGTTCTTTTAATTTTAAAATCTGAGAATTATAAGAAATTTGATGCTTGAGTTGAATAAATGAGAATTTAGTGTGTCAAATGTAAAAATGCTGCAAAATTGAAATTTTTTTTAATGTTGTTGCATAATTTCTGAATGGATGTTGTGATTACTTGTTTAAGGACTGTGCAAAAATTTTTTGAGATGTTGGTGTTATTGTTGTGACCAATTGAACTAAATTGCTTAATCAGAATGAACTGTAAAGTGAACAATAACACAACAATCTGTTTTAAACCAAACAAAGTTGAAATCTAAAATACAAATGGGCTGGAAAATGAAGACTGGGTTTTAAGTTGTGATGTCAAGGATAAATAAGCTAAATTTTTAGATTATGAAAAACTAAAATTGAAATCAAAGCTAATATGACTATTAATTTTGGTCAAATTGACCAGTACAGTTCAGAAAATGACTAAACTAACACATTGGTCAAAAGTACCTTAAAAACTGATTGTGCTTGGGTTAGGAAAAATTTATGGGACTTATCATCAAAAATCTTTAAAGAGTCCTAGAACATGATGCATTATTATTCAAGGCGAAATCCTAGGCATCAGAAGTAGTAGAAAATGATCTAGGCCATCATTAGACAGTTTGGGACTTTTAAAGCCTACCCTTTGATATGCTATATGCATATACCTCAGTACCTATTTTGAGCTTAAGGCCAATTTCATCATCCGCCGAACCACAAAGAATAACCTTAAACCTTCCTTAAGTCTCACCTTACAGTAAAGATCCCTTAATTTACCCAAAAACTGCATATCAGTGCAGCAAAAATGATCAAGAGGATAAATTTGGAGGATTACAAATTTGAATTGAAATAAATAAGGAGAATTAAGGATGAAAAAGGAAGAAAATTAAGAAAAAGTTGTACTAAAGGAGGTGCAAAACAAAAAATTGAGAAGTTGAAAAAGAATGACAGTTTTAAGGAGTGAGTTTTACCTTGTAACCTACTGACCTTGAGCAATTAAGTCCTTAGGGGTGTTCTACACCTAGTACCCTAATGCCAACTGGTATTGGAGTTACTGACCCAAAACATGTTAAGAAGAAGTAGAAACCTTAAAAAGGTAAGACATTACACCACTCCAAACCTGAAACAAAATGACAGAAAAGAGCTTCTATAGCATAATTGAAAATAACAGTGGAAAAGAAAAAGCCACAGAGGAGAAAATGCAGAAAAATGCACCATACCAGATTTGGTCGTGTTTGAAAAAGCTATTTTAGCATAAAAATAGGATGAGCAGTGAAGGAAAAATGTCGAGAAAATGTATGCTGTTTGGGTAAACTTGAGCCTGAAATGTCCAATTATCTACCCAAGTGCCTTAGCCATACATTACAAACTCAGAAGACATATTTGATTCTGAGGGTTGTGTTATGCCTACATTAGTGTAGAATAATATGACCAACAAGCCAATGGGACCTAAATCACTATGAAATATCTCATTCTATATAGTAATTCTCATAAAGCTAACTAATCTGCAAATTAATAATAAAGGGAAGACCAATACACACTCACAAAGTCAAGAATCGTATCTGTTTATTAACTATGAATTACATGTTGTATTAAATTATTTAAATTGAAAATTTTTAGGATTCTAAAAATGAAGCTTAATTAGAATTGATGTCACAACTGAAATACTACTAAGGCCTAAATGCTGATTTGATTGAAAAGATGATTTAATTGAAAAATGTCCTTAACAATTGATTTTTATTGTTTGAGGACAAACAAATAGCCTTTTCTTTGCTTAAAGACAAGCAAAAATTTAAGTTTGGGGATGTTTGATAGGTCTAAAACTCATCTATTTTTAAGCCATTTTTCAAGTATATCTCAAGCTTAAAAGCTCAGTTTAATGTAAAATTCTGGAGCTTTTACCCAGATTTATGTTTTGTAGGAAATTAAGGAAAAGAAGCATAAATCAGCATAGTGCAGAAAATGGGACAATGTCGTGACATCAGATTTCCAATGTCGCAACACTATGTGGAGAAGGTCTTGACACTACTACAGTGTCGTGACATAGCTACGAAATCAGCTAAATAGGGGAAGGAAATGATATGCCAATGTCACGACATCATAATGACATTGTCATGACATCAACTCAATTTCGCGACATCACAACTCAATGTGTGACATCAGCGACTCGGTAGTCAAACTATCGGACATCTAGTAATGGTTACATCACCGACATGGCTGCAACGTATTCTGATCATTTGAGCGAAATGTTTAATGTCTGACATCACAAAAAAGAAATGTCGCGACATTACCACGACATCGTTGCAACATCATAATAAACCTCAACCAATGAAGACATTAATTGAACGTTGTCGCAACATCAAAGCAATGTCGCGACATTGATTAGTGTGGTGCTATTTTGAACTTTATTTTAATGGGTTTTGGCTTTATTGCAAATATTATAATTAACCATTGACATGTTAGTTCCTATTGCACTCTTGATCATATTTGTGGCTAATTTTTGTAGTTTTGCAAGCTTTTAATGTCAAGTTTGTGAAGTCATTCAAAAGCATGAATAATTGGTCGAACTTAGCATTACGGATCAAAAACGGAAGAAGAATATCGAGAAAGGAAAGAAAGCAAAAATAGAATGAATCGGATGAATGATAAGAGGATGAGCAGTGGCAGAGTGAATAGTTATGACAGGGAGATGAGCAGGTCTTGAATATAAATTTCCTACAAAATTTAGAAAATTCGCTACATGAAATTCCGCTATGTAAATTTTCTCCTGTATAAAAATCCACATTCCCTGTTGTGTACAAACAACCGGTTTTGGTTAATTTCATTTTCTACGCACCACTATAATTATCTGGATTAGGTTAGATTGATATTTTCACTGTTTGTAAAAATTTATATAAAGCCAGCCTGGAACAATTTGTAACCTAACTTTAATTCGAAGCATTCTCCAGTATGGGCCCCTGTTTTCGGTCCTCATTTGCTCTCTTCTCTATCCTCTTTCTCTCACTTTCTAGGTAACCAAACACACCCTTTGAGGATGACAACTCAAAGGATGTTTGGCTAAAACCTCCCAAACCTTGAAGAGAAGGGGGTTGCTAGGCTTGGGAAGTGGTTGCATTTGTTTCCCCTGTTTTTCACCGCAGCGAGTTTGACATTTTGGTTCCCAGGTACAACTCTAGGTTTAAAGCTCTTTGATGTACTCTTTGGCAATACTTGGCAAGCTTTTAGGGTTTAGTGTATTCTTAACTTTAGAAACATTGAATATCCATTAGTTTGCTGTTCTGAGCCACTTGAGGGGTCGTTTAAGGGATATATTTTCAACGTAGATGCATCCTCATTGTGATCGATACTTGTTAATCTTTTGGGTTCAATGGATGTACGTATTAGATCCAGAGATTCATTAGTTGCCCTTACAAATCATTGTAGGATGGAGTCGAGTGAATTTTCACTGTGGGAACCATAAATGCTAAATAAATGCTTTCTATCAAAAGGAAAATTATTAGGGCTTAGTTTTTAAAGCTAAATGAAGATCCGGTTCGGGAATTGACTATAGGTCATCCTCCCCAATGAGGAAATGGAACTTGGGGACCTGCATCTAAGCCATATCATTGACCTAGCAGCCAAACGCCCAGTTTCTTTTACACTTTATTTTAGTTTTATTTCGTTTTATTTTCAATTTCCCACAACATCGACTCCACACACTTTTACACCAAATCCTAAAATCAAAACAAATTCACCATTAAGGCCTCTTGTAAATAATTTGGTGAGAAGAAAACCCCATCCACGTGTTTGATCTAGAGCGGCTATCTTTAGCGATGGTTATGCTACGACAGTAGGAGTAATTTAGGTTATAAATTTTGTTGATTCATAACACCTACTGTGGCACGAATCAAATGGCGCCGTTGCCGAGGATGGTGCCTAAGTGCATTTGACGAGCAGTGGAACACTTGTGATCCTCATCACAAGCACTGGTGAATTTTCTTTTATTTTTCTGTTTACCAGTTTCCTGGCAGTTTGCCAAATTTTCTCTCTGTTAGTTTTTTTTTTTAGTTAACATTACCTTTTTTTTTGGTAGAATTATTTTCCTGTTTTTTTCCTTGTTTGGTGTTTGCTCTATTTACTGCAGGAGAACACGTTTCAGTGGGTAATGGATTCTGAAGGAAGAGTGATTCAGCCAATTTTCCCCGCATAACATATCTTGAACTTGAATTGTGACCAAATGGAAGAGGGAGAACAATACAGTCAATACATTATGGAGAGAAACCCTAGAACATACATGTCAATGGGGGACTATAGAAACATTCCATGGCAAAATCAACGACCTGTGGAGAGAAATCCAAACCCAAATAGGTCTATGAGGGACTATAGAGACCAACGGATGAGTGCACCCTTCTACAGTGTTCCCCCAACTTATGCACCTCATGCTTCTCCATATTGGGCCTCAACTCCTCAGCCACCACAACCACCACAGTTGACATCTTCAGTTGAGCAGGCAATACTGAACTTGGGCAAACTAGTGGATAATTTCATAGAGGAACAGAGGGCAGTGGATGTCTAGGCCAATCAGGAAATTGACATAGTGAGAGCTCCTTGAACAAGGGGTGGTTGAGTTCAGAAAAATTGATGAAAAAATTTTATCCGCAATCAGTCTAAGCTCACCAATCAGCTTGTTCATCAAGAGGAGGAGAATCTGGAGGAAGAGTGTATTTTGGGTGAACAGGCTCAAATGCAACCTCAGGGGGAATTGATGCAGGAACCATTAGAGGCTCCTGAGGAACTACCAGCAAGGGAAGCAGGGGAAGAGCACGAGGCTTCCCTTGACAATCCCCATAAATTTGGATCCTAATGCCGGCTGCCCAGGCGAATAGTCCTATAGGTGCATATCGCGCCTTCCTACTGACCTGATCCACACCCAAAACACCTACCACAAAGGCCACCCAATTTTCTATACCTGCCCTACAAAACTTCAAGACATTAGTGGCCACTGTACAAGCCTTTGCCACTACATCAAAGACAATGGCAGCTACACATACCGCATGGCACATTGGATGGTTCGGGTGCTGGTTCGGATTTGGAGCACCCGAACCTCGGCATTTCTAAGCTCCACCAGTTCCTCTAGCACCACTGGACAAGACCTGAGCAACTGGTTTGAGTGAACAAAGTTCACTCATTTTTGTTTTGATTTTTCTTATTTTATTTTGTTTTATTTTAGTTTATTTTGATTTCTTTAATTTTTCTTTGTAGATTTTCTCTAATTTTTAGTTAATCTTTGTTTTTAGATTATTTTTAATTTTTCTGCATTTTTTTTTATTTTTTTTTCTTGTATTAATTTTAGCAGCAGGAATGAAAATCAGAAGCGAAATTTCAGCTGCATGCTTGAGGCTTTTATTCTCTCCCACATTTGCCTCCTTATTTTGTTTTAAGCATAACTTTTCATCAGGAACTCAGTTTCAGCGTTCTTGATACCAGTTGGAAATATCAGAGAGTGTAGAATCTAAATCTAACCAGAAGAACACTTTGAAATTTTATGAAGGTGAAATTTTCAAAATGCTCAATTGGTCACTTTTTTTCCTCTACTTTTCTTCTTCTAACTTGTTATTTGAAGCTAAGCAGTGGAATAAGGTGTCGATGGAAAGCTTGCGAAGTCTCCTATCCAAAAAAGAGCACATCTCATCAAGGAGGTAGCATTTCCTTCTCTAACTTTCCAATCCAAGCCCCATTGCGGACAATGTGACATTTGGTTGGGGGGAGAGTTAGCGAAGGAAGTGGCATTTATTTATGTTTTTGTTTTTTATTTTGAGCAAGCCCATTTTATGATGTTCAGTGGCTTTCTGGTTTTTTCTTTTTGTGAAGTTGTTATACTATACAAGTTACTTTTTCAAAAATTGGACCCATTTTGCACCCACATTTTTTTTTTGTGTTTTACTGACTTGTGGTTTGAAAAATTGAAACTTTGTCTAATGTTAGATTGGTTCCATGACTGGTTAATTGAATGATTAGTTTTAAATTCTTTATTAGTTTCAACCTTTTCTTCCACCTCTGGCTAACCACACACTAAGCACGATAGGTTTCCAACAATATCTTTGAAAAGCGCCTACCTCCCCAAGCATTGTAAAAAACCTACCCTAGTTTCGGTTGACCACTTGTAATAGGTAAAGGACCCCATGAATAGAAGGCCAATGTGTCTTCCAAAGAAAGAAAAGAAAGATAAAGAAAAAAGAAAATGAGAAAATTGCAGCTTTGCCTTGAAGCTTAGAAACACGGTCAGGGGTTTATGGCTGAACCTTTAAAGTCTAGTGCCTAAGCCAGCGGTTTGGGAGCCACCGACTTAGTGTTCGCTACGGGTGGATGGGTGGAGTTTAGCCGGGTTAGTAGGTGCTGGAGCTTGAAATCATTCGAAGTCGGGGTGAAACTATAGAGTTTGTGGTCGAAAGATTCCCGCTGACTTGATGCCTAAACCTTCCTTGGTTGGGGTCGTCGGTTAATCCTGTACCACGGACTTTGGTGAAGTCGAACCTCGGCATTGCACCCCTACAGCATAAAAGAGTTGTGGAATAAGTGGGTCCTGATCTGTTGGGTTGAGTTGGCGTGCTAGGTTGTGGAAATAGCACAGTTAGGGGAGAGTGCGGTTCAGCGGTTTATTGTTGAGAAGCGATCAAACAAACACTTGGGATTTTGGTGGAAGTCTACGGTTGATTCGATAAGAAGAGCACGATACTCAATTTTGTTTGGCATTCATTCTCATGAGATGGTTATTGGGCTAAGTTTGGATGATTCAACACTTAGGGTTAGGCATTACTCCTTCACAACCTTTTTGAGCTACTGACAACATAATTTGTTATAGTTTATATGTTTTTTTTTTATTATTTTTCTTCACCATTTAACAAAGACTATGAATTTGTCAGTTGGGGGGTGTGATTAGTGCCCAAAAAGTGCTATTTTGAACCCTATTTTTAATAGGTTTTTTGGCCCATTTTTATTATGTAGTATTATAATTAACAAATTAACATGTTCAGGTCCCATTGTACTACTAATCATGTTTTGTGGCTAATTTTGTAGTTTTGCAAGATTTTAATGCCAAGTTTGTCGAGTCATTCCAAGCATGAAGAACTCATCTGAACTCCAAAGATTACGATAAAAAATCTAAGAAAAGAATATCGAAAAAGGAGAAAAGAAAGCAAAATAAAGATGAATAAGATACGAATGCTTATGACGCAATTAAAGAGTCTGAGATAATGTTGATGAACGTGAGACAAACAAAGGTTCAACACTGCACTTCACATAGCTTTGTTCGCTATACAGCTTATCACTATTACAATAGCTTAATTTTCTTATGCAGCAAAACCCAGCTTAAAAATCCCTCGCCCCATTTCAGGTGTCAAACGACCCCTGCCAGTTAATTTCATTTCTACCCCAACGAATTACACAAGAGTTAGGTTAGATTGGCATTTTCATCTGTTTAAGGGTATATAAACCATTTTCGAACAATTTGTAACTCAACTTTAACGCGATTCTCCGGGACGGGCCCCGTTTTCTTGCCCATTTGCCTCTCTTCTCTCTCCCTTCTCTCACTTTCTAGTCAATTAAACACTCCTTCAGAGTATTTACAACTCAAAGGATGTTTGGCTAAAGTTTCTCAAACCTGAAGAAGAGGCTGCTAGGCTTGGGAAGTAGCCTTGTGATTTTGTCTCCCGTTTTTTCACAATAAAGAGGTTTTACATTTTGGTTCCCCACTTACGTGTAACTCTAGGGTTAAAGCTCTTTCATGTACTCTTTTCGCTAATAAGTGCTTCTTAGGTTCAGCGGTATTCTCCTAGCTTAGAACATCTAAGACATCATTAGTTGCTACTAATGTTTGTTTCAATCGAGGTGCAGCTTTTAGGGGTTATATTTTCACCGTATGCATCCTCATTGATCAATACTTGGTAATCTTTGCAGTTCAAGATGATGCTTATTATTAGATCCACCGAGATTCATTAGGTTGCCCTTTACAAATCATTGCAGAATGGGTCATGTGAGGGATTGGGTTCTAGGAACCAGGCAAATGCTAAATAACAAGCTTATCATCAAAAGGAAAATTATTAGGGTTTCAGTTTTAAAGCAATTAAGATCCCTGTGTCGAATTTAATTATAGGTCATCCTCCTAACGCGGAGGAAATGAACCTAGGACCCTTTTTGTAACCCTATCAACCCAACCAGCAGCCCAACACTTCATGATTTCTTTCTGACACTTTATTCTTAGTTTATTTCGCTTTATTTAATTTCCACAACATCAAATCACATTATAAATTTTACACTAAACTTAAAATCCAAAAAAATTCACCATTTCTGAGTTTCATTTTAAAATCATTTGAAAATAAGAAACACATCCCTGTGTTTGATCCTAGAAGTTTTATATCGCACAGTTATGCTACAAGCAGAGTACCTAGGTTATGAATTTTGTTGATTCATAACACCCACCGTGAAGGTTAATCGTATATCGATCAAAGCAAGATGAGGTATGTACCACTAATGTCGCATGACATCACAATATATTCAATACAGTAATGTCGCGACATCAGCCAAGGCTTGAACACTAGAGAACTAAACATCCAATGTCGCAACATCGAACCAGTAATGTCGTGACATCATAACCAAGAAGCCAAGGTGGTGAGACCAATCCACTGTTGCGACATTGGACTAGAAATGTCGCGACATCCACCACGACATTGAATGAGGGCTTCAAAACATCAAGATTCAATGTCGCGACATCACATCAGTGTCATGACATCAGCTTAAGGTGATTAAGATGAACTCAACCGCCTAGCGTTTTGACACTGTGTCAAGAATGCTATATCAACCTAAATGATCAAAACAATAAAATAAATATCGTGGATTATCTCGCATAACATCAAAGTTCAATCACAACTCAATGTCGGCATGATCAACTAAATTAAGAGCTGAAAAGCGCGCGGTCGCGGCGATTATTAGAAAAAGTAACCTTAATATTCAAGAGCAATGTCGCGATAACAACTCAGTGTTACGACATCAACTCAATGTCACAACATTAGAAAGACAATGTTGCAACATCAGAGTTGATCTACAACACTGCATCTTTGTAGTCAGATCACTGTTTCACATTTGATTATCGAAAATTAAGAATGGCTCGATAGTCTTTCAATGTCGCAACACGCATTCATGCATGATATTGAAACGTCCTCTAATGTCGCGACATCACCACGTACACACGTTTGTAGTTAATTTATAGGCTTTTCTGGCGTGGAGCGATTTCCTCGCCATTTTAGGCCCAAGAACCGGAGTTTCATAAATAAAAAGCCTAGTGGAATATACGCAGCTCAACCGCTTTCATCAAGTATGCCAAGAGTCAGACGTCATCAGATATAGTTTCTTTTTTTTTTCTTTTTTTTTTTTTTTTTCTTTTCTATTTTGTAATTTGCTTTCTATATTTCGTTTTCTTCTTTCAAGTTAGAGCAGTGATTTGGAGCTGGATGAATGTAAATCAAAGCTTAAATTTTTGTCTGAATTTCAATGGAATTTGTGAATTTTTCTTGAATTCATTTTTCTTCAATACTTTATTTGCACCACTGAATTTTTTTGATCAATCAATCATTGTACTCAGATCTAGATTTATATGTTTAAATTTGAGAACTGTTTGATTATTGCTCAGGTGTTATAATGTTGTTTTGTATAAAAGTTGAGTGATTTAATTGATATTACTCTTTACATTGAGTTAGTTTTAAATATCATTTTAGTACCCGTAAGAGCTATATCATTGTCTACCTCCGTGAATACCTGAAAGAAATGAGATGGACTACCCGAGATTACGTAGCAGCCACTTAGGGTAAATGGACTGATATGGTTTGAAACTAATGAACTCTTTTGATCACTTAGATACCACTGGGTGAAAGATCTAAATTTAAATCTCGTCTCTCCTGATAGCATGAGTGTGTGTTTATGAGGCATAAGATCCACCTACCGATCTTACCGCCACTTTAAGAGGTTTCACCACAATTAAAGAGACAAACTCAATCATGTGTTAACACTGAGATCTAAATCAAGGAGAGAAGAGGGGATTCTTGTCTATTTGATAGTCAGGTACCAATTACCTGAGAGCATAACTCGTCATGGCAAGAAAATTTCCAAATCTTCCAAGAAACGGCCGAAGATCGAGAAGAAAATTACTGATCTTAAAGACGATAGCGTCCTGTAAGTAAGCTTTTTCAGACCCATTGTCTAGAGATAGAAATATGGAAAGCTGAAGAGTGAAATGTGTGGTGTGAGGAGAAATCCATTTGCTACACTACCTTGCTCTTAAACAACTTCAAAGTTCATGTCTCATACTCTATATTTTATTTGAATCTTTAAGTCAGACGGTCCTAACACTGATTTTTCTCATCTTTAGTGTTATTTCAATTCAATACACTCTCTAATTCATGTATTAATAGAATTTCTTTATTTTTTTATTAAGTTTCTTTTAGACATAAATTTTACGGAATTTAGAGGTTCAAATAGTGATGATCTTGGGTATTAAGGGTAGTTGATCTTTAGATATTCAAAAATCAATCCTCGTGGGAATGATATCTAGACTTATTTTGTCCACTTTATTACTTGTATGACTTGTGCACTTGCAGTGATTTAGACCAAAACCAAATATTAATTGCAAATCAATACTTATAAAGCAAAAAGCAGATTTTGTACATCCAGTCAAACAAGTTCTTGGCATAACTGTCGGGCATTGAATAATCTCTGGTGGCAGTGCTAAGAATCATGTGTTTTTTGTCTATGTTATAAATTAGTATCAATCATTCGATCCAAAAGAGTCCATCCACATCACATAATCATTTGCTTCCTCAGAAGAATCTCCATATATAAGGTTAGTCTCCAAAGGATCAATGTGACCCTTATTACTAGACACTATAGCCTCAACAATGTCCACTCTAAAACAACCGTCACTCTCTGTCATATGCTTTATAGCTTTAAACTCGTTAAATGCCACCTCTTCATATTGAACCCTCAATTTGAGTTCTCCTATTTGTACATTAATAAGGGCTCGGTATGTAGCTAAGAAGGGCCTTCCAAGTATGATAGGCACTTCCTTATCCTCTTCCATGTTAAGGACTATAAAATCTGCTAGAAAGATGAATTTGTCGACTTTCACTAGAACATCCTCAATAATACCCCAACGGTGAGTGAGAGATCTATCCACTAATTGGAGTGTGATGGTTGTAGGATTAGCCTCTCCCAAACCAGCATCTTGAAAATAGATAAAGGCATTAGGTTAATACTAACACCAAGATCACATAAAGATTTTTCAAAAATTGAATTTCCAGTTGAACAATATATAGTAAAACTCTCTAGATCCTTTAGCTTTGGAGGCAATTTTCTTTCTTTGGCGATGTATTACACTCCTCTTTAATGAGCAACATCTCGCCATACTTAGCCTCTTTGTCAGGGTATGATGTCTTTCATGAATTTGACATAAGAAGGTAGTTTGCTCTAATGCACAGGAAATTGAATATCAATGTGGAGCTTCTTGGAAAATCTCCATGAACTTGCTAAACGGATTGTCCATCCTATTCTTCTTCAATCTGAGGAGCACAAGTAATTGGAATATCTTCCTTTGAAGGAGATTTCATCTCAACTTTCTTTGCCTCTTTAATTACTGAATTTTTCAACAAATTTTCATCTTGCTCAACATTTCCAACACTATATTTATCTTCTATTGAGTTCTCTACAACATTTTCAGCATCTTCCTTTGATTTGTCTTCATCATTTGGTCGGAATTATTTTTCCAATGTTTTGCCACTTCTAAGAGTAATGGCTTTGCAATGCTTCTTGTCATCGTGGTGTCGTTGCTGAGGATTGTGTTTTTCTATTAATATTGATTTGAAATTATTTCTAACTCTACTTTGATATAGTTGTCTTGTTTTACTTACTTTCTATTTTTAATTGATTGCTTTGTTTTGTGTTGCAGGAGTTGATTCATGGCCAAAGGTCGCCAATAGAATTATCAACTCAAATTCTCTTTCACCCAAGAACTACAAAGAAGGTGCAACTAGGCCAATAGTTAGTATCAAAGGGTAGCAGCCAAGGTTGAACCCAGTACATGCCTATGGATAAGTTCAACTCTGGTAACCCATACTTGAACACATGCAGCATTCCTGGATGCCAATATCACTCATACCTCTCATGGGAGACAAATCAAGATGTTCCTCAACCTCCACAAGAAAAGGAGTCGAACCTTGAAGATGCATTGGAAAAATTGGCCAATTCTCAAGTTGAATTGGCTATGTCTCAAGCCCAATTCATGAATGAGATAAGGGAAATTTTCAAAATTCAGTCAAAACAACTCAAAAGCTTGGAGATGCTAGTTAGGAAAATGGCTAAGATACTTTTTGCAAAACAACAAATGAGTTTGTCTACACTTGAGGAACCTAGAAGAGTAGAGGTAGATGCCATGGAGCTACATGAGTTAGTTGTTAAAGAAGAGGGATAAAATTCCTTTTGAATATAACAGATAATATATGCCAGCTGAGATGCTCCTATAATAGAACCTTTTAGGGAGATGTGCTTACGGAGTTGGAAAATGAGAAAATGACTCCCATTTCATAGGTGGATGAGGCTATTTTAGAGTTGATAAAAATTGGAAGAGTAACCATGGTGAAGAAAGCTCTTAGGTCCTTAAGAAAGCATACAAGCCAAAAAGGATATGTGCGTAGACAGCTACATGGGCACAATTTCCACTTCTTAGGGAATGATGGATGCAACAATCATCATCCAATCCGTAGTTGGTAGAGTCAAGCTAGACTCTAAACAAAGAGCAGCTTCTTAGGAGGCAACCCTACCTCAATAAGTTTTTTTTCCCTTTTCTTTTGTTTGTTTTCATTTTTTAGTTAGTTTTGAGTTTGTTTTTAAATATTTTTTCTTGATTGATCTTGTTTCTCCTTGTTTTGGTTTTGGATTTCAGATTTTTGGAGACTCAAAGTTGGTGTTGAAGTGAAAAAGGTTGCAATTTTGAAGTTCAACCCATCTTGTAGGCTTAAAGACCAATGAGGAGACCAAATATTCCTATTTTCAAGAATCCTCATTCCTCCTCCTCTGAACTAAGGCCCAACCCCTCTAAACACCATCATCCCTCACCATAGAAAAGGTTGTCGGGCTTAGTCACTGATAGTTGTGCATTCAATGTACATTTCAAGCTTCATGGAGAAAAACACACAACTTGCTTGTCGTAAGCAAGCCATATTCATTAGAGCTGCTTCTTGAGGCTTGATCATCCTCAGGGAGCTTTTGCTATCTGTTTGGCTTTTTTGGCTTCATTGAGGACAAGGTTCAATCTGGGCTCGAGGGAGGGCGGGGAGGTGAATCAAAACCACCTTGAAATTCTACCGCTTTAGTTATTTAGGTTGATTGCTCAGGTTTTGCTTTCATTCTCAGGTGTTCGAGTCATATATGGGCTGGTTGAGGCCATGTTAACTATTTTTAGAATGCATTGGTATCATAGTTTCATTTTGTGTAGAAGAAATCTAATACCATTACATTTGCTCGACGAGACTCGAGTATCTCTCTTGTTATGGGAGATTAACAATACTCCCTTGTCTCTTAAGAAGTTATTTAAGTGAAGAACTACACACACACAAGACTAGATCCTCATATATATACTGGGTTCAACTTCTTTCTGAATCGCTTACCTTGAGCGAATTAACTTAAATGATGTGGACACTCCAAAAAATGGGCCACGAGCCCCACTTTTAAGCAAAAAACAAAATAGAAAGAAAGAAAGAAACAAAGAAAACAAATTCTTAGAAAAAGAAAGCAAAAATGCAGGTGAATAATAAAGAGAGTTGACTCAATTAGAATCCCGAGCAAAATCTGAGGGGCCTTTCAAAGCCTAATACCCTAAGCTAACTAGTTGGGAGTCATTGACTTCATTGCCCACTACATGGGACATAAGATGAGTTAATCTCACAAATAGGTGCTTGCCTTCTAGGCTGAGTGTTCGGGTGAAGTTCGAGGGAAATGTAATGCCCCAGTTCTAATCCACCAAGGGAGTCACCAATGGACCCCTATTACATGGACACTTTCTTAAAACTCCTTATCATTGCATCCTAATACCTAGGCTAGTTTTAAATAAAAAGGTGCGTTCTTAGCCTATTTTAGTTTATTTCTTTCAAAACAGTGAGTTGAGTTTGATTAAAGAGTGTTCTGGAACATTAGTCTATATTTGAGACCTAAAATATCATTTAAATCAAGTTCCTTTAGGAAAGATCTATTGAGGGCTTGGGGGCAAACTTTCTTTGATCACCATACCATTGGATGCCTTGTCCTTTAGAGATTATAAATGTTTGGGGTTCTATATTTGACTAACATGTTTACTTAGAACTGTTTCAATGTGTTCTCATAACTTGTTGTTATCAGTTTTATGTTCATACCTATATGTATCTTTTGTGTCTGTCTTTTATGTCTCCTTTCCTTTACTTTAGGGTTAAAGCCCTTAAGTTTCAAAGATCCTCCCCTACATAAGCAAAAAACTTGTTAGTTAGAATATGACAACTAAATTTGCACAAGTATAAGCATCGCTAACAAGTAATACAGTAATAAGAGAGTATCGAACCCACGAAGATTGTGGTATTAAGTACTGATTCTAGTTTAGCTTTAATTCTATTTGGATGGAAAAAAACTTGATTTATAGACAAAATAAGAAATCAAGCATGCAAATAAAATCCTCAACTAACAATAATGACTCAAAAGTTAAACAAGAAAACCTAAAATGTCCTAAAATCCCTTAGGAATAGATTTCACCAAGATTACGATCAATTGAAGGAATTGGATTTAAATGAGTGTGTCTTGTTTACTTGTTGTTGATGGACATCACTTTATCAAAGATCCTCAGCCACAGACTTTTAGCTTAGTTATGTCATCTTATTAACTCATATAAGTTTGAAAAGCTATTAAGTTCATAACTTAATTGCCATGTTAAACCCTGTGGATATCTCTATCTCTAGGCATTAAACAATAATTCTAAACAAATCCTCTTCAAATTTTAATTTCAGTCGTGAATTAAAAAAGATACAATCAAATAAAAAAAATAACAATATCTGTAATAAAATTAAGAACTCATCAATAAAATAAATAAATTCATATAAAAAATTATTAACTGATGGTTTCACAATCAACACAACTGTGTGCCAACCTGAAAGTCCCAAAATAAATCCAAAACATCCTAGAAAGAGAAGAAAAGGAAAACAAAATAGAAAAACATAAGGAGAATAAAAACAGCGCTGATAAGAAACTGCCTCTCTTATCTCATTCAAAAAGGCTTCTAATCGCCCACATCACCCCTGCCCCAAACTTCAACGCTTTCATGCCCTTTCCCCTTTCTTCACAAAATCAAGTCATTATGGCAAAAGGGTCCACTAGCAAATTCAGCCATGCCCAGGCACTCTCGGAGCCGCCATGCATTTAGGAACGCCAAGGTTTCGTAGTTGTCGGAACGCCGTCACCTGGTGGTTTATGCGAACGCCAAAGCGCTCGTGGAATGCCAAGGATTCTAGAATTTTTGTATTGCAACGCCTAAGGCGCCGGGCGGAGCGCCTAAGTGTTCTTGGAGTGCCTCAGCTGACCATGCAGAGCCCCCTTCCGAGGCCTGTGACCTTCATCCAACCTGAAGCTATGAAGCCTTGGTGTCTATGGAAATCTCTTTAAGTCTAGAATGCCTCCGTTACATGAAATAATCTATGAGAAATCATTACGTTTGTTAAAAACTCCAAAATACATCAACTACTATAAGTGGTGGCCTCTTTGTCCTTTTAGTCTTTTCGCTTCCTTTTTCTCCCAAGTGACCTAAACATAAAAAGGAGAGAGTTTCAGAGCCTATGTCCCAGATATACTATCACTAAATAAAATAAATCCATTAGAGAACAAGATGATAAATATGTTTAAGACACTCAACAAGTACCACAAGATTGAACTATACAGGATGAAAAATGTTTCATGTCCAAAATTCATACCTATCATTGGGAGGAACTGTCACTATATAAGTACTATGTAGATCAAATCATTAGGATATGTGTTCCGAATGAGAATAAGGAATATTACTTCATAACTACCACGAGATGGCCTATGGAGGACATTTCGCAACCCAAAAGACAACCCTTAAAGTATTACACTCAAGTTTTTATTGGCCTACTCTATGCAAAGATGCTAACAAATTTTATAGGAGTTGCGATTGATGCCAAAAACTTAGGAACTTACCAAAAGGAACATGATGCTACTAAACCCGATCCTGGTTATGGAAATTTTTGACATATGGGGAATTGATTTCATGGGACCATTTCCTTCATCCTTCGGATACATGTACATTTTGGTTGGGGTAGATTATGTTTCTTTGTGGGGTGAGTTGCAGTCAAGCAAAATCAAACAACCATATAGTTGTGCTAAAATTCCTCATGAGAACATATTTAGATTTCAACGCCTAAGGCAATTGTCTATAAGTGACGGTGGTCTTATTTTTACAGTAGACCATTTGCAAAACTCCTTGCAAAGTATAGGGTCCAACACAAATTGGCAACCCCTTATCACCCTCAAACTAGTGGGCAAGTTGAGTTAGGTAACGGGGAGATCAAAACAACTTTGATGAAAGTTGTCAACACTTATAATTATGGGTGTATAGGACCACTTACGAGACTATCTTAGGTATGTCACCATATCAAGCTGTTTATGGAAAAGCTTGTCATCTTCCATTTGAGATCGAATTTAAGGCTTGGTGGACCATTAAGAAGTTCAACTATGATCTAGACCAAGCCAAACTTAAAAGGAACGAATGAGAGAAGCTCTAGAATAATGCATATACAAATGCCTCACCCCCAAAACCAACTAAGAAATGGTACAGCGATAAGCATATATCTTGAAAAGAAATCCAAGTTGGACAAAGAGTATCATTATACAACCTGAGATTACATTTATTTCCTGAAAAATTAAAATCACGATGGACAAGCTTATACATAGTTCATGCATTCTCACCTAATGGGTAATGTGACATTCTGAACCCTAAGAATGGTGAAATCTTCAAAATGATTGGGCAAAGACTCAAGCCTTATTTGGAACCATTCAATCCTACCTCGGAGGAATCTGATCTCCGAGAACCAAACATGGACTAAGAGAATTGGAAAGTGGTGGACTTCATCTTATTTGATTTATTGAATCCCCCAAGAATCACGTTTTATTTCCCTTTTTTCTCTTTTCAAAATTCCGCTCTCAACCTATTTCCTTTATTCTTAGCATAGGTAGTCGAATGATTTTTTCATTTTAGTTCAATTTTAGTTGCTCAGTATCTTCCAAATATAAATTCTTCTTTTTATCGAATAAAATTCCTATTTTTCATAATAAATTTTCGATTTTTAGTTTGCCATGTGTCATACATGTGCATTTTCTTCAGGTAATAAGGAATTCACCAATAATGTAGATGTTTAAATCTTGTTTTGAGAGCCATTGGATGATTAAAAACGTGCAAAACAAGTATAAAATATCAAATTTGAGGAGTAAGGGCAAAATTAGAACCAATTTTCACTCCCACAATATTTCGCTCCAACGAAAGGGTGGGTGTAAACGTGTATTTGCATGTCCTTACAGGCCCAAAACTTGTATTCTTCACCTTCCTTAATCGAAACAATATGTTTTCTCTTAGTTTCCACCTCAAATCCACGCCAAAAACACTGTAAAATCAAAATTCTGATCTAGCAGAAGTGTTAATCTCAAGGTAAGCTTCGATTTGAGAAAAAAATTTAACTTTCCACCATATAAAAATCATAGCTTTAATCATTTAGCCTTCTACTCTCAAGAACACCTTGTGTTCTTCATTTTTCAACCCATTCGATATATATTTTTAGGCTAAGGGTGAGTTTTTATGGTTTTCTTCACATAACCATTTCCATACATACACTTGAACCATTCCTACACCGTGAGATCAGAGAGAGGCAATTTCTGATTCACGCCCACCACTAGGGGGGCAAAGAGAACTTATAGAGGCTCGGGTATGATACCAAGAAGGACGTAGGTGGTAAGGTGGTGCAAAGATGAGTGAAGATTTCTTCTTTCACACCACTGAGCCGTGGGTGGGTGGCACATGCTTGTAGGATCAATCACACCCAATCTATGAGGGCAAATACTCATTTGATAGCTAGAAGTTCCTTGGGAGGAGTGTTTCACATCTCAAATACGAACATTCATCCACACGGGAGTCACCCACCAGAGGGAAGACTCTTTAGATGCATGACTCCAATGTCAGTTTTATTATCCTAGAATCATTGTAACTCCCCATCCCGAGAGGGTGTACGGTATGTGTAACCGTAAGTGCACCAAGGGCTTCCTTAATTATTGAAGCCAATAGAATTTTAAAGTTGTTTTAAGGTGAAAATTATAAAGTTTTCAAATAATTGTGCTAATTTTTGGTAATTAAGGAAAGTGAAAAGTGAAATTAATTATGGAATTTTAAAAGATAATAATAATAATAAATTATCATAATGGTTCATAGCCTAGGCACCCTTTCTAGATCTCAGATATTTAAACGGACTGAGCCGTCATAAATTGCCTCGAATCTAGAGCGCACCTAGAAAGCCATTAATTTCGAGACATTTAATATTTTACGAATTCATGATAAATCAAGCAATGAGCTGTTGCATTTGCATTTTTACTTAAAATCCTAAAAGTCTTAAAATGGCTTGAGTTAAAGTTCATTTAAAAATAATTGGATAAATTTTTCGTGTAAATGGACCCGATAACGAAATAAATCAGATAGCGTGAAAAATAATAATAATTAAAAAAAGGATAAAAATAAAAAACGTAGGGCGTGGGACGGGAGAGAGAGCATCCAGAGAGAGAACCATGATTTTTATTTTTATATTTTCTTTTTGTTTCTTTCTCAGATTTACGGAAATCGGATCAGATTGTCGAAACATAAAAGTTGGTATACGCGACGTAGAGCTACGCATAGGTACTGTAATATCTGCCTTTGTCAAACTTTAAAGGTAGGAAATTTTCTTTACTTGTATTATTCGAGCCCAAATATAATGGTTTAGAAATTTTTTAGATGCCGTGAAAGGTCGTGAACTCGGGCCCCAAAATGTTTAGACCGAAGGAATTTTAGAATTTTTGGGACTCGTGTTCCGGATGGGGCCAGTTGAATTTCGGATCGTTTTCTGCCGCTCGCATTGAATTTCAGGATTGTAGTCAGACAAGTCGGACAAAATTTTCAGAAATGTTTTGGTATTTAGACTTATGGAAAGTCTCGAAGCCAAAAGTTTGCTAAAACATATAGTTTTATGGGCATTTAATGTGTAGGGACATTTTTGGCTGGTCAATTTCACATCATATTACCGATGTCCTTTATCAATGGGACTAGCACGTAAAGTTTTGTTAGAATCGAAGTTCATTTCGATATAGTCGCTTTGAAAGCCCTGTATATGTCTTATGGTTAAAATGTTGAACTGAGGGCATTTTCGTACTTTGTATGGATTGTGTAGGCGATTTGAGCATCCGACGAGAATCTAGAGTGCTTGACAAGTTTGAAAGAAATTAGTCGAGAAAAAGGTGAGTACTCAAAATCCTTTTCTAAAACGAAGTGTTTAAATTACAAGTTTGTAAAGTGCTTAAATATAAATTTATAAAGCATTTTTTTTTTTACTCTCCCATTTGTTATACCGCCAGAAAAGTTCACTTTCTATTTAGAACAAGCTACAATCGTTTACAAACCCCAGATTTACGCCGCTCCACACATGTATTTGATTGTGCATGGCAAGGTTATGGGATATTATGACACCATATTGTTCCGCCTGGGCAATCGGGGTTAGATCTAGATGAGATGCTTGAGATAAAGGAGTCGCCTCTGATATTCAGTATATAGTTACGCCAAATACTTAGTACATGGCGCGATGAGGTGTTGGTTCCGAGGTTCCATCACCGGCATTTGGTTCCAAGGTTCAGCTGCGTTGATGAGAGATCCCGCCGTTCACCGGTCATTCCCAGCTCTAGTAGTGCGTTCCGAGGCTCACCGCTCGATGCCGTGTTTCGAGGTTCCTGCGGGCATCACGCCTAGGGTATTTCCTTGCAACAGCCACGCGGTTGGTACTTGATCAACATAGCACTTTCGTGATATTAACCACCACCAAACAATTTTCAACAGTTAACAGTTTTCGTAATGCTTTTCGCGTAAATAGTTTTCGTAATGCTTCGTAACAAGAAAATATTGCAATTACTTTTTCGGCGCAGAATAGTTTTGAGCACGCTATAAATGGTTTTCAGCAAAACTCACTTTCTCATAAAACAATTTACAACCATTTATGTACGATTTTCATAATATCGAGGTACAAACAACAGACAGCAACATTTAGAACTTATAGTACCATCAGCCTGCTTAACATTACGCTGCTTTAAAATAATTTTTCAGTGTGTGCTTAAGCCAAAAGACCTTTCCAGATCCTAGTCCTGGGACACAGTTGTAATTATATATAAGATAAGGTGTAAAGTAAAAGTAGTAATAGTTAAAAATGACATTTTGTATAGATGTAAATATCTTTGTAAAATATGCGCATGCATGGTTTTGAGAAAATGCCATATGAAAATTATGTCATCATCTATCTTATTTTGATGAGAATCGAGGTCCTGGTGATTATAGTTGATTTTTGGAAAATATTAGAGTGTATTTTTTCATATACAGAGATTTTTGTATTTCGGCTTGATCACCAAGGGCCTATATAGTCGGTTCTTTCGCTTAATCTAAAGGTGATTTTACAGAAAAAGAAAATTTTTATAACCCACGTTTCCAAAACACGCTTGTAGAATTTTAACCCGTTTAGCTGTAACTTGTCTGTTTGGAAGCCGGCTGAGGGTTATCGGAGTTAATGGCAGCATTTCCTCGTCACGCAGGGAAGGGGTCCGGTCAAGTCAGTATCAAAGTAGTTCAGCATAGTTCACTGCTTTTTCGCCACTGTCACGCCAGATTCCTGTATAGACTGTTTTTATAATATTTCTGGGATTGCAAACCTACATTGTTTTACATAAAATCCTGCATATCAATATTAAAAGTAAAATGAATTCTTGGGAATTTAAACTGAAGGATCATTGTTGTTCAATGAAATTTGAGAGGTCAATCAAGGACTTCAATCGTGGAGGCACCACCAAGAGATATGTCGAGCACACCCTGTGATCAAAAAATGTCACTGAATCAGCCCTTAACAGAACCACTTCCTGAGGCTTATGTACCAAGAGGCGGTACTCGACGATGGATCAAGTAATACGATTGTTACAAAGATACCTGGCTGCACGGGAGCCTGTAAGACAGAGGGGGCAAGTATAGAATGCACTCTAAATTAGCTAAAACTTATGATGTAACGCACTCAGAGGCGGTGTTTACTTGCGCGGTTAGATAGGGTTAGCTGCTTCTAGCTATTATATATGGTGACGGAGACATGAGGTCTTTCCAACATCACTTGAAAAGTGCGACGTGGGATACGAGGTCCTTCCACCACTGGGAGACATGTTTCCTCTGCAGGTTACTAGGATACAAAGACAAGCAAAGCAAGCAAATAATTTATGAAAAAGTTCTGAGGTCGCACTGTACATAGAAAGGGACCTGCTTCATTTAACTCAGCCAGGCAGTAAGAGAGGGTGCCCATTCAGGTCACCACCCCACGGGCCTAGGGGCAGAAAGAAAGGAGTGCGACCGGCGAAGGCCTCGTGGACGAGGCGACTCATCAAGGATCTGCTCGACCACCAAAGAGTCCCAAGAGGTGGTAGATCTTCAAACCATCTTCCACAGGCCCCACATGTCGAGGAGGGTCCTGAGAGTACAGATGAATATGTACGTGGAGCGTTTCCATCGCAAGCAGAAGGCCTGCTTTATCCTGAGAGACTGCTCACGCAGTAGGCCAGCAGACCTCCGGGAGGTAGGCATGTGAGCATTCACCCCAGTGCACCAAATGTCCCAAATTAAGCCATAGTAGGGTGGTCTGGTTAGGTGGCAAAGACAACACCGGGTAGATCACAGAGGGGTGTAGGTGGTGGGCCACACCTGATTGACCGTATACAGAGTGTACTCAGATTCGTTCTGCATTTACAATCACACAACAGGAGGCGATGCATCACCTGGGACGTGATTACTGCATGATTTCACACGCATCATGATGCAATGCATCAGGACCCAGGAGCCACTCCATTCATTTATTTCGCATCATTCACCGAGAGGCACCGTGATAGAGTCGGGCCTATAGATGGTCAGGAGGTAGGTTTCCACTCCAATGGGGATACTATGATATCCGAAGTAGTTCTGCAAAGGTATCGATGATGATCGAATAAGGATTTTCGAGAGCTTGATAGTGTTAGGTATCCATGATTTCGATATAATCTTGGGTATGGGCCCCAGTTATCCAAGCATAGAGCCACCTTAGATTCTTTATAAGAAAAGTAAGATTGGTTCGACGGAGGAACCGGGTGTGATAATACGGGGAATCAGAAAAGAGATCGCCCACTAGTCTCAATAATTCCATAGTAGACTCGAAAATGTTTGGAAGGTTGCCGGGGTTATTTAGATTTGTAGTGGATAGGAGACAAGGAGGACAGTGGAAGACATCCCCATAGTCAAAGAAGTTTCGGATGTCTTTCAGGATGATATTTCAGGTTTGCCCCGGATAGAGCAATTGAGGTTCGTTATTTGTGATTCCGAGGGATCGACGGACATAATTCTCCCATGCCAGGGAATGGTGCATTGAGGTTAGAAAGGTGAGAAACCACAATTGGAGGAATTGCTAAACAAAGAATGTCCAGGCCTAGTACCTCACGCGGGGCTCAGGTTCTCTTCGTAAAGAAGAAAGATGGAAGCTTACGGTTATGTATAGACTATAGACAGTTGAATCGGGCGACAATACTCAACCCGATGTCAAGCTTCCTCGTATAGATGGTATTTTAACCAATTGTATGGATCTGAGGGTACTGTTTAGATTGACCTAAGGTCAGGCTACCATCAGTTGAGGGTCTAGGAGAATGATGTTTCTAAGACTGCCTTTAGGACGAGATACGGTCACTACGAGTTCCTAGTGATGCCATTCAGTTAAACTAAATGCCCGAGCTGCGATTCATAGTTTGATGAACAAGGTATTGATCAGTGTTAGATAAGTTTGTGATCGTATTCATTGATGACATTCTCTTTGTACTTTCAGGTGAAATCGGAGGTGCATGAAGAAGACATCTCGGACGGTGTGCAGATTCTTACAGGCGTCGGTTATACGCTAAGTTTAGTAAAGTGTCGATTTGGTTGAACAATGGCTTTTCTTGGGTCATGTCATTTTAATCGGAAAGGTATTAGTGTGGATCCTTAGAGGTCGAAGCTATAGTGAGCTGGGAAGCCGCCCTGAATGTTTTGAAGTCCAGCGGTTTCCTTGGATTGCGAGGTTATTACGGGACATATGTTGAGGGGATTTTCAAAGATCGCGACCCCATTGACCCAATCCCATTGAAAAGAATCGAAGTCGGGTGGTTAGATGCACCGCGGCTTATAGTTTTGAGGAATAAGGTAGAGATTAATGGCTTGGCTCCGGTGTTAGCACTACCGTCGGGGAAAGGGCGGTTATGTGGTACTCTGGTGATGCCTCGGGACAAGGGTTAGGATGCGTTTTGATGCGGGGAGTGTTAGAGTGATGGCTTATGCTTCCCGAATCGGTTAAAGCCTGGCGGAACTACGGAGCCCGTGATTTAGAACTAGCGACAGCGGTTTCGCTCTAAGATCACAGGGCAGTATCTATACGATTGTTCCTTCGGATATTCCGCCGTCCTTAGAGCTATGATATATCTTTACTCGAAGAGCTTAACTTAAGGCAGCCGGTGGTTTGGGATGATTAAGTTATGATTGCACGATAGAGTACCATCAGGAAGGCCAATGTAGTGGCCGATGCCTTCGCCGGCCGGAGGGTTCCTATGCTTATCTGCCGAGACAATATATCTCCATTGTTGATAGAGTTGAGATCTTTGGGGTCGAGTTGCGAGTGGGCGATCTGAGGACTTGTTGGCATCATTTTATGTTAGTCCTCTTCTCGTGGATCAGATCAAGGAAGGTCAAAAGTAAATTTCGAGAGATGAGGGTTAGGTTGAGGAGAGATTGAGGGTAAGTAGGGAAGCCAAGTTCCGTCTAAGAGACGATGGCGTGATAGTTAGAGGAGGTCGAATGTGTGTACTGAAATGGGTGAACTAAAAGGAAATCATGGAAGAGGCTCCTCTTGAAGCATATATCATGCTGCTGTTAGCACAGATGTATCATACTGCGAGGGAGCATTATTGGTGGAAGGGCATGAAGAAGAAATTGCAAATTCGTATCGGATGCCCTAACTTGTCGGCGAGGTGAAGGCGAGGCGCGAAGTAGCGGGGAAGAATCGGCCCTTCGATTCTTGTATGGAAGTGGGATAAGATTACTATGGATTTTGTTATCGGGCTTGGGGGCTGAGCCGATACGATGCCATATGGGTGATAGTGGATAGACCTAACGAAATCAGCATTTTCTCCCGGTTAGTAATGATGACCCGTTGAGACCCAAAGTTGGCGATTATATGTGGAGGAGATAGTTAAGATTACATGGTGTTCTATATCGATAATTCAGACGAGACCCCCAGTTCACATCGAGATTTTGGTCAGTTTTCGGGATGCCATGGGGACTCGATTGCACTAACCATGACTTTCCATCCCCTCAGGCCCGATGGTGGGCGAAGAGAACTATTCAAACGCTAGAGGATTATGCTTAGAGCATCGTGATAGAGTTTAAGGGAAGGCCCGGGATCACGCATTTATCTCGATGGAGTTACTTTACAACAACAGTTATCAATCCAGTATAGGCATGGATCCATTGAGCGATTAATATGGCGGAAGTGTCGTACTCCGGTATCTTGGGATGATGTCCATAGCCCGATTCACAGTCCGACCCAATTGTGAATCCGACCAGGTTTCGAGGTGCGGCTCCTTATGCGGGATTTTTTTTTCAAAATTTGAACTTATACTGTGGGTATCTGAAAATTTTGTAATAACGAAATCATTTACATACACAAGAACTTCTGATCGGAATGGTGTCCATCAAAATCTATACACATATACTAAGTCCATTTATTTATAAATACTTATACATGTACATATCTATCTGAGCAACTAGAGATCGGGCAGTCTTGGTGAGGCACCTATCTACGAGATGGCGTCTTGCTGGTGTGGAATGTCTGTCACTCTTTATCTCTCTTCGATTACCTACGGTTGAACTTACGGAGTGCTAAACTGCAGCAATGGGAACATATAGATAGTAACGACTGATAACAATAATCGTAGTCACTATCTTTTTTACATTTACTTTCCTTATGCATATAACGAAGTCTATTTTATGTGACTAACTCATATCATAATGCCACATGTAGATTTTTATCCTTTTCAGATTCCATATCATTATCTTGTTCGTATTACTTCCCTGTGTCATGTCTTTTACAGGTTGTAACTCATATCTTCTACATGTACGACAAATCAGATCATATTCAAAACAAACTTATACATATACAATGGCAAATCGGAACATATCAAAGTCATATTCCATACATATAGGGTCAATTCGAGGTGATCTAGATACATATTAGACTCATATCATTATCCACGGTAAAAGCCATTAATCGAATCCCTTTGCGATTACATTTCATGATCAGGGATGCTGGATTTAATTCTTTTAGTTATCGTTTTATTAAATTTTCATTTTCAAAAGTGCCGGCAGAATCGACTAAACCGGTTAGGCGGATCAAGCTGGAGCACAGTTTTACTCAGACATTTTCAATCAAAACATTTTGTTTGGTTTTATTAAATTTTGTTTCAAAGTGTCGCGACCAGAATCCCCCAGGCGCCGAAGGTTGGCGGGATCCAAGCACAGGCCCGGTTTTACTCCGAGCACTTTCAATTATCTTCCCAAAACATTTTGTTTGTGTTATTCCATTTTGAGCTTTTAATTACCCAGCACTTCTTTTCGAACAATCCATAACCACTTACAAATTCAAAAGACCCATAACATTCACATTTAACAAAATGCATTTACAAAATAGTGCATTTTTACTATGTCTATGTAATGTAAAAGATATTTAAACAAATACAATTTTCAATGTTATTTTTCACTTTTCGGTTTGTGATTTCACATATAGGCTACATAGAGTCGACACATTCCACGACCAATTCGCAGGAATCCTGTCACTGTTTTTCATTCGATAGCAATGTGATTTCGCGTTGGTAACATCTATATGGCTATAGAAATCGACATTCAGCCAGATTCACTTGGGAATCACGTCACACATTTATCGTCGGTAGCAATGTGATTTCGCATTCAATTATTACCATCTCACATATGGCTATAGAAATCGACATTCACGACATATTCACTTAGGGAATCCTGTCCTGTTTGTCATTCAGTAGCAATGTGATCTCACATTTAGCCATTACGGTTACCTTCATGACGAATTCAGTTGGTGAATCCTGTCATGTTGGTCATTCAATAAAAATGTGATTTCACATTCAATATTTACGATTACCTTCATGGTCGGTTGGTGAATCCCGTCATGTCAGTCATTCAATGATACATTTCAAATCAATTTACTTTTATGCAGTAATTTCGCTTATAGTTCAAATACATGCACACATGCATATGTGTGACAAACATTTCGAATAACAATAATTCAAATCGATATATGCATATACATATGTATATTTCACAAATAAGACTCCTGAATCGATTTATAAACACATCCTGTCTTCATGTCATTTATAGCTATGACAAACATTGAATAACAATAATTCAAATCAATATATATATATATATATATATATATATATATATATATATATATATATATATATATATATATATATACTTATATATATCTCACAAATAGCATTCATAACTGATCATAATCACATTCTATCTTCATATCATTTATTACCTTTTTCTGGTTATATATGATAATAATCATATATAACTTAACCACATTATGTGTTCATGACATATTGCCCTTCATATTCGTATTCATGTTTCAGTTCGTTTTCTTTTCCATATCACATTCATGTTTCATGAACACATTTATGCATGTTGCATTTTCTATATTTTCCTTGTTTCATGCCTATTACACATGGCACTTCATATACTTGTAAATATGGTGTCTATGAAATCATACCTCATTCATGTATTCTTATTCCTCTATGAGTCTACTTTACTTAGAAATTGGAATCATTGAATCGGATCATCAAAGCTAAAGATTATGGCATTTTCATGCCAAAACTAGTCAATTCTTAGATATTACACTTGGGGACAGTTTGTAATACTCATTTTCCGGTGTCTTAACTCCATATTTGACACTTGTTCTTTATCGCCTTTAAATCTAAGGTGCTAAGGGTTCTTCTCCAGATTGGAATCACGAATCGGATCCACTTAGAAACTCGAGTTATGTCCTAAACAGCC
The DNA here is from genome assembly GCA_016808115.1 of Tetrastigma voinierianum. NCBI lineage: Eukaryota > Viridiplantae > Streptophyta > Magnoliopsida > Vitales > Vitaceae > Tetrastigma > Tetrastigma voinierianum. Next base: position 91,433 of record JAEQBH010003085.1, read on the forward strand.
AGGACTATCTATGTTCAAAAACAGAACCAGAAATTTGGCTTGAACATGGCCCCACTTTGAGTGAATTTTTGGGCCACATAGAATCATAATTTGAAGGTACATATTTCTGAATGTTTAGTTCTCCTTGAAGTCTAGTTTAAATATCCACTTGAATCACTCAAATCGGATAAGAATGAAGCAAGTTATGGCTAAAATACGAAAACTGGTCAAAATAGAGCAGGTGTACGCAGATAGTCCGACCAGACTTCAGACAGTTCGTTCTCGAGCACCCGCATCGTACAGTTCAAGGTACTGGTACAACAACAAAAATGCCTGCACGTGTGTTTTTCTCTAATTTTTCCATATGTTGATACCCAAATCAACCCAATACTCCATAAACACGTTAAGACCACTCCAAATTCATCTTATAATCTCTTTTCTACTCAAATTATCATTCAATACATATCTTTCATCAAAACCTTTCATGATTTCCTCCCAAAAACAACTCTAATATGGGTCATAACCCATACACAAACCAAATACAAGAATTTGTTAGGGTTTGTTCTAACCAAACTCCCTTACTTTGCAATTAAACCATGAATCCAATCTCAAAGGGAGGATTCCATGTTTTTTTCATACATTTGGGGTTTTACCCACCTTACTCTCAATAATTTTTAGGTTAGGATGAAATCCTATCAAAACCCTAGAGAGAAATCAAATGCCAACAAGAAACCCATGTTAGGATGAACTTTTATCAAACCCTAGGTTTGGGCAAGCTACTAATCATGCAATTGTATGGAAATTCATACAAGAGTTCATAGTTCCATACAAAAATCCAAAGTTCCATACCAAAAATCATAGAATCCATACCTTTTTGGCCTTGCTTGAACTTCTCTCCTTCATCTTCTTCTTCTCTTCTTCTTCTTCTCCCCTTCTCTTCTCTTCTACGATTTTTACTTCCCTAAAATGAGACCAATTTTGGTCTTAAATCCCATTTTTAAGTTAAGGCCATGTTTGGCCAAGTCAAAACCCATTTTTGCTTTTAAGTTTCTCTAATTGCATCTTGGTCCCCCCATTTCTCTCTTATTTCTATTCCAACTTTCTCAAATCTCATAATGACATATAAACTTCTTGATTTATGCCTTTTATATCCTCAAGTGGTAAAAGACCACTTTACCCTTGTCTTTCCCATTTATGACCACTAGGTCCTCAAGTGGTAAATTACATATTTACCCATTTTCTCTCTTATTAATTTCCGGTTCTATCGTTTTATTTCCGAAAAATTCCATTTAGCTTTTAATATACCCTAAACAAGTTCGAAAACTGCTATGGTATATTTCGGGGTGTTACAGATGTAGGAGAGAGGAGACTGATAGGCCCAGAGCTAGTACAGATTACCTTAGATAAGATCCAGATCGGTCCGAGACACTAAGATAGCCAGTGACGCATGTTATGGACAAACGCCGCAGGGATCTACTTAAGGTGGTGATAGGTCTTCCTCAAAGTTTCCTCTGTAAAAGTGTCCTCAGATTTGAAGACGCTGAAAGCCGAGGCCCGTATACATAGTGGACATATGATTATCGCAGTGGGACCAAGAGCATATAGATTTCAGACCTCCTCCGTAGTCGTTTAAGGTCTATAATGTGTTTCATGTATCCATGTTCGCAAGTACATTCCATCCCTCCCATGTACTCGTGAGATCAGCCAAGAACTAAAGGATAATTTGACCTATATGAGCAAATGAACGCAGATAGTAGATCTGTAGAAAGGCATTTTCATAATAAGGTCATTCCGTTAGTCAAAGTTTTACTGGGAATCACGGGATTAAAGAGGCTAATGGGAGTCGAGGCTCGATGCGCAAATAATATCCTCGCTTGTTTTCAGATTACATCCTCTCTTTATGTTATTTTGTTCATTTCGAGGACGAAATGTTCTAAAGGAGGGAGGATTTCTGTAACGCCTCAATCCCGAGAGGGTGTACTCAGATGTGTAACCGTATGTGTATTCAAGGGCTTCCTTAATTATTTTAGTGCCATAATAGAATTTTGAAAGTTGTTTTAAGGGTGAAATTATAAAGTTTCTGCAAATAATTGTGGCACTTTGCAATTATGAAAGTAAAGTGTTCACTATGGAATTTTAAAAGGATAATAATAATAATAAATTATCATAATGGTTCAGGGAAGCCTAGAAAATTCTCTAGATCTCGGATGACGAAACGGACTGCACCGTTAAATTTGTCTCGCGAAATCTAGTGACCTAGAAAAGTTTCATCGAATTCTGAGATAGTCAGAATATTTTACGAATTTCTGGGTGATAAATCATCAAGGATTCGGTGACTAGATTTTTACGAAAATCTCAAGTCGAAATGGCTTTCGAAAGCTAAAGTTCATTTAAAATAATTGAACTGAAAAGAAATAAAAATTTTTGGGGTAGAAATGGACCCGAATGAGGCAATAGAAATCGTATATGAAAAAAAAAATAATTAAGAAAAAGGATAAAAATAAAAACGAGGGCGGACTTGACGGGAGAGAGCGTCCAGAGAGAGAGACAGGTTTTTATTTTTATATTTTCTTCTTGTTTCTTTCTCAGATTTACAGAAATCGGACCGTAGATTTTCGTCGGAGCAGAAGGCAAAGTTGGTATACGCGACGAGAGCTACGCATAGGTACCAATATCTTAGCCTTTTGTCAAACTTTAAAAGGTATGAAATTTTCCTACTTGTATTATTTCGGAATTTCAAAGCATGTGAATTTAATAAATTTTTGGGATGCCATGAGTTGTCGGGAACTTCAGTCCCAAAATTTACTGAGTTTAAATTTTTAGGAATTTTGGGACCGTGTTCGACAGCTTCGGGCTGAATTTCGACTGTTCGACCGGCTCGTATTGAAATTTCAGGATTGTAGTCAAAACAAGTCTGATAAAATTTTAAATAAGCTGATATTTTTAGACTCATGGAAAGTCCCTTGAGTCAAAAGTTTGCTAAACAGATAGTTTTATGGGGCATTTAATGTGTAGGACATTTTGGTCAATTTCACATCATATTATCATGTCCTTATCGAATGACTAGCACGCAAAGTTTTGTTAGAATCGGTTCGTTTCGATATAGTCGCATTTCGAAAGCCCCGTATGTTTTAGGTTAAAACGCTTGAACTCGAGGGCAAGGCATTTTCTGCACTTTGTATGGATTGTAGGTGATTTGAGCATTCGACTTGCACCTAGAGTGCTTGATAAAATTTGGAAAGAAATAGTCGAGAAAAGGTGAGTACTCAAAATCCTTTCTAAAGAAAGTGCTGAATTACAAGCTCAGGAAGTGCTTTGGAAATATAAATTTATAGAAGCATTTTCTTTTTACCTCCCATTTGTTATACTCAAGAAAAAAGTTCTATTTCTTTCGCATTTAAGAAACAAATTTGGCCTGGTTTAGGCAAACCCCTAGATGGCATGCCTCGCCTGGGCCATATGTATTTCGGATTGTGCATGGCAGCTATGGGGATATTATGACCAACTATACTGTCTGGTCGGCAATCAAGTTAGATCTAGCATATATTTATATAGTGAGTCGCCCTCTCGCACATTCGGGTATATAGTTAGCGCTCGACTTAGTACATGGCGCATGAGGTGTTGGTTCCAGGCTCCATCAACGGCATTTTGGTTCCGCAGGTTCCATTATGTTTATAGAGATCCCGCCTATGTTCAACGGACCATCTTAGCCAGTAGTGTTCTCGAGGTTCACTACCGATGTCGTTCCGAGGTTCCGCAGCATCACGCCTAGGGTATTTCATAAATGGCCACATTGGTTGGTACTTGATTTCAAAGATAGCACTTTCGGGATATTAACCACCACCGAAACAGTTTTCAAAGAAGTGATAAATAGTTTTAATCAGCTGTTAAAGAAAAATAGTTTTCTGCACGCTTTCAGCAGTTAAATACAGCAATAGCTTAAATGGTTTCATAGCAAAAACTCAGTTTTATCATAAACAATTTTACAACCATTTATGTATAGATTTTCATATTGGGAGGTACAAACAAAGCACATATCAACTCAGATAATTGTATATATCCCACCCATCCTGTCATCCACGTTTCTATTTTAAAATAATTTTTTCAAAAAGTGTGTGCCGAAGCCGAAAGACTCTTCCGTGATCCTAAATTCTGCATCGTGTTATGATTATATATAAGATAAGGTAAAGTAAAAGTAGTAATAGTTAAATGTGACATTTTGTATATGTAAATATCTTTTGTGCAATATGCATGGCTGGTTTTGAGAAAAACAGTTATGATGAAATTATGTTGGATCGATTCTTATCTTATATTTTGATGAGGACCAGAGGTCCTTACATCAGAAAGGATTTCGGGAAAATATTAGGAGTGTATTTTTTTTCATATACAGTGGATTTTTGTATTTCGGGCTTAATCACTGTGTGTCATATGTCATTTTCGTTAAATCTAAAGATGTGATTTTGATAGTGAAAATTTTATAACCCACGCTTTCCAAATGACAAGCCAAGAATGTAATCTGCTTAGCTTCATGGTAACTCACACGAGCGAGCTTAGCCGAGGTTACCGTGGAGCTGCTTCAAGCAGATTTCTTGTCACTAGGAAGGTGGTCTGTCAATCATACTAGTGTTTTTTCATACCAAGGCAACCCATAACATGATTTATTCCAGATAGACTATTCTTTTCGGTCTTTGTTCATTCTTGGCCATTCTTTATTCATGCTTACGACTCGGGATACTTGTAACTTGCCTCAATAATTCAATTGTTGCCAATTTGCATCTAATTACTACAAAAACCACAAAAGCTTAAGATTTCCATTAGTTCTAAGCTTACAGACTAATAACAAGCTAAATCAAGGGAATATGGTGATAAGTACTCAATCATAGCTCGAAAAATAAATGTAAAAACACGTAATTTGTGCACTCATCAATACAAGATTTGAGTATGGTGGTTATTAATTTATAGATCCCCAAAATAAAAAACTCAGGGCACTAATTCTAACAATCTCCACCTTGACACAAATTCCAATGGAATGAAAAAACTCCACTATTAAAAAATCTCAACCTCTTCCACAAAAGCACTTAAAGGCAAAACTCAATAATAAACACCAACTAAGTTCAAGTAATGCTCAAACTTGGCCACATAAAGTGACTGGGTCAACATATCAATCGAATTATCATGAGTACTAACTTTACCCATAATAATATTGCCATCTAACATGGAAGGGGTAGCGGCGTCAGCATCACTTGCAACGGTAGAACCTTCCAACACATATAATTTGGTAGAACTTCTATTTCCTTTCATTACAATACGAGTACCTTTGCTAATATTCAAAATTCCACCTTCACAAGTGTACTTGTATCCTTTGGAATCAAGAATACTCAAAGAAATCATGTTTCTCGTCAAATGTGGGACTTGTCTCACATTACCAGTGTCCTAACAACCCCATCAAACTATTTGATTCTGATCGTTCCAATTCCAGTAATCTTATAGGATGCGTTATTTCCCATCATCACAGCCCTTGTGAACACGGTTTCATATGTTGAAAACTAGTCTCAATTAGGACACATGAAATGTACAACCTAAATCAAGAATCTAATCCTCAGAAGATTTTGAGTTGCCATTAGAAGAAAGTAGGAGGTCTCCATCACTATAATTATCTTCTTCAACACTAGCTTCACCAGAATTTTATGGTTGCTTTCCTTTCTATTTAGAAGCTCTCTTATTCTTATTATATAAACTTATAACATTCAGATATGATGGTCCCTTTTTCTTGGAATAGTTGCAGGTCTTATCTCCCACAACACTATGTAAAAATTCTTCTGAGTACCTGCTTTCATTTCATATCTTACCACGAGATGCTTCATCTTCTCCTTTGAAAATAAGGCATTATATACTTCATCCAAAGTAAGGGTTTCAAAACTATACAAAATAGTATCCTACTTGACTCTCAGATCTTACCACAAGATGTCTCATCTTCTCCTTTGAAAATAAGGCATCATATACTTCATCCAAAGTAAGGGTTTCATGACTATGCAAAATAGTATCCTACTTGACTCTAAGATCTTACCACGAGATGTTTCATCATCTCCTTTGAAAATAAGGCATCATATACTTCATCTAAAGTAAGGGTTTCACGACTATACATAATAGTATCCCTAAATGTTGAATAAGAAGGGGGTAACGAACATAATAAAATCAACCATGAATCTCCTTCATCATACTTATCCTCCATGGTCTCTAAATCAGAGAAGGTGTGTCATCTTTGCAATCAAGGAGAAAAGCACGAAACCTTAAAAAAATAGGGCTATCGGTCATAAAATCCTTTGAAAATCACTATTGAATGCCTCAAACAGGGGAGGCAAGTGGCTGGAAAGCTTGATCAACAAGAGAAGATGTCGGAGGAAGAGGCTAGTCACCGACAGTGGCTGCACGTACCCCCACGCACGGTGCATGTGATACAGATTGAAAACACAAGATTGGCACATGCTTCACGCGTTATGTTTCTGGCCACTAGACTTGGTGATGGAGGTCGGCGACGACCGATGATTCTTCCTAAAGGGCGGTGTCATCCCACGCTCCCTCTAACTATGCATTTCAAAAAAGGTACCCCACGACTATGTTTACCTCTATTCTGCACTCCAAGATTTTCTTGGATTTCTTCCTAATTTTGGCTCAAATATGAACCCTAGCTCTGATACCATGTAATCAGAGATGGATTGAGGAAAAAATTGTATATTTCATTGATCACAAACAACCTATTTATGCACAAGACAATCCCTAATCAAATAGGAAAGAATACGAAGTTTCCTAACTCTACATGAATACATGTTTCCTTTTCCCAACTAGTTTCTAATTCTACAATACTACAATAACAACAACAATAATAAAATCTATTTGAAATTAATTAAGAAAAGCCAAAATTAAGAAAATGGTTGAGATTAGAAATATTATTTAAAGATGTCAATTGTTTAACATAAGAGGGGATGTAACTTAATGGTTGGATTGTTACATACTAATCAAGTGGTCTTTGGTTCAAGTTTTATGTTTGCAACTTGATAAAATTATTTTTGAGAAGCTAAGCTTAGAATTCAAAAAGCAAAAGATGACTCATATCATTCAAAATAAATGAATAAAAAGTCGACTAAAAGGGTTTGAGAATAAATAAGAAAAATATGAAAAGGTCTGAACAACAACAACAACAACAACAACAACAATAATAATAATAAAATTTATTTGAAAGTAATTAAGAAAATCCAAAACTAAGAAAATGGTTGAGATTAGAAATATTATTTAAAGATGTCAATTGTTTAACACAAGAGGGGATGTAACTTAATGGTTGGATTGTTACATACTAATCAAGTGGTCTTTGGTTCAAGCTTTATGTTTGCAACTTGATAAAATTATTTTTGAGAAGCTAAGCTTAGCATTCAAAAAGAAAAAGAGGACTCATGTCATTCAAAATAAATGAATAAAAAGTCAACTAAAAAGGGTTTGAGAATAAATAAGAAAAATATGAAAGGGTCTGAAAATATATAGGCAAAGATTTACCCTTAAGAATAAAATAATTGAATATATAGAGCAAATAAATATTCACCCAAAGGATAAGATGTATAAAATAGAAAAAGTGAAGTAACATAAGGATTGAATAGGGAATAAATATGAAGCAAAATTAAAGTATAAAATATGAAATAGATATAAAATAAAATATAAACTAAAACCTACCCTCGATCATGTATTAAATATAAAATAAAGCTAAAATATAATATAAATGCAAATATGAAGTAAAGCTAAAATATAACATATAAATACGAAATAAAACTAAAAAAAATATGAATTGAACTTGTGCACGTATTAAAGATGGGATGGATGTAAAATAAAGCTAAAAAATATTATAAAAGTAATACAAGGGTTGGATTGAATAAAACATTATCAAATATTAAATATGGAAAGAGATCATTACTTATAATAAACATAATTGACTCCTTAAAAAAATGACATAATTGAAGGATCATAATAATCCCTATAATTAAGGCAAGTGATATATATAAAACAAATAATAAAGCATATAATAAAGAAAACTAATACTCATAATTCCTATAATTAAGGCAAGACATAGATAAATATCATACAAATAATAAAAGGGTGTTACTACACGACACCACTATGTCATAAAAAAAGTCACCATAATTTTATAACGGTAGTGATTTTTGTCATTTATTACAAATGAGGGAAGAAAGTGAGTAGTTAGTATTTATGTCATTTAACTTTTACACTTTTAAAATTTACCTTTAAAAACTTTCTATTTTTTGAAATTGCATCTGACACCATGGTGTCACCAAGCATTTTCCATAAAAAAATTGTGATGCCCCAACTCGGGGGTCCTGTTGACAACCCGTCAATCCGCGGAAACCTGTGGATATCGGGTGCCCCGATATCACACTCACATGTCTCATATATCGAGACCCATTCCTGCATATTTAATTCACAATATACAAAATATATGATGTAGCTATAATCACAGCCTCTTTATAGTCCCTTGATACCAAAAAATATGTACATGTTTCGTCTCCGTCGAATATAATACAAGACAAAACAAAAGGAAGTCGTATTGCTTCTCATCCCATATGTGGTCCCATATCTCGGTCGCCCACCGCACTAGACCTCAGACCAAAAGGGGTCCCACAATAGGGTTAGCAAAACCTAGTAGTGAAAATCTCCTACAAGGGTTACTCCCCACCTAAGTCCACATGAAATGGTCGCACAACAAACACACATCCAAGTACAAACACACACATGTCTACCTAAATGTCTACATGTCATGAAGGAGACTCGACTCACTATGCCCCATGTACCTAGCCCTCACAGGCTCCATTACCCAATGCAAGTGCTAATGGGCAACCAATCTCGAGTCAATCCTGACTCCTATCACATAACCCGAAGTCTATGTGATAAATGTAAAAAAATCTAGTGTATCTCTTTTGGGCAACAAAACTTTTAGGATTACACCGCAGGTCTCTTACACCTTTCGACATTTTTACGAGCTTTAACCAATGGATACTCTATCTAACCAAAATTCCAGGCTTTTCACTTGAGGGTAATGTTAATCTTCGCTTCGCCCAACACACATTATGAGTATTTCTTTATGCTTGAAACTGTGAGACATCCATTGGACGTCGTCCAAAGTACGAACTCACTACCCATTCATCAACAATGATGATGGATGACCATACCCATGCACACACACCCAATATAATGTGATTTCCTTGTGCATATGCGATGTTAATGCCACTACATGGTCTCATGTTAGGTTTATAACGCACGCTACATGGAACATTCTACTCAATCATACTTCATGCCAAGTACCATGTAAACATATACAATTCACATCCATTCATTTTAATACATTTAATTACACATATATTAACATATCATACACATATTCATCATGTTATTAAATTTCCAACAATAACACAAAAACATTTCACATAAATTTGCCATTTCCAGCCATAAGTCCCGCCATACTTGGCCTTGAAAAAATCTAGACTTAGTCCAAAAATTCCAACTTTTGTAAATATCACACAAAATTCAGCACGCAATTTCCTGCTTAGGCCATACGCAGCCCAGAGCATTTCAAATACAACCTGGTTTCGAAAATGTAAATTAAAACCAGAATCCACTTTTCTCAACTCGGTCCGCGGACCCAAACTCAATTTCTCGTACCTCACGTTGATGAGCACTTGATTTTATTAAATTTTAGACTTCACAAGCTTTCCTTAGAGTCTAAAACACACAAATCGGAATTCGGACGGGAAAGTTATAATCGTCCGAAGTTTGCACTGCCGATTCACAAGGGTAGTGATAAAATTCAGGCACGCCCTCCTTTTATATTCTGCCGAGATTTACTCAGTTCTGGGACGCTGTGCTCAACCTTGGAGGTCCCGGGAACTCATATACTTTGTCCCTGACCGTCCCACAATCACACACATCATACCAGCCTGTCCGACCAAACCCAGCCACATGCCCCAGCGTAGAATAAAACCCAAGGTAGAAGACACCTACCTTCATAGTCCGGGGCCCATTCGAGCCTCGCCCAGTCTCGTACCACTACACGACGTTGGTCTGGTTCCCTTCCTCTTCTCTTTTTCTTCTTCCTCTTCCTCTTCCTTTTCCTTTTCTTTCTTTCTTTCCTTTCTTTTCTTTCTTTCTTTTATCTCTTTTCTTTTCTTCCTCCCACGAACTGATCTCCAGCAGCTTCCTTCCCTTCTGATTTTCTCTTCCTCTTAGTTCTCTTTCTCTCCATGCACAACCTCCTCTCTTTTATTTCTTTTTTTTTTGGCTTTTTCTTTATTATCTCAATTGGTTTTATTTTATTTTATTTTTCTATTGCAAGCTTTGATCGGTTGGGGGGGGTGAATCACCCCCCCTCATGTCCTTCTCCCACAGTAGCCTTTCATGTAGCTTATCAATGTGACACCTGGCATGCCAGGTGTCACCCTCCCCTTGTGCCATTTGGCACCTCTACTCATCCGTATCCCAGTTTTCTCGAAAAACGTGAAATTTCAACAATCTCGGAATTCGAAGAAATTCGACTGGGTGCTAGATTTCACGAGACGATTCCAACAGTTCAATCCATTTCGTCATCCAAGATCAAGAAGAATCCTACTTTTTTTTTTCCTGAACTATTCCGACAAATTACCGTTTTGCCACTTTTTGGAAATTTTGAAATTTTCAAATTTTCATGGGTTTTATATTCTCTCCCCCTTAAAAGAATTTCGTCCCTAAATTCCTACACACAACCATACACAAGAACATGCATATGCAATAGTCATTTAATTACCAAATGACTAAACAATGTACCTTCATCCTCAAATAAGAAAGGATAGGCGGCACACATATGTCCTCACGCTCCCATGTTGCCTCCTCCACTCATCAATGCTGCCACAACAACTTTAATAGCCTCACAGTCTTGCGTCGCAAAACCTGGTCTCGGCTACCCATGATACGCACTGGTCCCTCCTCGAAGGTCCCATCTGCATCAATAACAAGCTCACCCCAATCCACTATATGAGTTGAATCTAGAGTGTATTTTCGAAGCATGGAGATATGGAATATGTCGTGAACACCCGATAAACTCGGCGGTAATGCCAACCGGTAACCAACTATACCCAACCTCTAGAGTACCTCGAAGGGCCCAATATATCTCGGTGATAGCTTTCTCTATTTGTCGAATCTAATCACTCATCTCTTAGGTATAACCTTCAAGAAAACATGATCTCCCACCTCAAACTCCAAAGGTCTTCACCGTCTATCAGCATAACTCTTCTGCCAGCTCTGAGCCATGAGAAGACGTTTTCGTATCAAATCCACCTTCTCATAGGTGTTTCTAATCAAATCCGGACCCGTGGTGGATCTCTCTCCCACCTCGATCTAACAAGATGGAGATATATAAAGCCTCATAGAGTATCATTTGTATACTCTCCTAATAACTGTTGTTATAAGCGAACTCGACCAAGGGAAAATGCTCTTCCTAGCTACCCTTGAGATCTAGGACGCATGCTCTCAGCATGTCCTATAACACCTATATGGTCATCTCCGACTAGCCATCAGTCTGTGGATGAAAAGCAATGCTCATCATCAATTGTGTCCCCATGGCCCTCTGGAAAATCTTTCAAAAGTGAGCCGTAAACCTGGGATCTTTATCCGACACAATAAAGACTGGCACTCCATGTAGCTAGACTATCTCTGATATATACAGCCTGCAGAATTCCTCCAGTGTGAAGGTCATTCGCACCGCTAGAAAATGTGCCCACTTAGTGAGTCAGTCCACTATCACCCATACCGCATCATGCTTCCGTACTATCCGTGGCAAGTGAGTCACAAAGTCCATCATGACATGTTCCCACTTCCATTTTGCTACCTCTAATGGCTGAAGTAGCCCCGTTTGCCTCTAGTGCTCAGCCTTTACCTGCTGGCACGTGAGACACCGTTAAACAAAGTCCCCAACGTGTCTCTTCATCCCACTCCAATAATACTAGCGACAAAGATCATGGTACATCTTCATGCCACCTAGATGCACTGCAACTCGAGAGCAATGGAACTCCCTGAGGATCTCCTCTCTCAAACCCGGGCTAACCGGGAGCAAAGAACTCGTCCCCATACCGAAGACGCTATCCGTATGAATGGCCCGTACCATCACTTGTAACAAATTGTACCTCGGTCCTTGGATGACACCAACTCGCTGACTCAATCACTGGCCATGGACACCAAACTCCCTATATCTCCCTGAGCCTGATCATTGTACTATAGCCCAAACTGTCTTATAGTCTCGAGCATCTGCCACTCCCGGGAAGCTATACTAGCCAGTACTTCTCGTGACTTCCGACTGAGTGCATCAGCCACCACATTTTCCTAACCCGGATGGTAATGCAAAGTGAAGTCATAATCCTCTAGATACTCCATCCATCTGCTCTGCTTCATATTGAGGTCCCGCTATGTGAAGATGTATTTCAAACTTTCATGGTTAGAAAACACCTCAAATTGCTCACCGTGTAGATAGTGGTGCCAAATCTTTAAGACAAAGACTATGGCCACCAACTCCATATCATGCGTGGGGTAATTTCGCTCATGGTTCTTTAGTCAAGCCTAGGAACCATAAACCGACAACCCACCCGACCGCATCAAACACATCATAGTCTCGTTCTTCGGTTGAAGATATCAGGTACACGGTCCCCTTCCAGACTATCGAATAGGGATTTAAAGTTAGCTTCCTTTTCAATTCCTAGAATGCTCGCCACACAAGTCATCCCACTCAAACTTGACCCCCTTCCGAGTCAACATCTTCATAGGTGCAGCTAGTCGAGAGAAATCCTTAATAAACCTCCCAGATTACTTTGTCAACCTAATAAATTTTATTTCAAGATCGACTGACTCTCCCAACTCATAATCGCTCGACCTTCTAGGTCCAATTAAGACACCCGGGTTAATACTATATGTCCAAAAAATCTCACCTCAGTGAGCCAAAATTCACACTTACTAAACTTCGCATATAACTGATGTTCTCTGAGGGCCTGGAGAACAATCCTCAAATGATCCTCATGCTCTTCCTCCGATTGGGAGTAGATCAAGATGTCATCAATAAAGACCACCACAAACTGATCTGGATAAGGTTGGAATACCCTATGCATGAGATCCATGAATGCCGTCGGTGCATTCGTCAACCCAAAAGGCATCATTATGAACTCGAAGTGCCCATACCGTGTCCAGAACACTGTTTTAGGGATGTCTGCCTCCCTAACTCTCAACTGATGATAACCAATGCGAAGGTCTATCTTGGAGTAGACTCGCGCCCCTCTCAACTGATCAAACAAATCATCTATCCTTGGTAAGGGATACCGATTCTTGATTGTAACCCTTTTCAATTGTCGGTAGTCAATACACAATCGAAGTCTTATCCTTCTTTTTCGCAAACAGAACCAAAGCGCATCAAGGTGAAGTGCTCAGTCTAATGAAACCCCTATCCAATAATTCCTGTATCTGGACCTTGAGTTCCTGCAACTCAACCGGCGCCATCCTATATGGAATCATCAAAATGGGCGACGTACCAGGGTGTAATTCAATGCAAAAGTCTACATCCCTCGGTGGAGGTAATCCCGGTAACTCATCCGGAAAAAACATCCTCGTACTCGCAGACTTCCCGAGGTAGACTCACATCCTGTCTCACCTCATCCTCCAAGGTAAGGCTTGCTAGCTAACCCCTCAACTATCCGTGCCATCTGGAGTCATACACAGTCTGGGGTAAAGCACCATGCTTATCCCCCTGAAACACAACACAAACTCCATCCCGTGTGTAGGAAGTAACTCGCATACAATCGCAATCAAGGATGACTCGGTGTGCCGTCAACCAGTCCATGCCAAGAATAACATCAAAATCGGACATATCCATGACCCTTAGGTCCACCGTGAGTAGAATCTCGAACATCTCTAACTCACAATTCCGACATATCAGCTGCACACTCACCCTTGTCCCGAGAGGAGAACTCATATGCAACGGCTTTTCCAAGGTCTCAACCCCTAAGCCCAACTCTTCCACACATGATGCAACAATGAATGAATGCGATGCACCAGAGTCAAATAATATCCTTGCCCATAAGCGAGATAACAAAAACATACCCTGGATAACTAACTGATCTGTAGGCTTAGTTAGTGGTGCTATAGCGTAGACACGCCCCGGGTCCCAAAGTGCTCTGGGCCGTGGCCCCCCGACCGCCGACCCATGCTTTAGCCTCTCCCGCCCCGCCCGCGGCCGCAGTGCCAGCAGCACTGGCCCGCCGATACCGCCCGGGCCCGCATCAAGGAGTAAATAAACTCCGTGGTCCGCGGCTCGCCCCGATCGATGATTAGACCATGGCGCCCCAAAACCTCGATCCTACCTTTATGGTCAATCCCTCCGTGTCCAGTTGACGAGCACAAAAACAAGTCATCGGCCTGCTTTGGCTCATGCCCCGAGGTCGCGGGCTCATTCCTATAATCCTCGTGAAATGGGTCCTCCACGCTCAGAGCTCCCGAAGAAGGTCGAATTCTCCTTCCTCCTACCACACCAGATCTCGATACTCTAGCATCATCTATCTCTCCCTCTATGGCCATAGTTATCCTAACCATAGAGTCCATATCTTGCAAGAGAAGCCCCACAATCTTGCCCCTAATGGACAGTCTCAGACCATCCTCAAATCTCCTCACCTTGGCCAGATCTGTGGCCACATAATCATCCACAAACCATTTTAGCCTGAACCTAGCCACGTACTCCAGTACTCTCATGTCTCTCTATAGCAAGTCTAGAAACTCACGGGCCTTGACATACCTCGATGCCGAGAAAAACTTACTCATAAAGAGCTCTCGAAAATCTGCCCATGTCATGGCCTCCCAATCTCTAGAGGTTTTCACCCAATCCCACCATACCTAAGATTCACCCTCTAGCTGAAATGTCGCCAGACGGATCCATGTCACATCGGAGGTAATCTCCATAGCCTCCAAAACTCTCTCTACCTACTGGAACCAATGGTCAGCCACAACCTAGTCCCCTTTCCCTCTGAATGTAGGAGGATGATGCGCTCTAAATCTCTAGAGGTCATTCGGCCCTCCCTGACCGCAAGTTGCACTAGCCTATGCAATGGTGGTAAATGCAACGCCTATCGCCTCCATAAATGCTTGCTGATCAATGCACACGATGTCGTGTTCTAACCTCATGCCCACTAATCCTAGGTATTTAGATACCTAAACCCGTATACCACGTCGTGACATTGATATCAATTATCGAGCACTAGGTAATCACAAACCAAAGCTTCAACACCAAGCTGTGATGCTAGTACCAAACATCGAGCTACAAGTAATATCACACCCAAGCTTTATATCATAACTGCATGTCCTAGACCCACGCCTAACAAGCCTTAGGTAATCGCATACTTAGGCTCTGATACCAAGCTGGGACGCTCAAACCCGGGGGTCCCTTTGACAACCCGTCAACCTGCGGAAACCTGTGGATATCGAGTGCCTCGATATCACACTCACACGTCTCATATATCGAGACCCATTCCTGCATATTTAATTCAAAATATACAAAAATATATGATAGACTATAATCACAGTCTCTTTACAGTCCCTTTGATACCAAAAAGGTGTACATGTTTTGGTTCTACTCGAATATAATACAAGACAAAAACAAAGCAAAACAAAACAAAGTTGTATCCAACTCTCATCCCATATGCGGTCCCATATGCGGGTCAGCCGCCTGCACTGGACGTGTACCTATAAGGGGGGGTCTCATAATGGGGTGAGCAAAGCCTAGTAGTGAAAATCTCCTACAAGGGTTACTCCCCACCTAAGTCCACATGAAATGGTCACACAAAAAACACACATCCAAGTACAAACACACATCCAAGTATCATGTAAACATATACAATTCACATCCATTCATGTGAATGCATTTAGTTACACATATATTAACGTATCATATACATATTTAGCATGTTGTTAAATTTCAAGCAATAACACACAAAAACATTTCACATAAATTTGCTATTTTCGGCCATACTTGGCCTCAATCTAGACTTAGTTCGAAAATTCCAAATTTTGTAAGTATCACACAAAATTCAGCACGCAATTTCCTACTTAGGCCATATGCAGCCCCGAGCATTTCAAATACAACCCGTTCAAAATGGTTCCAAACCAGAACTAACCCTTTCTCAACTATCTCAGACCTGAATCACTTCTCAGCCCACTTCCGCTTGGTCGAAAGCACTGATTTTATTAAATTTTAGAATTCACGAGCTTTCCGTATAGCCTAAGTACATGCGAATCGGAGTTCGGATGGGAAAGTTATGGCTGTCCGAAGTTGGTGTTACCGATTCACAAGGGTAGTGCGAAAATTCAGGCACGCCCCCGTTTTCCATTCTGCCCAGATTTACTCAGTTCCGGGACGCCGTGCTTGACCTCGGTGGTCCCGAGAACTCATATACTCGATCATTGATCATCCCATAATCACACACATCATATAGATTTTCCCGAAATCCAGACGAAACCCGTAGGCCATTACGCGGCCCCTAGGCGTAGAATAAAATCGAGGTAGGAAGACACTCACTCTCATAGCTAGCCAGTTCGAGCCCGTCCGGTCCACCAATCGCATGACGCGATCCCGCTTCCTTCCTCTTCTTTCTTCTTCTTCCTTTCTTTCCTTTTCTTTTCTTTCTTTCTTTTCTTTCTTTCTTTCTTTTCTTTCTTTTCTTTTCTTCCTCCCACGAACTCCATCTCCAAATGTAGCCTTTCCTTCCTTCTAATTTTCTCTTCCTCGCCTCTTTCTCTCCACGCACAAACCCTCCTTTTTTTTTTTTTTCGTTTTCTTATTATCTCAATTGGTTTTATTTTATTTGTTTTTCTATTGCAAGCTTCTTTGGATTCCAGAGGGGTGAATCACCCACCTCTCCCCCCCGCAACATGTCCTCCTCCCACAAATGCTTTCATACCTTATTAGTGACACTGCACCCTCCTCCCGCAACATGTCCTCCTCCCACAAAGAACCTTCTATGTGTTTTATTAGTGTGACACCTGGCATGCCAGGTATCACCCTCCCCTGGTACCATTTGGCACCTTTACTCATTTGTCTTCCAGTTTTGTCGAAAAACGTGAAATTATGATAATCTTGAAATTTGATGAAATTCGACTGGGGTACTAGATTTCGCGAGAGGATTCCAACGAAACGATCCGTTTCGTCATCCAAGATCTAGAAGAATCCCACCCTTTTTTTCCCCTACACTATTTCGACAAATTATCGTTTTGCCTTTCTTCGCAAAATTTGAATTTTTCGAATTTTCATGGGTTTTACAAAAATAAAGGAAAATGCTTAATGACACCATTTCCAAAAATATAAAGTTTTTAAGGATAAACTTGGAAAGTATAAAAGTTAAATGACAAATATTCACTACTCACTTTCTTCCCTCCCTTGTAATAAATAACCAAAATTACTACCCTTATAAAATTATGGTGACTTTTTTTTTTAAAACCAATAGTGTTGTGTAGCAACACCCAATAATAACCCAATAATAAAACATATAGCACATAAAACTAATAATCATAATACCTATAATTAATGTTGTCAACGGGAATTGAAAGTGGAAAATATTAAAAATAAGAGAATTAATTGGAAGTGGAGGGTAATAATAACCGAAGGATTAATGTCGAGCGACCCAGAATTTAATGTTCAGTCAAACAAGACACACAAATGATATTCTATCATAAATTCAACAAGCCAAACTCCTATAACAAATAGATCAATAATTTTCATTCTCCATTAATATTTCCCACTAATTGACCCATATAAAAACCACCCATGAAGTATCTCTTGCACTCCCTAAACGTCAATAGTTGCTTATCAGAGTAGACAAAGAAAAATCCTTATGAACCCATGCACCTATTGTAAAACCCGTGAGAATTTTAAATTTAAATTTTTCAGAAAAAGGGTAAAACGGTAATATATCGGAATACTATTGAAGGAAAAGCTATGATTTTTCTAAATCTTGGATGATCAAATGGATTGCACCGTTGGAATTGTCTCACAAAATCTAGCACCCCAATCGAATTTCGTCGAATTCCAAGACTGTCGAAATTTTACGTTTTTCGAGAAAACGGGTGTCGAATGACAGATGACATGAGGACACATGCCATGTGACACATGGCAAGGAGCTGGTAGGAGAGATACAGACACACATGGCGAGCCATGTGTCCATTCGCATGATGGGGGATTGCGTATGGCTTGAAGTGGCAGAATGTCATACACATGGCATGCCACGCATGCCATGTGGAGGAAATGGCCATGGATCGGGCTATATATATGGATCGCCCAGCTTCGCCAGGAAGTGCATAAGAAGGAAAGGGAAAGGAAGGAGAGAAAAGAAGGAAGAAAAGAAAGGAAAGAAAGAAAGTGAAGGAGAAGAAGAAAATAGAAAGGGAAATACAAGAAAGGGAATAAGATCGAACCGAACCAACGCCGCCTAAGGAGTGACCGGATGGCAAAGGACCCTAATCAAGGCTACGAGAGGTAGGTTTCCTCCTACTCCGGTTATTTTACGCCTAAGGGCCACATAATGGCCTAACGGTTTCGCCAAATTTCAGGGTGAATTTAAGATGTGTGTGGTTTGGTTGTTGTTGTTTGACGATCAAAGACTGGTTTCACGGGGTTTCAGGACTGTCTAAGACTGAACACTGTGTTCTGAGACGGCAAAATCCCTAGCAAAATGGAAAATGTGGGTGTACCGAAATTTCCGCACACCCTTGCGAATCGGCTATGTCAACTTCGGACGACCATAACTTTCTCGTCCGAACTCCGATTCATGCGTTCTTGGACTCTACGAAAATTTCGTTGAGTCTAGAATTTAATAAGATGAAGTTCTCAGCCAAAACATGGGCTGAACATTGCCAGGGTCACGACGCTTGAGGAATGGTCCATTCTTGTTTATGGAACTTCTATTTTCGGAATCGATTTGTATCTGAAATGATTGAGGCTGCGTATGACCAGAGCAGGGAATTGCATGTTTGATGTTTTGTGTGGTATTGAAAAAATTTGGACTTTATGGACTAAGTCCAGATTATTTCCAATTCCAAGCATGACCGGATTTATGGCCGGGAATGGCTAATGTCTGTTATTGCTGTAAATTGAATAACATGCTGAATGTGTGAAATTATGTGATATATGTGTGATAAAAATGGAAATAATTATATGTATTCAATATAATTTATCCATGACACTTGACATGTAGTGTAAAAGATACATCACATGCATAATAGCGCATAAAGTAGGAATGAAATGGCATGTAATCACATTTGCATTGCATTTATGCACGAGACATCACATCAAGTTGGTGTGAGTGCATGGTTGGGGTTGTCACTAGTTTGGTGTTTGACTATGGTGTAACCGATACTTTATTTAGTGTTCGAAGCGGGCAGGGATGAGGACATGGTAAATTGACACTGTGTTGGTGTTCAATGTATGTCGTGAAGACATGGTTAATCGACACTGTGTTTGGTGTTTGATGGTGAGCTCAGTAAAATGGGACAACATCCAAATTGAGGCTCATGGTTGCATGGCATGAAAAGTACGTGTGTAAAGGAGTGAAGCAAGCAGGGATAGACACCCCTCGTGTGAAAAACTCGTATATGGTTTGCATACGAAACCGCCGGTGAAAGCCAAGAAAATGTTGTTTAGCGTATGGCACCGCTGAGAACTCCAAATCTATGGCCTACAAATGCATAACACACAGTACTTGGTAAGGAAATAAGTAGGCATTTTGGGGTATCCAATGTGTCTAGGATTACAAAAGAAAAAGCTTTTGTTTTGGAAAAAGGGTCAGAGGCGAGACATCCTTGACGGTTTTTCACACTTGACATATGCAGGTGTGAGGGAGTTAGTGATTCACACAGGATAGAGATTTGGTGCTCGAAATAAAAAATATTTATAAACCTAAACCTCTTACTGTCATAGCATAGCGACGACAATATAAAGGGCTCTAGGGTCAAATACGTGGATGGGTTTTCTCTCAGGTCAGTAACTAACAGTTGATTCAAAATGGTGATTTCACTTTGGATTTTTGGTTTTTCATAAAAATTGTGGGGTTGGTGATTTGAAGACTGCAACTAAAATGTAATAAAATGTAAAAGGAACTCCTCAAGCCTCGCCTCTCGGGTTTGAGGTTCCCAGTGGGCAACCGAGGTCCTCGGTCCTTTTCTCGTTGTCGAGGAATGACCTATAGTCATTTCTAAACTTAATTCTCATTTAGCTATAAAACTGAACCCTAAAAGTTTTCCTCTTGAGATATAGCATTTATTGGTCATTAATGTTTCAAGACAGTAAAAATTGATCATTTGATCTACCCTACAGTGACAAATAAATGGCAACTAAACGAGCTTTAGTGGATCTTGCAATAAGCATCCACTAAACCCTAAAAGATTTCTAAGTACTGGTCAATCAGGATACATTAAAAGGATTTAAACCTATAGTGAGAGATAGAGGCATAAATGACAATAACTGCCTGCATTAAAAACAAGAGGATCAACAGTTTACCTCAAAACCTAGCCCAACAACCCTACTCTTCAAGGATAAAAGGGGTTTAGCCAACCATCCTCTGAGTTGTCATTCTCAGGGGGTGTTTGGCAAGCAAGAAAGTGAGAGAAAATGAGAGAAAATGAGAGAAAGGAAAACAGGCAGGAGAGTTGAAAGCTTTTGCGCCAAAATTTATTGCATAATCTGATTGTCTATACAAAACGTTAACTGAACCTTATATAATGCTCAAAACAAGGGAAATTACAAAAATGTCTGAACTACCAAAAATACATAGAGGGTAGTTTAGGAAAAAGTTACAAATAGGTGGTCAAAAAAATGGGGTCAAACAGGACATAGGAGCAAGTTGCAAAAATTTTGTAACCTCTAAATTTCAGAAGTCGCACTTCAGAATCCTCAAGGAATTCGCAGGTTATGCACTTTCGCAAATCACAAAATTCCGTAGGTTGCAATTTTCACAACCCCGCAAAATTCTCGTATTACCTAATTCTTTTCTATTTTCAAATTCCACTTTCCTTTCCGGCTTCGACCCACAACTTCCAGTTCGGTTTAGGATTCTTCGTGTTTGAGTCGACTCAACAATTTAGTGAGTTTAGCTTGCATAAACTACAAAAATAGCCACAAAATGCGATTAGTAGTAAAGTCGAGACCTTAATGTGCCAATCAGGTTAATTAAGTTGATTAGTACACAAAAAGTGCTCAAAACCTGCAATAAACAGGGCTCAAGATAGCACTATTTGGGCACTAATCACTCCCCCCAACTGACACATTGCTAGTCCCTTAACAATGACAAAACGAAAGAGAGAGCAAACAAATTATGTTCACAAAAAAATTGGTATTTTAAAAAGAATGTAAATGAGTTATGCCTAACCCTCAATATGAATCACCAAAACCTTACCCAAAACCATCTGGAGAGAATGAATGCCATATAGAATCAAGCTTTAGAAGAGCATCCAACTCAAGAGAATCAACTTGAAGCTTCCACCAAAATCTAAGTGTTTATATGATCGCCGACAATGAATCGCCACACCCTCCCCCAACCAAGCTACTGCCATAACTTAGAACATTGACTGACCTAAATAAATCAGGATCCACAATTCTTTTTGAGTTATAGGGGTGCAATGTTGAGGAATCGACTTCACCAAAGTCCATGTAACGGGGATCCACCAATGAATCCCAACCAATTAAGGCTTAGGGCATCAAGTCATAAGGATCTTTCTGATGGAAATAAAAACAAAACGCAGCGGAATTAGGTTTTAAAATTTTTCCAGAAAATCTTATTTTCGCAGGAACCTATGCAAATACATATTAATATCAAGAGGTGAAGATAAGATCTATACCTGTTATTGTTATAGAAGATTTGTTGGCTAGTAGGGTTGAAACAACTCCTTGCACCAAGGTCTTCAATTCCGCCCTCCTTCCTTGAGGTGTGTGGGCACCAACGATTCAGATCTAGAACAATACACTCTAGTTTTTCTGCCTAGATCTACCTTGCGTACTCAACACATGAGGCAAGGGATCTCTAAGGGAAGAGGACTCTCAGAGACTAGGGTTCGAAAACCTTTTTTCTCTCTTTTTTTTCATTGGGGCAAGGGTTTCTTATTTATAATCAACCCTAATTGCATAAATATCCAACCAATTTGGATATTTGCAAATTTTCTCCATACGTCTTTTTATTAATATGAAATAGCCGCATCGATTACTCATAACTGTGAATCGTCCAATATTAATTTGTAAAATAAATCTCTACTTATTACTTTTAATCTATAACTGTCCAATATTAATTTGTAACAATTCTACTTATTACTTTTAATCTATAACTGTCCAATATTAATTTGTAACAGTCCTACTTATTACTTTTAATCTATAATTGTCCAATATTAATTATTTTCCATGCCTTGATCATAGAGTGTAATTTATTCCAAATCATAAATCGTTCATTGTAGTAATATAGGAGGTGGAATTGGGACCCATGGACCTGTACTCTTAAGCTCCACAAATTCAATAATTAATTAAACTCTTTAACTCAATCATTTTAATTTATTAATTTCGAGTTATTCCACTAAAACTTGAAATCGAACTTTGTCCTTACGTGACGATTTTACTCGAAATTTAGAGTGTCCATTGATTTAATCATTACATGCAATCTATCCTCCAAGAAGTGGTTCATAACTAGAGCCTGGTGAAATTACCGCTTTGCCCTCTCTAATTTATATCTTGATCCTTAAGTTCCATTAATCCATTATGAACAAGAATTTATAAACCTGTTATAAATTGTAGCGCTCAACCTGTTCGGGGCTTCCGTAATCAACACTTAAGGGAACCAACTGTCCAGCTTCCAGGAAGGGTTGGATTCCATGTCCATTCACATTCCCAGCTGCATACATCAATGGGCCTCCAAGACACAAGTATTGGGCCCATTCCATAACGGGCTTTAACCCATGACTCAAAAGGCCCAGTTGACATAAACAGGAGTCTATGACTACTCAGGATTGAGACTGATCTGCATATGATCATCTAGCGGCGCTGTTTGAATTCTTGAGACAAACAATATTTAAAAGAATTAAAATCGCGCCTTTGTCCTGGCCCCTATAATCTTATTAGTATATGGGGCCTCCACTTTAATGTCGCCACATTAATAATCTGACAAGGTCACTTCATTCTCACGATAGCGGACCGCCCCATTATTTAATTTAAAGATCCCTAAACTTCACTAATTTATTATGACAATTTGATTTATAATTATAACCTTTCGATCCTCTCGTGTATAATCAGTATATTAATCGAGGTTATGGTTACATTAATAAATTTGGGATTTTCTAACTTTCATTCATACATTATGCACAAAAATAGCTAAATGTAATAAATACGACACTTTTATTAATTTCACAAACATAAATACAATTCATGCTTTACAGGCACTATCCCTAACAATCTCCCACTCGTCTAAAGCATGTGAGACATGTCTTTAAACCCATCCCGCATAAGTGACCCTCAAACGATTTTGCGTAACGCCTGGTGAATGGATTTGGTAAGGTTGTCTTGCGATGCTATCTTCATAATGTACCCACGCTACCCCTGGCACGACCCTAATTAGATGATACTTCCTCTCTATATGTTTCCCCTCAGGACTCCTTGTTTCTTGAGCTCGCTTACACCCCACCGTTGTCACGCAAAGTACTATGGGTTTATCCATATTTGGAACAACTTCTCTAGATCTCGTAAAGAACTTCTTGAGCTGCATCAGCTTTCTTTAGCCGTCTACTGCCGCTATATATTCTCTTCCATGGTAGAATCTGATGTTGGATTGTTTGACACTTTCCATACCACGCCTAATTAATTAAAAGTGAATACTGACCAAGACGCCGACTTTTCGATCGCCCTCGTTCGACATGAAGTCGACCGCAGATATTCATGGGATTCAGTCGCACCTAAATAACCAACATATAGTCGCTTCCTAAGGTACTTGAGAATGTGCTTTACCGCACTGGCGCCAGACTTGTGGTCACCGTAACCCGCCGACAATTCCTATCGCATAGCAGATGAACCGGTCTTCAGACACAATATGGCATACATGAGGCTGCCCACTCCGCCGAGGCGTATGAAGCCGCCCCATGTCTTTCTTCCGAGGTGTCAGGACACCGCTCCTTAGAGAGACAATCTCCATGCCCGGCCCGTGAGCCGACCCTTCTCGGGAATTCCTCGCATCGGTAACCGAGCCAAAGACCTTATCAAGGCAAGAGCAAGCCGAGGACAAGGCCAGAGTCCGTTTCAAGTAGATCCTTGCGATTTGGATCCCAAGTACAACTCTCTTGTCCCAAATCTTCATTCAAACTTTTCGACTAGCCATTTCTTTAAGTCAGACAATAATCCTATATCATTCCCAATGAGTAGGATATCATCTACGTACAACACCAAAAAGACTACTTTGGTTTCCTTGATGTACTTGTAGACACAAGGTTCATCAACATTTTTCTAGAAACCGAAGGTTTTGATCGCTCCCATCAAACCCAGTTCCAATATCTTCAAGCTCGCTTTAAGCCCATAAATGGACTCAAGCAACTTGCACTTTCGCTCTCGGGCCTTCAACCGTGAAACCCTCCTCGGCTGCATCATATAAATGCTTTCATCAAGATAATCATTCAAAAAAGTCGCCTTGGACGTCCATTTGCCATATCTCAAGCACCAAGAGCACATACGGAAAGAAGGATGCGAATGGATTTAAGCATAGCTACCGGGGAAAGTCTCTTCATAATAGACTCCTCCTTGTGTATAGCCTTTGGCTACTAGCCGTGCTTTGAAAGTCTTCACTTTCCTATCCACACCTCTCTTTTTCTTATAGATCCATTTGCACCCAATGGGCCTAACTGACTCAGGAAGATCTACAAGTTCCTAGACAGAATTGGAATACATAGATTCCATTTCTTGTTCCATGGCCGTTAGCCATTTGTCCTTATCAGGATCATCCATCGCATGCTTGTATGACAATGGATCGTCATCACTAGTACTCCACAACAACATTTCTGCTTCACCAACCCCCGTAGCGAATCGTTATTTGGTGAAAACCCTCCCACTACTCGAGGTGCAATGACATCCCGTATAGGATCTCGTAGTCTTTGCCACGCCTCCCGCAACGGCCATCGGTCGTGGTCCGACCGATCGTGATTGTAATTCCTCTAGTACAACCCTACTTCGAGGTTTGAAGTTCGCTTTATGTAGTCATTTTCAAGAAAGGTAGCATTCGCCGATACAAATACTTTTCTTATCTTCGAGGACTGTGAGAAACAAACCTCCTCCTCGCGGCTCAAAATCTCAACAAACGTATTACTGCTCGCGGCCCTAAATTTTCCCGCCTTCCTTTCAAAGAGGTGTCGTACACCCCATATACAGATATGACGAACCGGCTTACGACTCACTCCATAACTCTACGTGTGTGTCGATAGACTTGGGAGGGAACTACATTCAAAATGTGACCGCAGCTTATACATGATATCCTTACAATGATAGTGGCAATGAGGGGTAGCTCATTATAGACCTAATCCATGTCAAGCATTGTTCAATTCTTCTTCGCCACGCCGCTCACTGCATGCCTGTGCCGTGTGGAGTCGATACAATGCTGCTCAATTAGGTGATCCTGAACTCGTATCAAGGCATTCACCTCCTCGATCCGATCAAAGGCACAATAATGATTTACCTAGTCGCTTCAATTCGCGGCGGAATTCCTTAAACTTTCCAAAAGTTTCAGATTTCCTCGCGATTAGGGTGTAAACATACTGCACTGTAATAGCGTCACACGAAAGTGACGAAGTATTCATAACTCGCTCTAGCTTTAGATATCTCGCAGGTCCGCAAACACCGAACGTACAGTTCAAGTGGTTCCTTTGCCCTAAAGCCCTTGGTCGAAAGTAAGACTTAGTCATTTTGTCTCCGCACAGATCTGGCGCATCGAAGATTGCCAACTTTTAAATTTTCTAAAGGACCATCCTTTACCAAACATAATCCTATCCAGCTTATATGTCCTAACCTAGTGCCATATAGGTACGTGTCATCATTATCAAGAATCTTTGCTTCTAGGCTTAGGATGTTCTAATTTAAATAGTTCAATGTTAAGGAGAGATTCGTTTGTTTGGCCTTAAAATGTAAAGCCTATTATTATTTTCCAGATGACAAATGTTTAAACCATTTCGAAATAACAATCTGATTATTATTATAAATGAAACAAGAAACAATTGTTCATACAACTTAGAAACTCGAAATCAAATTTCTCCCGAATCCGTGAATGCACAAACATCGCTTCAAAACAAGAAATGTATTCCCTAATTCTAAACGAACAGCTCCCACTGCAACTACCGACACGTCGGCCCCATTTCCAACTACCATCGAGCACTCCCCATCAGCAAGCTCCCTGGAAGAACTAAGCATCTGGAAAGAAGAACAAATATGGTTAGTGGACCCTGAATCAATTATCCAGGATTGACTATCAACTTCCACTAAATTGGCTTCTAAAACCAGTAAATCAAATTTAGCTCTTCTTTTTCTCCTTCGGCCGTGAGATACTTGTTACGCTTTCTTCCAATGCCCATCGACTCAGCGGGAAACATTTTCCTTGGGTTTCTTTTCTTTGAGCCCTTCTTCTTATCGCTGTCTTGGGAGTAGCCTCAGTTTTTCTTGGGCCTTCCCAGAGGCACTTCTTATTGTTCTTCCTCTTCTTCTTATTGTTAGAAGAGGATGAGGCCTTGGTTTCAACAACATTTGCTTTTAGCCTTTGAGTCCTTGTCTTCGAGATGCCTCGGTTGTCAAACCATTCAAGAACTGGTTACATTGTAGTCCAAATTGTTCATAACATAGTTGCTGTGAATCAAGGAAATCAGAGTGAGTGAATCCAAAAGATTATACTCACTGGTGCTCATCAATTATGGCCCCGCGCCTTGCCTCATTTATATAATTAGCTATGTTCGCACATGGTCACGAATAGGAGTACCTTATTCATCTGCCTGCGTATTTCTAGTAGTCATGACGCGATCGTTCGATTGTTTCTTGAACATGTTTTGGAGGGAATCCATAATCTCCATGGCAAAGCTTTCCATCCTCTCATGTTTTACTTCAAGCACGTTCGACATGTCAAGTATCATATAAGCCCTGCTTTGTTATTGGCTTGAATCCAACGTTCATATGGTTCTCATACACTACGAGCGGCATTGACTACAGGTTCTGCAGGACATTCCTCAATGAGAACAAATCTATTGTTCTCGCAGACTAGCACGATATTAACATTACTTTTCCACTTTACAAAATTATCACATATGATTCATTCGAGTAAAGCAATTATGGGGTTTGGAAGGCACATTATTGGTCGAAATTAAATAAAAACGATTTATTACATGCGCTAAGAAACATCAAATATATTTTGGAATAGTAAATGTGATGCATGAATGAATAGAATTTAAACACATAAAACAAAAATACTAATCCAAGAGTAAGGTAACCTACAATTAATATCCCACAGAGGGTAGGTCATACTAATTATAAATTAAATTTGAGACTATCTTCAAATTAATAAATGAGACTCAAAATATCCCATATTTTCCTCATTTATTGACTACCTTTTCGGGTCAAGATACAATTAACCGCTTAATCAGATCTTCTCGAAAAAGTGACCCATCGCTTTCGTGTTCTAATAACTTCAACCCAAGACCGCCTAGGTAGGTCAATCTGGAATACATCATCCAAAACCCCCTGTCGCATAGAAGTGCAACGATGATATTAGCCCAAGTGAACACCCTCCGAGGAGACGCAATCACACAGCTACTAGGCACCACCTAAACCTCACGGTGTTGACTAATGATGAGACCGTAGTGGCATATCATTACATGCCCTTCTCCCACTCAATATTTTAAACTTATGTGTTTTCTAGTTATAAAAACATCATATGTTTTATAATCCTAGCAAATTATTATATCCTATATAATTAATTACTAGGTGACAAGAATCTAATTCTATTAAATTAAATAGGCGTATAGAGTTCAATCTAATTGAGCCTAGGTTTATTAGTGAAAACTAATCCAATCTAATTGGGCCTAACCAGTTTAGGTAAACCTAGCTCTATAGTGAAAAGGGCCTAATTAACTAACTTTAAGTCCAAACATATTTGGGCCTATTGTTTATTTTACTCATCTTTAACAAAAATCAATCATTTTATTAAAATTGAATAATCTAGGTTAAACAAATTAACTATTAACTCACAAGAAGCAAATTAAAATTAAATTGGAAATACTACAAGTTTAATTATTAAACTATATCCATTAATTAATTTATTATTCAGCTGCAAATAAACAAACATTCCTAGTAGAACATGTTTCTAAAGGATGGTATGCATGATACAATATGGTACATTCATGTATGACATGTTATATGCATGGGCATGTTATTCGAATTGCATCTCATACATTTGATAACATAAAAGCAAATAAATAAATAAAAGCGGGCCGGGTGTTTGGGTATTTCTAATAATTACAACCTTGAAAAATAATGGAAAACATTTAAATTACATAATGGGCTTTGTAAATTACATAATTCTAAAGCTGTTCCATCTTCATGTCCAAGCCCGTTGTGTAATTTCCTGGCCCACCAATAATACAAAAAAATTACAAAAATCCTATGCCATTAATGGCTTACACAAGATCTTGGGAAAATAAGAAAAAACCTAACCCAAAAAACACATATAATTAACGACCCTCATCCATCCATACACAAACACAAATAATCACATTAAAATATGCCAGAATGCCCACTCATGCATGAATCAAGAAAACATTTTTCTTAAACACAATAAAAATAAATATATATTAATAAGCATTTACATGAACCGCTCTGATACCAAGTGATGGAAATAAAAACAAAACGCAGCGGAATTAGGTTTTAAAATTTTTCCAGAAAATCTTATTTTCGTAGGAACCTATGCAAATACATATTAATATCAAGAGGTGAAGATCAGATCTATACCGTATTACATAGAGATTTGTCGCAAGAGTGGCTGAAACAACCCTACACCAAGGTTATGTCTCTTCACTCGCCCTCCTTCCTCGAGGTGTGGGCAACCAAACGATCTGGGATACATAAGGGTAGGAACAATACACTCTAGTTTTTCTCGCCTAGATCTACCTTGCGCACTCAACACATGAGGCAAGGGATCTCTAAGGGGGTTGAGACCTTTCAGAGACTAGGGTTTGGAAAACCTTTTTTTTTCTCTTTTTTTTTCTTTAGATTGGGTAAAGGGTTTTTATTTATAATCAACCCTAATTGTATAAATATTTCAACCAATTTGATATTTGCAAATTTTCCTCATACGCTTTTATTATTATGAGAAATGGGCTGCATCGACATTCATAACTGTAGAATCGTCCAAGATTAATTTGTAACAATGCATCGATTACTTCATAATCAGAACTGGTTCAGCATTAATTTGTACATTCCTACTTATTATTTTTAATCTATAATCGGTCAATATTAATTTGTGTACGCCCCATTTATTACTTGTAATCTATAATCATTCAATATTAATTTGTAATGTAGCCCTACTTATTACTAGAATCTATAACTGCCCAATATTAATTATTTCCAAGCCTTTGATCATAGAGTGTAATTTATTCAAATCATGAATCGTTCACAGCAATATAGGAGGTGGAATTGGGACCCATGGACTCAGAATTTTAATCTCCAATAAATTCAATAATTAATTAAACCTCTTTAATCAATCATTTTAATTTATTAATTTCGCAGTTATTCCACTAAAACTTGAAATTGAACTCTGTCCCATAATATCGATTTTACTCGAAATTTAAAGTGTCCATTGATTTAATCATTACATGCAGTTCTATCCTCTAAGAAGTGGTTCATAACTAGAGTTTGGTGAAATTACCGTTTTGCCACTCTAATTATATCTTGATCCTTAAGTTCCATTAATCCATTAGTGAACAAGCTAATTTATAAACCTCGTTATAAATTAGAGCGCCAAACTGCTCGCCCGCCTGCAACTAACACTTAAGGGAACCAACTGTCCAGCTTCCATAGGAAGGGTTGGATTCCAAGTCCATAGTTCACATTCCTAGCTGCATACATCAATGGGCCTCCAAGACACAAGTATTGGGCCCATTCCATAACGGGCTTTAACCCATGACTCAAAAGGCCCAGTTGATATAAACAGGAGTCTATGACTACCAGATTGAGATCGACTCGCATATGATCATTTAGCTACACTGCTTGAATTCTCGAGACAAACGACATTTAAAAGAATTCAAAATCGCGCCTGGTCATGTCCCATATAATCTTGATATATATGGAGCTCCACTTTAATGTCGCCACATTAGTGACCTCGATTAAGGTCATTTCATTCTCAATGATAGCGGATCGCCCCAAGAATATTTAATTTGAAGATCCCCAAACTCACTAATTTATTACTGACAATTTGATTTATAATCCATAACCTCGATCCTCCTCGTATAATCAAGTATACACCGAGGTTATGGTTAAGCATTTAATAAACTGGGATTTTCTGACGTCATCCATACATTATGCACAAAATAGCTAAATGTACAAATACGATACTTTTATTAATTTCATAAAACATAAATACAAATTCATGCTTTACAGGGCACTATCCCTAACACTTTCAACTACTAACTTTTTAGGTTTCACCCCTGACTTTGAATGATTTCGAAACTCCAGCACCTACAACTCACTAAACCTCACCCATCCAGCCATGTAGCGAGCACTAAGTTCAAGTGGATCAACCGCTTGGCTTAGGGCACCAGTTTTCAAGATTTCACCATATACCCTCGCATCTACGCTGATTTCATAAAGCGACGCTTCTTTTCTTTTCTTTTTTTTTTCTTTGTTTTTGTTTTTCTTTATTTTGAAGACTTCATGATCCCAATCATTCAAGGTGGCCAACTAAACTATGTCAAGTTATTGCAAGGTTTAGGAGGTTGTGCGCTTTTAGGTTATCAAACCTAATGTGTACTGCGGTGTGGTTAGCTCAAGGTAGAAGAAAAATGTTGAAAACAATGGAGGCGTTTCAAACTAGTTATTCAATTAATCATGCATGGAACCAATACTTCTTAACATTAACAAAATTGACAAGTTGTTTCGCTTTTTCAACCGGCAAGCAAGCCAAAAAAATATATATATATATATTTGTGTGATTAAGCCATAAATGTGAGTCAGATAGTATGTATAAAAATAAATGCGATTAGATTTTCAACTTTACAAGCAAAAACTAATAGCTTCAACAAAAAGGGTAAGCAGTAAGCCTCTAAACATCATAAAATGGGCTTTGCTCAAAATAGCAACAAAAAAAAACATTAATATAAAAGCCACTTCCTTCGCTAACTCTCGCTCCCCCCGACCAAATTCCACATTGTTAGCAATAGGGCTCGATTGATAGCTTAGAGAAGGTGCTACTCTCAATGTGCAGCCGCTGAGGTCATGTCATCCTCATCCCGGGTAGGTCAGAGGTGCTTCGTGGTCGAGGAGCAATGCTACCGCGGCACGCAGCGTGTCAAGAGGAGCCGTAGGGCCGGCCGGGCGTGGAACTGGCGAGGATGAACTAAAGAGGCTCAACATGGGGAAATCGGGCAGTTCAGGGACTCAATCCGCACGAGGATGGCTTGATTCGCGTGCATGCCTTCTAAGGCATGACATCCTCTCAACCAGGTCGTACGGGTAGCCGCAGCGATGTCAAGTGATGAGAAGGTGCAGATTACATCCATAATGGCCAGGAAGTCCCGGGTAGAAATTGTGATATGCTGCGGAGGTGGCACTAAGGAACCGGTCCGCCTATGTCCGTATGAGCTAAGCTACCGAGGCAACTTATCGCATTCGTGAGTTGATGGGCCCGGGAGCATGAGGATGCAGAGCCGTGGGGTACGGAGTAGTGGCAATCGGAGTCGGAACGATGATGCCAGGAATCCGAGGCTCCTCCTCGTATGCACTGCCAGAGCTGGTCGGCCCCTTCCGCGTAGGGAAGGTCAACTGGTTTACCGGGTCCCTCACCGATCTCGAAGGCTGAGGTGATAAGAACGAAATCACACTGGTCAATAGTAAGGATGGCCTCGCAATCTCGATAGCGCTCTATCCTGGGCTCATAAGGAAAACCGATATGCTCTAATACCTAGCATAAGAGTCTCGAGAACAAGAGGGGAGTGGACTCAACTAGGGTCAGATTCCTACGGTGGACCTTGTGCTCAAAATGGAACAAGGAGGTTATGATGAGCTCAGCAGGGCTGAACCAAAAGCCTTCGGAGATGCGGTATAGAGCCTCCAGAATAGCCCTTCTTCTCTGTACAAGATGCTAGAGCGGAAACAGATTGGACTACAAAATATGGTTGATAAGGAGCATACGCGGGGGAAGCTGCCTCCTGAACAAAATAGACCCGGTTGTCGTGTCCCGGGATAATAAACGAACCATCTCCCTAGTAGAGGGATGAGGCCACTATCCAACTGTCGAGTTGGTGGTGACCACCGCGCATTGGAACATAAGCCAGTGGGAATGTCTCCGCGGGCCCCGAAGTATCCCCGGCCTGCCATCAATGAAAATGAATAGAGCTGATTGGGCTCGCCAGGTCATAAGAAGAACTGATGACCACCCGGGGGTAGAAAAACCAGTGTGGGGTCATAAATGGCTCTAGGGAGTACCTCTACACTAGTCGCATAGAGTCGATGAGCTCTGGATCTGCAACAAAGGCCAGAAGATCATAATAAACTTCGCTATGCAAATCCCTAGTACTACAACCGACTTCCTAAATAGTCGTAAAGGAACAGGGGGTCACCCATGAACGAAGTCAGATGGATCCAGAGGGAGAGATCTCTAGCAAGGCCCTGGGCAGGTGGTGAATGGGGCTGGCCAGCCTAGAACCGGAAGACTCCCCGGGGCCGCAGGTCCGCCTCGAAGGTGGGCCCTTCAAAGTCGGGCCTTGATGAATGACGGGGAGGCCAACCCTAGTATCATATCTGTGTGGGGCAGGAGCAGGGGCAGCTAGAACTGTGGTAGCAATGACTGCTGCATTAGCGGTAGGCATGGCATGAGCACTCTAGCTAACGGCGGCGGAGGTAGTGGGTGGAGGTGCAGCAGCGGCGGCGGCGGCAAGATCGTGGCTAGGTCGGACCCGCCAATGTGTAGAGAAGAGCTACAACCCGTGTCAGTCGTGCCCTCCGCGTGTCTTAACCATGCTTCGGGGTGAAGAAGGAAGATTGAAAGAGGAGGATCTCTTTGCTAAGGAGGAGAAAGGACGGAAATGAAAATGAAAGGAGGAAGGGGTGGGCGGGGGTGTCAGTCAGTTTAATTAGACGGGTTGTGGTGGTTGGGAGGTCAGCCCATTTAATGTTCATAAATGTGTTAAATCTGGCCCAAAATTTGGAAAATTAATGTATTGCAAGAAACAAAAGGTTGGTAGAAGATGAAAAAGTGAGGGAAGATGAATGCAGGCGTAGAAGAAATTTCTCAACTGGTAGTGATTACGATTTACAACTGTATGAATGCAGTTGCAAAATTTGGCAATCAGCAAAATTTAGTAGACACAAATTCTGCGAACCTCGAAATTCACACTCGCAAAGAAACTAAACCCCGCCTTTCTACTACACTTGCAAAAAGTAGAACAGCACCCATTATAAAATGCAAATGAAAGCTAGAGAAAATCATTGCGAAAGCTAAACTAAAAATAAAGGAATTAGAAAACCACAATTAAAACATAAATTAATAAAAAAATGCTCAACAAAAATTTAGGGTGGCCTATAAGTTTCTGCAAAGACCATACCCACACAGAGTAGCTTTTTGGATTCATGGGGGGTCAAGGAGGGGAATCTCCTCCTTGTCTGTTGTGTGTTGTATTGCATAGGGCTTTAGTCTTTGCCTATTGACTTTGAACATCTTGTTGTCCTTAGAATTAATAAGGTCAACTGATCCATTGAGGTAGACTTGATGGATGATGAATGGACCAGTCCACCTTGACTTGAGCTTGCCCGGAAAGAGGTGGAGTTTGGAGTCATAGAGTAGCACCTAGTGTCCTTGTTTGAAATTTTTGGGCTATTAGCTGATCATGCCACTTCTTAAGTCTGTCTTTTGCAATTTTTGAGTTGAAGTAGGCATCATTCCTCAGCTCTTATAACTCATTGATATTAAGGAGCCTTTTAAGGCTAGCTCTTCCCATGTCCAGGTTCAGCTTTTTGACTGCCCACCATGCCTTATATTCAATTTCCACAAAGTGGTGTGACACGCCGCCATAACCAGCGATAATGTGGTATGCCAAGGATGGTTTTGTATGTTGTTCATATGCCCACAAGGAACTGAAGAATTTTTGAGAAACTGGTCCTTCGCTAAGCTCACCACTTTTATCGTTATTGGCGAGCCCTTAACTCACCACCGGCTCGAGGATGGTAGTGTACAAATTTTTGTGTTTTACAATCGTATTTAGCTAGGAGGCTCATAAAGGTTTGAGTTGCGTAAGTGTGAACTCCATCACTAATTATGGCCTTAGGGACCCTAAATCTGGAGAAGATGTTCTCCTTCAAAAATTTTAACACCACCCTGTGGTCTGCTGCTCTACAAGGCACTACTTCAACCCATTTCGACACATAGTCGACCCCCACCAAAATGTAAACATATCCAAAGGAAGAAGGGTCCTGATAGTCGATGCCCCAAACACGGTAATGAAATCAACTACCCATATCGCCTGTAGGCATCATGTAACGACGAGAGATCTTCTCCAACCTTGACATTTGTCGATTCACGCACATGGAGGGGCATCCTGAAAAGCAAGGCCATTAGAACCCGTACTGAGCACCTTCGCGGCGCCTCAGTGCCAAACACCTCCACATTCATTCTCATGGTAAAGGATCGAGCATCCCTGTTCTCCTCACACATATTTTCGATTATCTTATCAGCACACAATATTTGTACAAGAAGGCTCTCCACTGTAGATAATTTTCAGCAGCAACTTTGCCTTGCGGCCTTCCAAATTACTACACTCCCCTCCTATCGCTAAAAAATTGGCAGCAGGGCATACCATGGTACAGTTACCTCACTACAGCAGGATTCCTCGCAAACCTTATCGATTGGAGGATTGGTATGTTTTGTGCCATTGTTGTGTCTCTTTAGAGATGATCTATACAACAACATTCTCCACACCCTTTGAGTCCTTGATTCAGTCAACTCTCGAGTAGAGAACCTATTCATGAGCCTTAGCCTGCATTTTCTTGTGAGCAGGTACTTCAAAGCCGAATGATCTGTGAAGATGATTATGTCCGACCCAACCATGTAAGCACGAAACTTATCCAGAGAATAGACTCTTTGCCCGGTGGCTCCTTTTACGTGGTGGTGTAATTCCTACGTGCCTCGTTCAATGTTTTGCTTGCATAATAGACCACATAGGTTTTCCTTCTCGCATGCACTTAGAAATTGCTCGATGGCGAGGTCGCTTGCATCGCACGTAACCTCGAGTAACCCCAGGTTGGGGGCTCGGCCCAGTGGTGCAGTGGTCAAGTAGGCTTTGAGTTCCTCAAAGCTCTTTTGGCAGTCTTCATCTGAAATGAATTTGGCATCTTTCTCCAATAGCTTATATAGAGGCTTGGCAATTTTTGAAAAATCCTTGATGAACCTCTTGTAAAAGCTTACATGCCCTAAGAATTGCCTCAGTCTTCGCGTCGGTAGGAGAAGGCAATTTGGAAATCAGTTCAATTTTCTCCTTATCGACCTCAATTCCTTTGTTGGAAATAATGTGTCCCAGCACAATTCCTTGGTTGACCATAAAATGGCATTTCTCCCAATTTAGCACTAAGTTCTTCTCGATACACCTATGCAGGACAGTCTCCAAGTTGATCAAGCATTTTTCAAAGCTCCCTCCATAAACTGTAATATCATCCATGTAGACCTCCATAATGCACTCCACCAAATCACTGAAGATGTTGAGCATGCATCGCTGGAATGTGGCAAAGGCATTACATAGGCCAAAGGGCATCCTCCTGTAGGCATATGTACCAAATAGGCAGGTGAAGGTGGTTTTCTCCTGATCTTCTGCAGCAATCTCAATCTGGAAATAGCCTGAATAGCCATCCAGAAAGCAGTAGAAGTGGTGGCCAGAAATTCTTTCAAGAAGCTAGTCCATGAAGGGTAGAGGGAGGTGATCTTTCCTTGTCACCTCATTTAATCTTCTGTAATCGATACATACTCTCCAACCTATGGTAAGGCGTGTGGGAATTTCCTCTCCCTTTTCATTATGTACAGTAGTTACCCCTAATTTTTTTGGTACAACCTAGGTTGGACTCACCCAAGTGTTATCGGATATGGGGTAAATGATACCAGCTTATAGCAATTTTAGGACTTCTGCACGTACCACCTCCTGCATATGAGGATTGATCTCCTCATTGGCTTGCACTTCTGGAGTTTTGCTTCTCACTCTAAGTAGATATGATGGGTGCAAACTGCTGGGCTAATTCCCTTTAGGTCCGTGATTTTCAAGCCAATATCCTGCTTTTTCTCCCTAAGGAGGTCTAGCAGGTTGTTTTCTGTGAGTAGCGAGCGGGGAGATATGCTGACTAGGCTGCTTTCGTGTTCTTCTAGAAATATGCATATTTCGATTTCATGGCGAGGACTTGAGATCGGCTTTTTGAGATTTATTGTTTCCTTCCTCAATTAACAACGGTAGAATTTCTTTCTTTTTTTCTCCATTGCCCATGTACAGTATTCAAGTCTTGGACTTCCTGCAGCTCTTCAAAATAGTTAGACAGCTCCTTAATTAGCACATTCTGCATCTGCTGCTGATCAGCTTGTTCCTCCATAATCGTATCAATTTTGCCGACTTCCTTTGGCTCTTCTTCCACTGGTTGCATATGCTTTTTACTCAAGTGGAAGATGTTAAGTTCCAAGGTCATGTTCCCAAATGTAAGTTGCATAACTCCATTTTAGCAATTGATGATTGCATTGGAAGATTGGCTAAGAATAGTCTTAGAGGATGATAGGCACATAATTAGTCCCCACGCAATCGGTTACGTATCAAGCCCCTTATGATCTATAAGATAATAGAATTTGTCACTTGTGATAAAACATCCTCCATAGTGCCCTTTGGTATTTTTATGGATCTATACGCAGGGACAATGTGAGTAGGTGGGCAAGCTCTCGAGCCTAATTTGCTTATACCTTTGAGATAAGGGCAGCCGAGGAGTTGACACTAGCTCCTAAGTCTAGTAGTGCCTTTTCTACACAAGTACCTCCAATATTCACCGAGATGGTAAGGCAACCCGAATATTTGTATTTCAATGGAGTCTTGCATTAAATGATGGAACTGACTTGTTCTGTCAAGAAGGCCTTTTTGTCAACATTTAGTCCTCTCTTCATTGTGCACGGGTCCTTTAAAAACTTGGCATATGTTGGGACCTGTTTAATCATGTCAAGCAGGGGGATGTTGACTTTCACCTGCCATAGCACTTCTAACATTTCGTTATGGTTGATGGCCTTTTCTTGGCTTTAGTGCTTCTGAAAAAGGTGAGGTATGCTCTTTTTCACTGCATTTTCTTTGATTGCTTCCTCCTCTGGCTCGATTTCTTTTACCCCCTAGCCTTGTTCTGCTGGTTTGGGGACTGGCTATTCAACCTCCTTTCCACTTCTCAAAGTGATAATTGTTTTAACTTCATCTATCCTGGGATTTGGCTCGCTGGAAGAGCTCACTTCATGCATCCCTCTAGGATTGGGTTGTGTCTGAGAGGGAAATTTCCCTTTTTCCTACACCTGCTGCTGGTTTGTCAACCTTGAAATTGAGTACTATAGGTTGTCAAATTTTTTAGAAATTTTAAACTGCTGGTTCTCTATTTTCTTGTTCAATGTGCCTTCCACTGTATCAATCCTCTAGTTAGCCTGAGTGTTCACTACCTTCTGTTCTTCCACAAAATTGCTCACCACCTTGCTTTCGAGTTCATATTAGCTTGTTCGGTAGTGATGATGATGGTGGTGATTGTGGCCAGGATGAACCATCTTCTTCTTGTGTAGCGGGGGCACATATAATTGGAGGCTTTGGCCCTCGGGAGAGGTTATGATGGATTTCCTCCACTTAGGGTTATAGGTGTTGCCATATGGGGCAGTGGTTGGTGGCTTGTATTGACCCATAACATTGGCATGCTCAGTCATCATATCCCTTACTGAAGGACCAGTTGGGCAGTGCTCTCCTTGGTGCTCAGTGGATTGACAAATGAAACAAGGTTGGTTAGGCATAGATGCCTCAGTCACTTCTAGCACCTCATGGTGATTTCGCATTTCATGCTCCTCCAACCTTCTAGCCAAGGTGGATAGCTTTGCCTTCATCTCCATGTCCTCTGTGATTGAGTACATGCCTCCCATGAGTGGATCTGAGGTCTCATCCTCTCTGCTTCTCTAGAGTTGGGTTCATCCCATGCTTTGGATGTCTCAGCCACATAATTCAAGAAGTCCATGGCTTCCTCTAGATGTTTGCTCATGAAGTCCCCTCAACACATAGCCTCCAACAACTGCTTCATAGTAGGGGACATTCCATTATAGAAGTGATTAACCAACATCCAAGTATCAAATCCATGGTGAGGGCAAACACTGATGGTCTCTAGTTACCTTTCCCAGCATTGGTAGAATTTCTCATTTTCTTGAGTTGTAAAGGTGTAAATTTCCCTTTTCAGACTATTGGTTTTATGGGTGCTGAAAATTTTCTTTAAATATTCTGCCTGCATATCCCCCCAATTCCTAATAGTTCTCGGCCTTAGAGAGTTAAGCCAGATTTTAGCCTTGTCCTTCAGAGTCAAAGGGAAGAACTTCAGCCTCATCAGATCCACATTGGGGATGTCCTCTTTGAAGGTATTGCATACTTCTTGAACTCAGATGTGTGAATAGGGTTTCCTCTCCATTCCATGAAGAGAGTGGGGACGAGAGCCTTATATAGGGCTTAATAATGATGTCCTCTCAAGGAGGCATAATGCAGGAGGGTGAACTCACTCTTGGGGGGTGTATATGGTTCCTCATTGTTTTGTATGCATTTGGGTTCCTTTGAGCCCCCTGTTGGCTCTGCTGCTCCTCAAGTGGAGGCTCCATCTGACTACCGTGTATGCTCAATTCATAACTCTGTTCTTGTGGAGCAATGCTCCTTTCTAATCGGCCCTCTTTGTGTTCACATCCTAGTGTTATAAACTCCACATGAAAGAGCCTGAAAACCTGACAAAGGCAACGAAATAGGCTACCAAAAAGGTTAATGTTAGCAAAATAAAATAAAATTTGAAGATAGAAATTGTATATGGATAGTATAAAATTGAATCAACCTAACAGTGAACTGGTAGGGGAAATAACAGTAAGAACAAAAAGGTTGAAAATTCACCAACACTTGTGATGTGGATCACAAGTTAAACAACTCATCACTTGCACTTAGGCACCATCCCCGGCAACAACGCCATTTGATTCGTTAAAATCGTAGCATGCATGGGGTAGAGATTTGGTGCTCGGAATAAAAAATATTTATAAACCTAAACCTCTTACTGTCATAGCATAGCTACTGCAATATAGTGGATGTAGGGTCGAACACAGGGATGGGTTTTCTTCATGTTGGTAACTAACAGTTGATTCAAAATGGTGATTTCACTTTGGATTTTCGGTTTTTCATAAAAACAATGGGGTTGGTGATTTGAAGAGTGCAACTAAAATGTAATAAAATGTAAAAGGAACTTCTTGAAGCCTCGGGCCATTGGGTTTGTGGTTCTAGGGCAATTGAGAGGTCCTCGGGTCCTTTTCCTCGTATTGGGGAGAATGGCCTATAGTCATTTCCCGAACCAGATCTTCATTTAGCTATAAAACTGAACCCTAAAAGTTTTCCTCTTGAGATATAGCATTTATTGGTCATTAATGTTTCAAGATAGTAAAAGTGAATCCTTTGATCTATCTTTCACGTTAATGAATAAATGGCAACTAAATGAAACACCCCGAGTGGATCTAAGCAATAAGCATCCGCCAACCTTTTAAAAGATTACTTGATACCAGTCAATCGAGGATGCATAGTTTAAACCTATAGTAAGAAATATAGGCATAAATGACAATAACTGCGTGCGTTAAAAACAAGAGGACCAGCATTTTACCTCAAAACCTAACCTAGCAGCCCTACTCTTCAAGGATAAAAGGGGTTTAGCAAACCATCCTTTGAGTTGTCATTCTCAGGGGGTGTTTGGCAAGGGAGAAAATGAGAGAAAATGAGGGAAAATGAGAGAAAGGAAAACAGGCAAGAGAGCTGAAAGCTTTCGCGCCAAAATTTATTGCATAACATGATTGTCTGTACAAAACGTTAACTTGGCTTTATATACTGCTTAGAACAAGGGAAATTACAAAAATGTCTGAACTACCAAAAATACATAGAGGGTAGTTTAGGAAAAAGTTACAAAAAGGTGGTAAAAAAAAATGGGGTCAAACAAGACAAAGGAGCAGGTTGAGAAAATTTCGCAACCTGCGAAATTCTGCAGGTTGCGAATTTTTGCAACCATACAAAATTCCTACAGGACCCAATCCTTTCTATATTCAACTCCACTTTCCTTCTGGATTCCGACCCGCAACTTCTGAGTTCAGCTTAGATTCTTCGTGTTTGAGTCGACTCAACAATTTGGCGAGTTTAGCTTGCATAAACTACAAAAATAACCCCAAAATGCGATTAGTAGTAAAGCCGGGACCTTAATGTGCCAATCAGGTTAATTAAGTTGATTAGTACACCAAAAGTGCTCAAAACCTACAATAAATAGGGCTCAAAATGCACTATTTTGGCACTAATCAGTTAGTGAGGACTTAGGATTTGAGTCATGAGGGGCATACTGCATTCATGACATTTAGACATTCAGGTACAGCAGAGTATAGGTACTTGAATGCATGTGATTGGGATTGTATGTATAGGCATTGCATGTTGCTCTTAAGTGGAGAGTAGCCTTAGTAGGAGATATATCTATTAGGCTTTGCTCACCCCGTCGTAAAACGACCCTTTCAGGTACACGAGAAGAGTGACTCAGCCCGAG
The DNA here is from genome assembly GCA_016808115.1 of Tetrastigma voinierianum. Classification (NCBI taxonomy): domain Eukaryota; kingdom Viridiplantae; phylum Streptophyta; class Magnoliopsida; order Vitales; family Vitaceae; genus Tetrastigma; species Tetrastigma voinierianum. The sequence continues at coordinate 132,561 of JAEQBH010003085.1, forward strand.
GCCGTGAGTACGAAGAAGGCCGAGTTGTGGCCTTGAGAAGTATTTTTGAAAAATATATTAGAACAATCTAGTTTTAATATATTTTGGCATGTCAAAGTGTAAAGGAGTTGTACATCAAACTCTTGTAAAATATTATAAGAATTTGTATATTGAAAGAAAAATATACAGAAAGGCGATCACGAATATTCCACTGGTTGACGAGTTGTCAACCGGACTCCCGGAATTTGGAGTGTCACAGCATGGCATCTTAGTATACAGACCTCTGGGTTGGGGCATCACAACTTGGTATCAGAGCTTAGGTTAACGATTACCTAGGAGCTCAGGTGAGGGTATCCACCAGTGTTTTCAGATATTGGCTTGTCATAACTGAGTATCAAGAGTAAGGTATACAAATACCTAGGATTAGTAGGCATTGGTGTAGAACACGGCATTGTGTGTATTGATTGCTTTTGTGTTCTAATATGTTCCATGGGAGATGTATTGTGGTTGTGTGAATATATCGTCATAGAATGTGTTTAGAAATTGAACACTAGGGTTAGCAAACATAACCTTAGGGAGGTTCGAGAAGCCCAGAATAAGCATGATGCATTAGGAATGGTTATTTATTAGTGTTTGGCATTATGCACCACTAATGTAATAAATGAAAAGAGAGAATCTTAAATTACTATCTTACCTTGTGTAGATGGAAAGTCGAGGGTGTGGACGCAGAGGTCGTCCACGGGGTAGTAGTCGACCATCGCTTGGCTTTGATCAGCAGGCATTTGTGGAGGCGATGGGCACTGCATTTACCACCATTACATAGACTAGTGCAATTGGTGGTCAGGGAGGGCTGAGTAACCTTCAGAGATTTAAGGCGCATTATCCTCCAACATTTATGGGAGAAAGAGACCCGATAGTGGCCGACCATTGGTTCCGGCAGATAGAAAAGGTGTTGGAGGCTATGAAGATCACCTCTAACACTACACAGATCCAACTAGCAGCATTCCAGCTAGAAGGTGAGTCCCAAGTGTGGTGGGACTGGGTGAAGACCTCAAGAAATTTGGAGGCAATGACATGGGGAGATTTCTGAGAGCTCTTCATGAGCAAGTTCTTCCCGACATCCACTCGGCATGCCAAGGCTTGAGAGTTTCTAGAGTTGAAACAGGGAGCCATGACAATTATGGAATACGTGGCTAAGTTCATAGAGATAGCACATTTGGGGATGATTATGTGGCCATAGATATGGCCAAGGTCAGAAAATTCGAGGATGGTCTGAAATTGTCCATCCGGGGCAAGATTGTGGGATTTCTCCCACAAGACATGGACTCTATGGTCAGGAAAACTATGGCCATAGAGAGGGAGATAGATGATGCACAGAGCATTCGGGATGTGGGTATTAGTGAGAAAATGAAGCAGAGTCACTCTTGGCTCGAGCCCGGAGGACTTACGTTCCCGCGGTATTCGATGCGAGGGCGCGGCTATCAAGGCCAAGGCCAGGGCAGGGATGCCAGTCAGGCAGGGCCGATGATATGTTTCTACTGTCACCAGCCTGGACATAGGAAGCGAGATTGCCCACAAAAGTAGAGATCCCAAGGATATGGGACACCGCAGTCCCAGACATTGGTGGGACAGGCACCGATACAGTTTGTTCCTTCTCACCCCGGTGATTCGTTTATGCAAAGTAGGTGTTTGGAATCAACAAAATTTCTATCCTAGGATTCCTACTACTGACGTAGCAAAGCTGCTGCTTGATATAGTGGCTCTAGGAGTCGATTTCTGAGGATGGAGTTTTCTTCATGAGAGAAGAGTTGCGGTGTATTGAAAATGGTGTTTCTCGTTGGATTTTACCCCAGGGTTTGTGAAAACGGTGTGGGTGAATGGTTGAAAAGCGGAAATAACTTGGAAGTAAAAGTTAAGAGAGAATTCCTTGAAGTCTCGGGCCACTGGGCTTATGGTTCTAAGTTAACCGACATGTCCTCGGGTCTTTTTCCTCGCGTTGAGAAGCATGACATATAGTCATTTCCCGAACCGGATCTTCATTTAGCTTTAAAACCTAAACCCTATAAGTTTTCCTCTTGAAATATGGCATTTAATGAGCATAAATGCTTGAAACGAGTGGAAACACACACCTCTAAGCCTACCCTTCAGTAACTAATAGAAGACAACTAACTGGGCATCAGTGGATCTAGTGATAAGTATCCACTGAACCCCGAAAAACTGCGAATACACGTTAGGGAGAGCATGCTAGAGATTTAACCCTAAGGGCAGTAGGAATTTACAAATACCCTTAAATACGAACATGAAAAGCATGAGAACATGCAACACCTCAAAACCAACACCAGTGGCCTTCCTTGGGATGAGGGTTTAGCCAAGCATCCCTTGATTTGTCATCATCGAGGGTGTTTGACTGAAAAATGTCACAAGAAAATGGATGAGAATGAGAGAAAATCACCAACCAGCCGAGGGAGAGGAAGCTTCGTGCCAAATTTTATTGACTGATTGATGGAGTGAGATTTGATTGATTTACAAGCAAGACTGAGCTTATATAGGTGCTCAGTATAAGGAAATTACAAAAATGTGCAAATGAACCAAAATTACATCAAGGGCAAACTTGTATAAAACCACAAAAAGGCGGGTCAAAAAGCAGTCAACAGCAGGTGCAGGGGAGCAGTGTTGCGAAATTTCTCAACCTGTGAAATTTCCACTGAGCTCTCCTTTTCTTCAGCATTTTTTTCTCCAAATTTCCTCTGGTTCGATCATGCATCTTCGAATTTGGCTCGGGTTCATCATGTTTGAATCGGATTGAAGATAATGAGGTATTTGACCTGCAAAACTACTAAAAATAGCTACAAAATGTGATCAGTAGCAAAGTCGGGACCCCAATGTATCAATTGAGTTATTAAAGTCGATTAGTACACAAAAAGTGTTTAAAACCTGCATTATACAGGGTTCAAAATATCACTATTTGGGTACTAATCACTCCCCCCAACCGACACATTGCTAGTCCCTTAGCAATAATAAAAAGAAGGAAGATCTATACGGGCTATATATCTGAGGATTGCCTTGTCAAAAGTGTGTGTATAAGGAGGTATATATTGATATGAGGCTTCGGGACAACGCAAAAAACCAGCTTGGAAGAATGATTGCCATATTGGAAGCGAGTTTGAGGCGTGTTCATTCGAGAAATCAACTTTGAACTTCCCACCGAAATCTAAGTGTTTTTAAGTGATCGGTTTGTCACCAATGGTACGCTAAGCTGCTCAATACCCCTCCTCGGCCAAAATCACGCGTACCTTTGATTGTTGACCATCTAAATAGATTCGGTTCCACTCTTATTGCACCGCCTGGTGTATTGTAAGGTCGCGTCTGCCAAAACCGACCACGAAGTTCGTGTAGCGGGATCCGGGTATTTGACCAACTAAGGTTTAGGGCATCAGAGTCAAAAGGATCTTTCGACCACTAACTCTTATAGGTTTCACCCCCCGGACTTGAGATGATTTTGAGAATCTAGCACCTCTGACTCATTAAGCTCCACCCGTCCACCCGGTGCAGCGAGGCATTAGGTCGGTGGCTCCCGACCCGAGTTGGTTTTAGGGCACGAGTTTAGAAGCTTCGCATTAGACCCCTCGGACCGTGCTTAGGTTTCAAGGCAAAGCACCGCGGCTTTTCTATTCTCTTTTCATTTTCTTTTGGAAGACACATTGGCCTTCATTCTTGGGGAACTCTAACCTATTATAGGGTGTCAACGAAGCTAAGGTCGGTTTTACAAAGTAAAAGGGGGGGGTGGTATGCAGCTTCTCAGCCTATAAACGAAAAATAATGTGCACTGTGTATGTGGCTAGATAATGATGGAAGACAAGGGTTGATTACTAGGGTTTTCAACTGACCAACAACTCAATCAAGCATGGAACTAGTCTAGCATTGATGGTAGCATACAGTGTTTCAACTTTTCAATTTACAGGAAAGGCAAAACCACTAAACTATAGGGGCAAAATGAGATGCAAAAGTGTAGAAAAATAGAGCTGTATTATATATATAAATGTGTATTTCACAAAATTTTCAGCTTTTTCAAAAATGAGTAAACAGCAAGCCTCTAAATATACAAAAATGGGCTTTCTTTGGACATGAGTAAAACAAAACTAAATTCTGAACATCACTTCCAACACTAACTCTCGGCAGCGGAACCCGGAAAGTTAGTGGAGAATTAATTACCCCTCCTCAATCGATGGGCGATAAGCAAATCATCCTCAGCCTAGGCAAGTTTGAGGTGCTGATAGGTGGCTGATCTTTAGCTGTTGCCCGACGAAAGAAAAACAAGTCACCCAACTGATCACAATAAGATTATAAACAAAACTTAAACTTAAGTGCTTCGTCCTGATTAGTATGCCTAATTCTATTCCCAAGCGTAGGAATTATAGTTGTCTAGCATTGTAATACTGTGGGAATCCACAGGTCATCTCCACAGGGAGTGGTCTGATTCGGTTGATCAATAGGAGCTATTCTCCACTAAAAGTATGGTTTAAAAGAAAGCGTAATGTTGTGTTGTTTGATTGAATGGTTGATTAGTTTCAGAATGTTTTAAAATGAAAAGACAATTCTTGGGATTTTAGGGTTCCCTCACTTTGATCAGGTAAGTCCCACCTCTTATTTTATAAACTCATCCTAGGAACCATTGAGAAAGCGATTAGTCGATGGAGGATTTATCTTTGAATGCCTTTAGAAAATAAAGATGATCGAAATACTAAACATTTGTTCTCAATTAAAAGCAGACACACTTAGTTGGCATTATGATCGAAGCACAAGCGATGTGCGGAAATATCTCGTTAACACGTTGTCAGAATTTGCCCAACTAATGGTTTAAAACCTTTCTACACAAGTGATCCATATTCACAATCCGTTTAAAATCAATAGAGGAATTGAGGGACTTTACCTTGATCGGGGTGAGTTTCCCCCGTATGATCCCAGCAGTAGGGGTTTAGAACTCCATAAAATTTATATGAATGATTAAAGTTGAAGAACAATTAATCATAAAAACAGGATCTTGAAGAAATCAAAGTTAACTTGTACTGAGAATGAGGAATATATAATACGAAGATTTAAAGTAGAACAAATATTTGTGTTGAAAGATTGCAAACTCTCTAATCAAAACTTCTAAAAGAAAGGAAATAAATCTGGATCTACAAAGTACCACACGAGAAGATGGAAAAAAGCGTATTACTTAAAACCACAGAATTGAAGTAAAAGTAAAAAGAAAACTAAAACTAAAGGAAAGAGCTCCAGAATACTTGTGTCCTCCTCCTTTATAGCCCTCCAAGTGATTTTCCATTTTGGTTAAACTACGGAAGTGCCCTCGTATGGATTGAATTCTTGGACAGATTCATGAGTTTATCAAAGTCTACTTAGGTGGGACTTTAAGTCCTACTGCATTAGGAGTTTCTCCTTTGCCACTTTCGTGAGTGCTCTTAGGTGGGACTTTAAGTCCTACGGTGGGACTATCCTTACCGGAGTTTTGACCAAGTTCTCTGGGTGGGACTTTAAAGTCCTACCGGTAGGACAATCTCCCGATAACTTTCCTTGCTTCTGCAGGGTTCGAGACTTAGGTCGGTGCTCACCCACATCTACATTGCTTCATGTGGCTTCCCAGAGCTTACATTCTTGTGCACTTACGTTTTAAACCTAAAGACTGCCTGATACGAAAATGCCTCTGAAGAGATTAGAAGTACATTCTTATGCCAAATGTGAGTACATTGTGGTTTAAATATGTGTTCGATTCTCTAGCATGGTACCTCATGTTGTGTGTTGTCAGCCCATTTGACTACCTTTGTGCTGTGGTCACTGTGAGATTTAGAATGAAACTACCGCTGAGTATGAACCTAAGCAGAAAAACCGGTATAATATAGCTTTGCAAAGAATCTCAAAAACAACACTTGCTGGAATAAAGAATTTCACACGTTGGTACACACGGCATGACTCAATTACCCGACCACATTCTTCCTGATGGTGTATTGTAACATGCAAACACAAATTGATTATTGAATTGGGATTGTAGTTTAAGAGAAGTGCAAGATAGTCATACTTACCGTAATTGTAATTAAAATAAAGAAATGCCAATCATATAGCATAAAAACAGCAACCATCATGCATAGAGTCTAAAGGAACGAAAACACAGAAGTCGAATCAAAGGGGTCTTAATAGTTTGCTTGACATGGGTTTAATGAAAGAAAGGAAAATCAAAGCGGGTGTTGGCATGACATGGCTAAGGTCTACTACCCGTTGCGACGCCACCTAGATGCGGCTAGATGCGGTATGCGGTGTCATCCTCATCCTGTGAGGAGAATGCGCGTCCTCGTCACGCAGTCGTCTAACTCTTGACTCTCCTCAATGGAGAAGGTGGCATCCGCTATCGCTGGCTCACCATAGAAGATGTGGCTCTCAAGCACGGCAGGCAGCGGTCATTTAGCCACGCACGAGGATACACTTGAACCACCCTTTGATCCGCCGCTCCATCCTCTTGAGCGATGCTCATAGGTCTTTGAGGCGTGGAAAGTGGTCCAGAGTAGAAATTTGGAGGCATGTGACATCAGCTGTCAAGAAGTTGCCGACTCTTTGCGAGGTCTCAGTGTGTCTGGCGCTCTAGAGTATCACTCTCTTACTACTAGCTGTTCCCTTATCCCACTTCTTCTACAATGCAGTCCTCAAGCGAGAAGCGGAATATTTCGGTTTAGGCGAATCTTGTAAACTCATTCCAGCGCATATATGACTAAGTGCATAATCAATAAGCTTTCCAGTCATAACCTCGTATAGCAACTGAATCTGTTCTTGACTTGGAAGCTTTTTCTTCCAGTCGGCCAAACACGATTGTGGATGATCTTGTTCATCGGGCGTGTCCGCTAACTTTCGAGGATAAATTCTTGTCTCATAAATCCACTCATGGGTACGGAGTGGGTGCATGGCCTCGATAAAACTGGGCATGTGTGTGGCCACACAGTGGACATGGCCGATCCCGATGTCGGGGCCCAGACATAATGCAAGGCATGTGCTGTCGAGTCGGGAGTGACACGAAGTACGCTTCCCCATCAACGAGGGTTTCCAACATAGAGTTGACAGCTGATTTTCCTTTAGGTGGAATTAGAACTCCTGAGAACAATGAAGAGTAAATACCCTCATCTCGAGTGCACAAAATGCATATTTTGCTCCTTTATAATTATCTGATGGGGTGAGTATATAAAATGTTTCTAGATTGAGCGCCCCTCTCGCATGGAAACCTCTATTTGCCGTGCTTGAACCCATTTCTACCGTGCTTCTCACCCTGGAATCTTCGGCGAACGCGCCGATCTCACCATGACCTCTCAGATAGATCCTCACTTTCTGAAGAGGATATAACCTGTTTTCCTTTTCTCTTTTTCACTAGCTGGGTGGCATCGGGCTTTCTCTTCTTCACCGCTCGTTCCATAGAGGAACTCGATGCCTTCCCCTTTCCTGTATTCTTCGAACGTGCCATGGAGATGGCGATGATAGCGATATGACGGATGGCCAGTAAATAATCATATCCCCGATTACCACCTTTCGATCAACAGCAGGGTGGCCTGTGTACATCTAACGTCAATCTCACCCATATGGACAGCCTGACCCCCATCCAACAATCACAAAGTGACGGCGACAAAATCAGCCAAATGAGTCCATTATCTCACTTTGAAAGAAAGCAGCTGATGCTAGTGGAGAGTGGTCTGACTTACCACGTGCAAACCTTATTGCGGGTAATCAATGCGGAATTTCGGACACGGGAACCACGGAGAGCAATCTGAGCTTGGAAACGCTTGTAAGAGGAGCACACGGCTAGGGCTCAACTTGTGGACTAGTATAAATCAAATGGAACATGAAGAGGCAACCCATTTTTGGGTTACAAAGACCGATACGCCCTCTTTTAGCCCAGATCCTCTGGGTAAGACTTAAGTCAAATGGGGTAGGACTTTATATGCGCTCGGTTTTGTGTCAAGTCCTCTTAGGTAGGACAAGAATCCGACAGGTAGGACTTTGCTGCGGTTGTTTTTTTTTTTTTTTTTTTCCTTTTTTTTTTTTTGAATATATATATAATGAATATATATATATATTTTTCACTTGTGGAATGGTGGTGCCTTTCATTCAGGTTCAACTGCATATCTACTTTCTCTTGTTCAGATTCCACCGCTGATTGCATTTGTAGACTTTGCACTATAATTCATTCTTGGGATGTCTTCCAACTCTCCATGAGAATCACTGTTGTTCCATGAATTCGGATTCCTAAGGTTCGAATAAACTTGACAAGGCTCAAAATGGGTGCAAGGGTTAAGACTCTACAAATCCACGGGTATGAAATGATGGCCTCTAATCATTTTCCACTTATGCAAGGTGTTCCATAAAGACTATGATGCATGAAATTCACATGACCAACTAAAATGATGCGCAATTGGAAACAATCACAGGCAAGATTGGAGAATTTTGGCCATAAGTCTGTGGTATGGGTGAGAAGTAAAACAGGTAGAATGCAAGGGAAACTTGAGTTCTGAAGAATATAGGCTCGTTGTGTGTGCTTGTTAAGATGCACGTACGTTAAGATGATGTGGAGAGTATATGAGATCAAGTGGGTATGTACGATCACCAGGTAAAACATAATATTCCAAAAGGCAAATTTTAGAAAAATTTGTACCCCGAACATAAAAGCAGGCGCATAGATTACGTTCAACGGTGTACACCTACCCCACAACAGAAACAAGCATTGTCCCAATGCATGAAACTAAGGTACCAGAAATGAGGGTGGAGGACTCACGAAACAAGAGCCCGTGATTTTTTTTTTTTTATATGTTATGGAAAGAAAAGGAAATACGCAAATGAAGTAAAATAATAAAAACAAAAGCAGAACAAAATAAAAGCAAAACTATTTACAACAATTTGAGAGTGATGTTACTTGGAAGGAGAGTTTTGGTAGGCGGGTCTACGAATCTTCACGGTGCTGCGAGGATTAAAATGTTCAAGGAACGGTTTGAGGCGTTGGCCATTCACCTTGAAGGAGTGTCCATTGTCTGGATTTTCAATTTCCACTGCTCCATATGGATAGACCACCTTAACAATGAAAGGGCCAGTCCAACGAGAGCGGAGCTTTCCAGGAAATAGATGCAATCGGGAACTGTACAGCAGTACTTTCTGATTGGGTTCGAAAGATTTCCTGGCAATGGATTTGTCATGGAATGACTTGAGCCGCTCCGCATAAGTGCAGACTTTCATCACGACTCCTCCGCCCAGCTCTTCAAGTTCATTTAAGCGCAATAAGCATTGCTTACTGCTAGAGTTAGATCGGAGTTAAAGTTCGAATGGCCCCGATAAGCCAGGTGTTCCATCTCTGCTTGGCAGATGCTTGAGCCTTGCCATAAACCTTCTATAGGAGACATACCAAGGACGGTTTTAAAAGCGTGCAGTATGCCCATAGAACATCGGTAAGGCCCGGAGTGACCAATCTTTTTCGATTAGACAGAGTCTTTTCTAAAATATGTTTTATCTCTATTGGCTAGCTCGGCACGACCGTTGGTCTGTGGGTGTGGCCAGTAGATACTTTATGGGTGACTCCATATTTTTAGCAGATTTTTCAAGATCGGTGCAAAGTGGAGTCCACCATCACTAATAATCGCTCGAGGCGTTCCAAAACGAGAAAAAATATGTTCCTTTATAAATTTCAAAACAACCTTATGGTCATTGGTTCTCGTTGGAACTGCCTCAACCCACTTAGATACATAGTCAACAGACAACAAAATGTAGAGATAGCCACAAGAAGGGGGAAAAGGCCCCATGAAGTCAATACCCGACAATCAAAGATTTCAATGAGTCAGGGTGGGGTAAGAGGCATCATGTTTCGTTTTGTTACCCCTCTGATTCATGGCATTGAGCACACGTTTGCGAAATCAAAACAATCTTTAAATAGAGTGGGCCAATAAAACCCGACTTACAAAATCTTATGCTGTTTTCGGGAGGAGAAATGTCCTCCGCAAGCTTCAGAATGGCAAAAAGTTAGAATTCGTACTGCTCATCATTCGGTACACATCTTCTCATTATTTGATACGGACGATTATTTAAATAGATATGGATATCAAAATAGTATTTCTTAATATCTGTCAAAATTTCTTTTTACATTTGAGAAGTCATTGAGTGGAATTTGGCGGTGACTAGGTAATTCACTATGTCGATACCACGGAGTAATGTACAAAACAAAGTTGCTCATCGGAAAGTATACTATGGGTATGCCATGGGAGTCGGATTCTGGAACTAATCGAGATAGGTGGTCTGCGACCACGTTCTCAACCCCCTTTTTATCTTTGATGGTTAAGTTGAATTCTTGACAGAGTAAAATCCACCTAGTCAACCTTGGTTTCGTATCCTGCTTAGAGAGCAAGTATTTATTGCATGATGCAGCAAAGATGGTCTGAGAGGCAATGATATATGACTGAATTTTTCTAGAGCAAAGGCATTTGCTAGAAACTCTTTTACTGTGGTTGTATAGTTGGCTAGTAAGTCTAGTGTCTTACTAGCATAGTAAATGACAAAAGCCTTTTTGTCCTCCTACGTCCTAACTTGACCCCTATGGCATAATCGCCCAGCATCGCACATGATCTCGAATGGGGTCCCAGTTAGGAGACCGCATGATTGGGGAGTGATGCGAGCATGGTTTTGAGCTTAGCAAAGCGATTGTCACAAGCTTGTGACCATGTAGAGATCTTTGTAAGTAAAGTACATAAGGGTCGGGCTATAGCACTAAAATCTTTTATAAGCGGAGTCGATAAAAACCAGCATGCTTTGAGAATGACCTTATGTCTCTAACACGCCTTAGGAGTAGGGAGGTTGGAAATCAATTCAACTTGGCCTTATCAACTTGATTCCATCTTTTGATACAATGTGGCCTAAAACAATTCCTTGTGTTACCATGAAGTGACATTTCTCCCCAATTTAACAAGTTTTCTCTTGACACCTCTCGAAACCTTACGTGGAGTTCTCTACTTGACCCTCGAATGAGTCATAAAGCGAAATCATCCATAGAAAATCTCAATATGATTTCTATCATGTCCCCTTTGAAAATACCCATCATACACAGTTGAAGTTAAAAGTGCATTGCACGATCCAAGGCATTTTCCTAAAGGCGAAAGTGCAAAGAGGCGAGTAAATGTAGTTTTTCTTGATGCTTACAAGCTATCTCAATTTGTTGCCTGGTACCCATCAAGAAAACAATAAAATTTATGCCACACCTTCGCTCTAACATCGATCCACAAATGGAAGAGGAAGTAATGGTCTTTCACAATTACTGCGTTAAGTTTCACATAATCATACACCCCTGTCGAGGTGACACGAGTAGGAATAAGCTCATTATTTTCATTGGCAACTACTGTGACTCCCGACTTCTTAGGCACTACCTGTGTTGGACTAACCCACTTACTATAATGGGTAGAAATAAGCTGACATCGAAAGTTTTAAAACCTCATTCTTCCTTCTTTCATTGTTATTAGGTTGTCGTCTCTACGTGGTTGCCTAGAGGTTAACATCCTCTTCTAAGTGAATTCTATGTGTGCAGATCAAGGACTAATTCCCTTAATATCTGCAATTGTCAACTCTAAAGCGGTCTGTGGTTTCAATATTTCAAAGTTGAGTTTCTTGAGTCACGTCTAATGAGAGATATGATTACGACGTGTCTGCTCCCACTAAGAATGCATATTTAAGATGTGTTGGTAAAGGTTTTAGCTCAAGCTTAGGTGGTTCTCCTCCGAAGGCAATGTCTTATCCTCATTTTGCGGCAAAGGTTCAAATTTAGGTGCCACCTGTTAACTTCAAATACATCTTTATGCTCAATTATAGAGTGGAGAAATTCGACTCAAAGTGGTCACTTCCTCATCGGTCGGTGTGGACATGACTTAAGAGGATCATCATGTGAGACATTATCCAGGTATTTTTGTACCCATGAGTCAACCATGTTAATTTCACCAATATCTTCTTCATGCATTCCTTTGAGTACATTGAAAATATTGGATTAACAGTCATGTTCCCAGATAGAAAGTGTCATTAGGCCTCCCCACAATGTATGATGGCATTAACGGTTACTAAAATGGTCGACCTGAATTGCCAGAGATTGAGTTCCTTGGTTCACTCTGGGGTTGAGTGTCAAGCACCCTGAAATCGACGGGGAAGTAAAACTTGTCACTTGGACTGAAGACATCCTTCACTATTCCCACACAAGATTTTGACACTACGGTCGACCAATTGGAGGGTGATATTGGTTGGCTCTAATTCTCCACAACCACTAGGTCACATATCTTGGGTAGACAGCAGTTAACTCACTTGGCTAAGTCCACTAAAAGCATGCCCGACTTGGAATTTCCAGCCCCTCTTATAGAAATAGTAGAATTTGCACGGAATCTTTGTATTTTGAGGCGAGTTGTTCAGAATTAGGGGCGTAGATTGTTCGATCATGAATGCCTCCTTGTTGACACTGGTTTCCTTTTCTTGTCTGCAAATCCTTGAGAGAAATTTAGCGTATGATGGGATTTGCTTAATGGCATCCTAAGGGAATGTTGATTTCACCTGCTTGAACAACTCATAAATTTCGGCGTAGTTTATTCACTTTCTTTGGTGCTCTTAGCCTATGAGGTATGGAGGCGGAGGGATATGCGATTTAGACTTGTCTTCCTGCGGTTTGCTTATCTTTGTCATTTGTATTAGGGACATGAGGTGTGTCGATTTTCATCCTCTCTAACTAATTCACTATGAGACTCTTGTGATGGTTCCTTGGTTGGAATAGTTTTGTCGACTACCTTACCACTCAGAAGGGTGGTGTATACAATGCTGAGGTACCCTCGCTTGGAACCTAAACTTCCACCTTGTTTTGACCTTGTGGGTTTGGATGGGTTGTGATGGAAGTTTCCCCTTTTCTTGTTGGGGTTACTATGGGTGAGTTAACTTGGTTATCTGGGATCACATCATTCGGAATGGAGTTCGGAGTCACATGTTTGTAGTTTCTTTGGGTTTTGTCTGAGAAGCTGTGTGACTATGTCCTCGGACTTCTCTTATGTGGAGGTTGGTAGAGTGTGAGTTTTGATTCCCTTGGTTAGGTGGATGATGACCTTGATTGGAATTTCCTTGAAATCCTTGGGGGCCTTGATTAAAATGGAGGAATGGAATTTGGAAGCCTTGGTTTGGATGGTGAGGGCCTTGGTTGTTTAGCGAGGTTAGGTGGTCCTCCCTCATTTCTCCAGCTAAAATTAGGATGCTTACCCCAACCAGGATTGTAAGTTTCAGAGTATGGGGAGTTGAAAGGTCTCCTTTGGTAATTAAGGGCGTTGGCTTGTTCAATTTGAATGGCTCCTTTAACTTGAGGAAGATTTGGGCAGTTAATAGTCGAGTGTGTAGGGTCATCGCATATAATACATGGCTCCTCTACTCTAGGTCCATTTGGTACTGAGGGTAATTGAGGTACACTTGTTACCTCGTTCACTCTCTTCGTCTCTATGGCCTCTAATTTCCTTGTCAAATTGGCAATCTTGGCCTGTAACTCATCATTCTCTCTTAGGTGGTGGATTCCACCACCAGCAGGTGTGTTGTGCACTTTAGCAGTGTCTATAGAGGTGTTAGTCTCCCAAGTTCGAGCATTCTCTGCTATAGTGTCAAAGAGTTGGATTGCTTCCCTAGCACTCTTTTCATAGAATTCGCCTGCACACATCATGCTGGATGTCGCATTTATTATTCGAGGATAATCCTTGATGAAAGTATGCATATTTGTCCACCACATCAATCCATGGTGAGGGATATGGAGAGATCATATATCTTTCCATCTGTGACAAATGGTTCCCAGGGCTTTTGAAAAGTTACAGTTGCTCGTAGAGCATTAGTTCGTCTGAAGCGGGAAAAATTTGTTGAGGAACTCATTTACGCATATTTTCCCATGTAAAGATCGAATTAGGGTGCCAGGAATGAAGCAAATTTTAGCTTTGCCTTTAAAGCAAAGGAATAGAACTAAGCGATTATATGGAGAGGTGAACGATTGGAGGAATGCCCCTTTGCGGACATCCTCGAAATCCTCGTAAATGAGTAAAGTTCACCAGTTCGAACCCTTGGTATCTGGTGAAGGCGGATCGTTTCCGACTTCATCGGGGGTGGTTGGCCTCATCGGCGAATACAAGAATTTGTGGTGGTCCTCACGAGGGTTGCAGAATTTCTCGAAGGGTTCTTTCTACATTGGGCGAAAGGAAGCGGAGGAACTCTATATTGATTTTCTTTGAAGGTTACCATTTCCTCACTCCTATGCTTGGGTTTATTGGGGCGTAGCATTGCCCCCATGTTGTGGAGGCTCATAGAGTCCTTGATTCTCAGGATTATCCATTGGAGGTAAAATGTTATCTTGAGACACTTGGCTTATAATGGATTTCTCAAGGTCTCTAGGGGATCTGATTCCACGACTAATCGGTGTTCGTTGCGAGCTAGATTGACATACACTATACCTGCAGTCCAAGAAACACTTGCGGGATTTCTCAGCAAAAACAAAACAAAATAAAAGAAAAATGGAGAACGTGCCGGATTTGTCTGATTGCAAATTACCTCCTTTCTTGAGATCAACAGTTGATCGCCCTCCCCATGTGGCGCAAAAAATGCCGTCTGATTAGTATGCTAATTCTATTCCCAATGTAGGAATTATAGTTGTCTAGCATTGTAATGCGTGGGAATACAGGTCATCTCCACGGGGAGTGAGTCGGTCGGTTGATCGATAAGATTTATTCTCAGTAAAAGTATGGTTTAAAGAAAAGCGTAATGTTGTGTTGTTTGATTGAATGGTTGAATTGGTTTTTGAATGTTTTAAAATAGAAAGACAATTGCTAGGATTTTAGGGTTCCACTCACTTTGATCAGGTAAGTCCCACCTCTTGTTACATAAACTCATCTAGGAACCATTGAGAAGCGATTAGTGATGGAGGATTTATCTTTGAATGCGCTAGAAAATAAAGATGATCGAAATACTAAACATTTGTTCTCAGATAAAGCGAACCCTTAGTTGGCATTATGATCAAGCACAACGTGTACGGAAATATCTCGTTAACACGTTGTCAAAATTTTAACTAATGGTTTAAAACCTTTCTACACAGTGATCAATATTACCTGATCCGTTTAAAATCAATAGAGGATTGAGGGACTTTACCTTGATCGGGGTGAGTTTCCCCGTATGATCAGTGAGTAGGGTTTTAAGAACTTCCATGGGAATTTATATGAATGATTAAAGTTGAAGAACAATAAATCATAAAAGCAGGATCTTGAAGAAATCAAGAGGTGCTTGTAAAAGCGAGAATGAGATATATATCCCCGAAGATTTAAGAAGTAGAACAAATATTTGTGCTGAAAGATTGCAAACTCTCTAATCGAAACTTCTAAAAGAAAGGAAATACGAAATCTTGGATCTACAAAAGTACCACGAGAAGATGGAAAAAAACTATTATTACTTAAAACCCTAGAATTGAAGAACTAAAACTAAAGAAAAGAAAACTAAAACTAAAAAGGAAAAGAGCTCCAGAATACTTGTCCTCCTCCTTTATAGCCCTCCAAGTGATTTTTCCATTTTGGTTAAGCTTCTGAAGTGCCCTCGCGTATGGATTGAATTCTTGGACAATTCCACTTAAAGTTTCACTCAAAGTCCTAGGTGGGACTTTAAGTCTAGGTAGGGTTTCTCCTTTGCCACTTTTCGGCGAAGTGCTACCGGTAGGACTTTAAGTCCTCTGGGTGGGACTGTTGATCCCAGCTACCGATTTTTCAGCAAGTTCTACCGGTAGGACTTTAAGTCCTACCCGGTGGGAGCAATCTCAGTCTTTCCTTAGCCTGCAGGGTTCTGAGACCGTCAGTGCTCGCCCCACATCTACATTGCTTCATATTAGCTTCCCAGAGCTTACATTCTTGTGCACTTACGTTTTTAAACCTAAAGACTGCATAAGTGCGAAAACCTGAAGAGATTAGAGTACCTGTTCTTATACCAAATGTGAGTACATTGTGGTTTAAATGTGTTCGATTCTCTTATAATTATCACTTTGAATGTGTATTCGTCATTAAGCAAGACTAGCCGATTAAAGTGAAGTGGCCCGAGATACTACGGGAAGCCACTTCCATGTAACTGAGGGTCTCATGGAGGGGTCGAGAGAAGAATCTCATCCTGTCTGCTTGATCTGTTGCCTGACAGAGGCTTGACTCTGTCCATTGACCTTGAACACCCTATTATCATTTAGATTGAGCAGGTCTATTGAACCATTAGGGTATGCTTGATGAACGATGAATGGTCCAATCCATCTTGATTTGAGCTTGCCCGAAAAAAGATGGAGTTTGGAGTCATTCCTAAGCTCCTCTAACTCATTGAGATCAAGGAGTCTTTTAAGGCCAGCTCTTCCCATGTCCAGATTCAATTTTTTTATTGTCCACCACGCCTTATATTCAATTTCCATAGGCATGTGGCATGCCTTGCCATAAACTTAAATGATAGGGGACATTCAATGATGGTCTTGTATGTTTGATACTGTATGCCCACCTGAGAATCCCGAAGCTTTAGAGACCAATCCTTCACATTTGAGTTCACTCTTTCATCAATATAGTCTTGATTTCCCTGTTGGCTAGCTCTACTTGGCCACTGGTCTAGGGATGATAAAGGGGTATGGCCACTTTTTGCTTGACACCATACTTGGATAGGATATTCTCAAAAGATTTGTTGCAGAAATGTGAACCTCCATCATGATTATAGCTTTGGGAACTCCGAATCTGGAGAAAATGTTCTCCTTTAAGAATTTCAATACGATCTTATGGTCTGCTGCTCTACACGGCACGGCTTCCACCCACTTTGACACATAGTTAACTCCCACGAGGATGTAAGTATATCCAAAGGAAATAGGAAATGGTCAGTGGTGATGCCCATTATATTCGAATAACTCCACAACCAGAATAGGGTTCAATGGCATCATATGACGGCGAGAGATTTTTCCCAACCTTTGTCATTTGTCGCATTGTTTGCATATGGTATAGGCGTCCTTAAACAAAGATGGCCAATAGAAACCTGCTTGCAGCACCTTCATTGCTGTTTTATGGGAAGCGAAATGACCTCCACGAGACCTTGTGTGGCGGTGGCACGTGTATCCCCAGTTATTCTCTAACCAGGCACACACTTTCTGATTATTTGATCAGCACAATATTTGAACAAATAGGGTTCTTCCCAATAGTAGGAGTAGACTTTTGCATGGAAGAACATCTTGTCCTGTGTTTTCCATTATGTTGGAAACTCCCCTGTTACTAAAAAGTTGGCAATGTGGGCAAACCAAGGGGCACTGTCCACTGTGAGTAAAGACTCCTCTGGGAATTCGTCATAGATTGGAGGGTTATGGGTGTTGTGTGCTATGGTTAGTGCGGAGGTGATCGACAACAAGCATTTTCTCACCCCTTACATCCAGAATTTGCAGGTTCAATTCTTGTAGTAATAGGACCCACCTGATAAGCCTAGCCTTGGCATTTTGCTTAGTGAGTAGATATTTCAAAGCTAAATGATCTGTGAAGATAATTATATCTGCCCCTATCAAATAAGCATGAAACTTGTCCAGGGCATAAACTACTCCCATCATTTTTTTCTCGGTGGTAGTGTAATTCCTCTGGGCTTCATTCAGTGTTTTGCTAGCAAAGTAAACCACATACGGTTTTCCCTCTGCTTTGTCCAAGGAGTACTCCGACAACGAGGTCACTTACATCGCACATAACCTTGAAAGGCAATTACCAGTTAGGGGCCCTCACTATTGGTGCAGTGGTTAAATAAGCCTTGAGCTCTTCAAACCTTTTTTAGCATTCTGAATCCCATTCAAACTTAGCATCTTTTCTAGAAACATAAAGTGGCTTGGCAAATTTTTGAGAAAGTCTGTATGAACCGCCTGTAGAAGCACATGCCCCAAAAATTGCCTCCACGGTCTTGACATTTGTGGGTGGAGCGGTTTGGAAATCGATCAACTTGATTCCTTTCTCGAGAAATGATGCCCTGTCTGATGCCACAGCTGACCATAAAATGGCATTTCTCCCAGATCAGCACTAGGTTTTTCTCTATGCACCTGTGCAGGATGGTTTCCAGGTTGATTAGGCACTCCTCAAAACTCCCTTCATAGATTGTAATATCGTCCATGTAAACCTCCATAATGTGTTCTACCAAATCGCTAAAAATGCTAAGCATACATCGTTGAAATGTGGCAGGGGCATTACAAAGGCCAAAGAGCATCCTCCTGTATGCATACGTGCTAAATGGGCATGTGAAAGTTGTCTTTTCCTGGTCCTCTACAGCAATCTCAATTTGGAAATATCCTGAATAGCCATCCAGGAAACAATAGAAGGGGTAGCCAGAAATCCTCTCAAGCAATTAATCCATGAATGGAAGAGGAAAGTGATCTTTCCGTGTTACTTCATTTAGCCTACGATAATCAATGCATACCCTCTACCCTGTGGTAAGGCAAGTGGGCATTTCCTCTCCTTTTTCATTATGCACCGTGGTTACCCCTGATTTCTTAGGTACTACAGGTTGGACTCACTAAGGTCTTTATGCGATATAGGGTATATGATGGCTATGACAACTTTAAGACTTCTACTCTAACCACTTCTTACATATGTGGGTTCAGCCTTCTTTGTGGTTGTCTCACTTACTTTGCCTCCTCTAAGTAGATGTGGTGGGTGCATACTGCTGGGCTAATGCCCTTCAAATCGGTAATTTTCCACCCGAGGGCTTGGTTGTTCTGTTTGAGGACTTGCAGTTTACCCTCCTTGAGCAAGGCTGAAATGACCAATGGACATTGCTCATGGTCTTCCAAATAGGCATACTTCAGCTCCACGGGCAGAGGCTTGAGCTCTATTTTCTGGGGCTCACTGATTTCCTCTCCGATCACCAACGGCAAAATTTCATGTCTTCTTCTCCAATGTCCCTGCACAGATTTCATGTCAACTTCCTGCTGCTCTTTTGCACACTTAGTCAACTCTTCATTTAGTATATCTAGCATACCCTACTGATCAGCTTGTTCCTCCAGGATGGTGTTAATGATGCATACTTCTTCTAGGACATCTTCACTGATTGCATGTGCTTTTTATTTAGGTGCAAGATGTTAAGCTCTAGGGTCATGTTTCCGAAGGTGAGTTGCATGACACCATTTCTGCAATTGATAATTGCATTAAAGGTTGCCAAAAATGGTCTCCCCAAGATGATAGGTACATAATTGGCCTAACAGCGCTGGATCTATTGTCAAGTACAACAAAGTCCCACTTTGGATAAAGTAGAAGACTTGTCACTTGTATCGGGACATCTTCCACCCAGTCTCCTTCGGTATTTTGATTGATCTATCAGCAAGAGACAGTGTGATGGAGGTGGGCTTTAAGCTCCTCAAGCCGCAGGCACCTTGTACATCGAATAGGGAGGGGAGATTCACACTTGCTCCCCGGATCTGACAATGTTTCTCACGCGAGTGCCTCCTATGTCTGCTTGAGATGGTGGACCGGCTTCGGATCTTTATATTTCACCGGAGTCTTGCATTGGATAATGGCACTGACTTGTTCAGTCAGGAAAGCTTTCTTGTCGACATTTAACTCTTTTTTCACTGTGCACAAGTCCTTTAAAAATTTTGCATAGGTAGGGACTTGCTTGATCATATCAAGTAGGGGAATGTTGACCTTTACTTGCCTCAACACTTCTAAAATTTCGGCTTGATTAATGGCCTTCTTTTTAGTTTGTAATGATTGAGGGAAGGGTGGGGATGGCTTATTTTTCTCAATAGTCTGCTTGATCACTACCTCCTCTAGGCCAGTCTCCATAGCTTCCTGCCCTGGGTCTATTGCCTTGGGTGATGGCTCTGTAAGCTCTTTGCCACTCCTCAGTGTAATGATTGCCTTGACCTCATTCAATTTGGAATTCGGGTCACTAGAGGAGCTCACTTCATGTAATCCCTTGGGGTTTGGTTGTGTCTGAGAGGGAAATTTTCCTTTTTCTTGCATCTGTTGCTGGCTAGTCAACTGGAGGCCCGAGTGCTGTAGGTCATGCATTTTTGTTGAGAACATGACTTTTGATTTTACGTAGGGTTTGACATTCAACGTCTTACATTCTTCCACGAAGTGACCCACTACCTTGCTCAAATTTACAATGGCTTGCTCTACAGGGGACGAGGGTGGGGGTTGTTGCTGCTGTGAACCTATGGGAGTATAAGATGGGGGTTTTGGCTTCCATGATAAATTAGGATGGTTCCTCCAATTTGGATTGTAGGTGTTCCCATATGGAGCACTTATTGGGTGCCTACTTTGATCCACTATGTTTGTCTGCTCTTGCATCAAATCCTTAACTGAGGGAGAAATTGAACAGTGATCTCCTTGGTGACTAGTGGAATGGCAATTAAAACAAGATTGGAGAGGTACAGGCGTTTCAGTTACTGCTTGTACCTCATGCTGATTTCGCATTTCTAGCTCTTCCAATCTTCTAGTCAAAGAAGATAGCTTGGCTTTCATTTCCCCATCCTCTAACAGTGAATAAATGCCTTCCCTTTTGTTCACTGGTGGCCTATGTCTATCAGTTTCCCTGGGATTTAGTTCATCCCAAGCTTTGGAGGTCATTGACATAGTTAAAATCCATTGGCTTAAATGCAGTTTTTTTCTTTGAGGAGTCCCCTCACATGGTTTCTAAGAGTTGTTTCATGGAGGGGGACATTCCATCATAAAAATGGTTGACCAACATCCATGTATCGAAGCCATGGTGTGGGCATGCATTGATGGTTTCAAGATACCTTTCCCAGCACTGATAAAATTTCTCATTGTCATGAGCTGCAAAGGTGTAGATTTGCCTCTTCAAATTGTTGGTCTTGTGTGCACTAAAGAACTTCTTCAAAGTCCCACTACCTTTCTGCTTGAGTTCCTAATGGCCCTTGGTCTTAGTGGTCGTAAATTGGCTTTATCTTTGAGGGTCAAAGGGAAGGCTTTCAGCTTGAGCAAGTCATTATCAAATGCTCCCTCCTTAGAAGTCGTCTGAAACTACCACCGAAATCCGGATGTGTGTATAGATTTTCATTTTCCATACCATGAAAAGTTGGGAGAAGGGGAACCAAATAAGGCCTCACTGCCACATCCTCAGCATGGGGTATTATGCATGAGGGTGCACTCACCCTTAATTGGGTGTATATGATCCACTACGTTAACCCACCTTGTAGGCATTGAGCTCCTGTGAACCCGCGTTGGCTCTCTTTAACAACCGGGTGGGATCTCCATCCGGTTGGTGTGTGGCCCGATTTCACACGTGTTCAAGCTGGAGCATAGCCTTTCAATCTTCTGTAGTGTTTTACGTGTCCCACTTTGCATAAGCTGCTATGAACACACGACAAGCGAGAAACCAAATAACAAGGTACGAAGGGTTGAAGTTAGCTAAAAAATCAAAGAAAGCAGGGGACAACCGATGCGCACGGTAAAATTTTTAAACTCCTGCGGTGAGCGCAGAGTGAGGAAAAAATTGGTTAAATAAAAAGAAATGATAATTCACCAATACTTGTGATGTGAATCACAAGTTCATAGCTTCTCTTTCTCACTAGGGCACCATCCCCGACAACGGCGCCATTTGATTCGTTTATGCCAAGTAGGTGTTCAAAATCAACAAAATTTATATCCTAGGATTCCTACTACTGACGTAGCAAAGCTCTTTGCGGTATAGTGAGCTCTAAGTCGAACACGGATGGGTTTTCTTCGTGAGAGAAGAGTTGTAGTGTATTGAAAATGGTGTTTTCTCGTTGGATTTTTAAGGGTTTGTGAAAACAATGTGGGTGAATGGTTGAAAACTGGAAATAACTTGAAGTAAAAAGCTAAGAGAGAATTCCTTGAAGTCTCGGGCCACTGGGCTTATGGTTCTAAGTTAACCGACATGTCCTCGGGACTTTTTCCTCGCGTTGGGGAGCATGACATATAGTCATTTCCCGAACCGGATCTTCATTTAGCTATAAAACCTAAACCCTATAAGTTTTCCTCTAATAATAAGGAATTTAATGAGCATAAATGCTCCCAAACGGTGAGAACACACCTCCTAAACCTACTCTTTAGTAACTAATAGAAGACAACTATCTGGGCATCAGTGGATCTAATGATAAGCATCAACTAAACCCAAAAAGCTTGCCAAATACCGTTAGGAGAGCATCATATCGAGTTTAACCTAAGGTGAAGCGGGAACCTGAATACCCTTAAATCTGAGCATAGAAACGTAAGGGAACATGCGGCTTGCCTCAAAACCAACACCTAGTGGCCCTCCCCTTCAAGGATGAGGGTTTAGTAAGCATCCCTTGATTTGTCATCGTGAGGGTGTTGGCTACTGGCATGCAAAGAAATGGAGGAGAGATGAGAGAAAATAACCCGACCCGGCCGGGGAGAGGAAGCTTAATTGCCAAATTTTATTGGTGATTGTGAAGTGAGTTGATTGATTTACAAGCAAGGCGAGCTTATATAGGTGCTCCAGTATGAAATTACAAAATGTGCCGATGAACCAGGAAATTACATCAAGAAACGAGCTTGTATAAAACCCGCAGGCGGGTCAAAAGCGATCTTGTGAGGTGCGGGAGCGATGTTGCAAAATTTACAGGGTGCGAATTTTCGCAACCCTGCAAAATTTCCACTGAGCTCTCCTTCTCTTCAGCATTTTTTGCTCCAAATTTCCTCTGGTTCGATCATGCATCTTCAAATTCGGCTCGGGTTCATCATGTTTGAATCAGATTGAAGATAATGAGGCATTTGACCTGCAAAACTACTAAAAATAGCTACAAAATGTGATGTTAGCAAACGGGACTGATGTATCAATTGAGTTATTAAAGTCGATTAGTACACAAAAGTGTTTAAAACTTTGCATTATGCGAGAACAGCCTTATTTGGGTATACTTATCCACCCGATATGGTCGAATGGGCCGTTTCAATGTCGTGAGTTCTACACAAGCACTTTGACACAAGCCGAGACGGAGGGCTAGAGTATTAGTCAAGGTCAGGGACAGGGCTCACAAGTCGGGACTTTGGGGACCCAGGGGTGTGTCTACGCTGTTATACCACAGGCTAAGCATGCAGATCAACTGGATATGCAGGGTACGTTTCTACTCTTGCACTTGTTGACAAGAGTATTGTTTAAAATCGGATGTATCATATTCATTATTGTTGCATCTTGTGTGATAGATTTGAGCTTGGAGGTTGATCCTGGAGAATCAAGCGCGATTCCGGACTGGGTGGGGGCAGCTGATCTGATCAGATATGATAGATCTCTAGCTGATGGGTGAAGGATCATGAATAGATCGAGTTGATGTCATCCTCGAAGCCCGATTAATGACACGAATTAGTCATAAATTATGATCGAATGAGAGTTATTACCTACACACATAACAGTATTGGTATATGATTACCACTTGGGAATTTTGGGACGAAATTCATTTAATGGGGGAGAGTGTAAAACCCATGAAAATTTTAAATTTAAATTTTTCAGAAAAAATGGCAAAACGGTAATTTGCTGGAATAGTTCTGGAGGAAAAGATGGGATTTTTCTAGATCTCGGATGTGAAGCAGTTTCACCGTTGGAATGCGTCTCGTAAATCTAGCACCCGATCCGAATTAAGAGACTATCGAAATTTCCGTTTTTGAGGCAGCGGTGTCGGGTGACACATGGCATGAGGACACATGGCATGTGACACGTGGCAGTGAGCTAGTGGTAGGACAGACACATGCAGGACACATGGCAAGCCATGTGTCCATTTACATGCGGGGGTATTGGTGTATGGCTTTGGAAGTGACATGTGTCATACACATGGCATGCCCGTCATGCCATGTGGAGGTAAAATAACAATAGTTGGCAGCTATATATATGGACGTCCAATTCAGTTCGTGGAAGTGCAGCAAGAAGAAATGGGAAAGGAAGGAGAGAAAAGAAGGAAAGAAAGAAAAAGAAGGGAGAAGAAGTAAAAAGAAAGGAAAGAAGGAAGAAGGAAGGAGGAGAGACTACAGTGACGTCGTGCAGGAGACGGCAGGATGGAAAAGGACCGGAGCTACGAGAGTAAGAGTTTCCTCCTATAGGTTATTTTTATGCCTAGGGGCCACGTAATGGCCTAATGGTTTCTCTCCATTTCAAGGCAAATTTAAGATGTGTGTGGTTTGGTTGTTGTTGTGTGACTCTCAAAGATCGGTTTCACGAGGTTTCGGAATTTGGTGCTTGTGTTAAGGCAGCGAATCCTATGAATGGGTAGGAGGTGTGCCCAAATTTCCGCATACCCTTGCAAATTGGTCGCGTCAACTTCAGACGACCATAACTTTCTTGTCTGAACTCCAATTCGTACGTTCTTAGACTCTACGAAAAGCTCGTTGAGTCTAGAATTTAATAGGATGAAGTGCTCATCCAAAACATGGGCTGACCATTGGTCTAGGTCACGGACAGTTGAGGAATGGTCCGTTATGGTTTCTGGAACTTCTGTTTTTGGAACCAGTTTGTATCTGAAATGCTTGGGGCTGCATATGGCCTGAGCAGGGAATTTCATGTTGGATGTTTTGTGTGATATTAATAAAAGCTGGACTTTTTAGACTAAGTCCAGATTATTTTCGAGGCCAAGCATGGCCGGATTTATGGCCGGGAATGGCTAATGTGTGTTATTGCTGTAAATTGAATAACATGTTGAATATGTGAAATTATGTGATATATGTGTGATAAAAATGGAAATAATTATATGTATTAAATATAATTTATCCATGACACTTGACATGTAGTGTAATAGATATGTTGCATGTGACACGTGGCGTGCAGTAGGCATGAAATGGCATGCGATGACATTTGCATTGCATTTATGCCGCGGGACATCCGCGATCGGAGTCGGTGTTAATTTGCATGGTTGGGGTCGACACTGTGTTTGGTGTTCGACCATGGTAAATCGACACTATGTTTAGTGTTCGATTTATGTCGTGAGGACATGGTAAATCGACACTGTGTTGGTGTTCGATGTATGTCGTGAAGACATAGTTAATCGACACTGTGTTTGGTGTTCGATGGTGAGCTCAGTAAAATGGGACAACGTCCAAATTGAGGCTCATGATTGCATGGCATGAAAAATACGTGTGTAAATGGGTGAAGCAAGTAGGGATAGACATCCCCTCGGGTGAAAAACTTGGTATATGGTTTAGCCATGAAACCGTCGGTGAAAGCCCCGTAAAATGTTGGCATAGGGTTATTGGCGTCCTACGGTGAGAACAGAAAATCAGTGGTTGCTTGCCACATAACACACAGTACTTGGTAATGAAATAAGTAGGCATTGGGGGTATCCAATGTGTCTAAAATTACAAAACAAAAAGCTTTTGTTTTGGAACTAGGGTCAGGGGCGGGACGTCCTTGATGGTTTTTCACAGTTGGGATATGTAGGTGTGAGGGAGTCAATGAGGACTCAGGATTTGAGTCATGAGGTCATCACTAATTCGTGACATGTAGACATTCAGTGCAATTATGGAATTTACTTGAATACATGTGATTGGGATTGTATGTATAGGCATTGCATGTTGCTCTTAAGTGGAGAGTAGCCTTAGTAGGAGATATATCTATTAGGCTTTGCTCACCCCGTCGTAAAACGACCCTTTCAGGTACACGAGAAGAAGGCGCTCCTTCGAAGCCGTGAGTACGAAGAAGGCCGAGTTGTGGCCTTGAGAAGTATTTTTGAAAAATATATTAGAACAATCTAGTTTTAATATATTTTGACTTGTCAAAGTGTAAAGGAGTTGTACATCAAACTCTTGTAAAATATTATAGAATTTGTATGTTGTAAGAAAATATACGAAGGCGATCACGGGTATTCCGCCTTGTTACATGAAATCGAGAAATAGAGACGGAAAATAGAGACGGAATTCCGTCTCTAATTGAAAATAGAGACGGAAATTTTCCGTCTCTATTTCGTCGGTCTCTAAAAATTAGATACCAAAATGTTTCGTCTCTATTTTTAGAGATGGAATAATTTATTCCGTCTCTATTTTAGAGGAGCGGGTCGATTTAAGTCTCTAGAAATGTAGACGGAATCTTGATTAAAATCTCTATTTTTGAACCAAAAAAACGTCCCATAGTCTCTAAAAATAGAGACGGAATGAATTATTCCGTCTCTATTTTAAAATAAATAATATTAAATTTAAATTTTCATTAATTTTATATAATGAATTTTCGTCTCTAATTTATTGGAATTTTTAAATATATTAAAATAAATAATAATAAATTTAAATTATTCTTAATTTTATATAATGAAAAAATTAAATAAACAATAAATAAATATGAAAATATTGTATTATATAATGTATTAATATATATAAAAAGTGAGTGAATTACAAATAAAAAAAAAGATAATAAATTCTAAAAATAATAACTAAGATGGAGGAGAATGGACGATCGAGGCGGTGCTGCGGGTTAGCGGGTAATCTCGACTAATGAAGTCTCGACCCTGATCACGGTCCGTGCGCCGACCATGCCGTGTAGCTCAGCCTCATTGGTAGTTGCCGCAAGCCTACTAGCCGTGGCAGGAGGAGGAGGACGCATCACGAATAACAAACATTGCGTGAAGACCCCAGGCAGGCAGATCCCGCGTGATCCCTACCGCTACTTGACCTCATAATATCACCTTGACATGATCAACATTATTGCCGTTCATCTGCTGACTCTGAAGACTCTCTACTACTCGCTCTGTAAAAATTAAAGCGAATGTTGTACATAGTAAGAATGAAACTAAGAGGTTAAGAAAATGAATATTAAGTTTTGAAATTAGTGTACGCTTGAATTTGTCTAGCACGATCGGCGACGAATGTCTGCAGTCATGATTCAGCGTATGAGTGTGTAAAAACAACTCCTTGAGGGATAAGGTGACCAGCCCATGAAACTCCTAATAACAAGAATACATGTAGATATGTATTGTTATTACTTGATGTAATATAAATATGAGTCAGCCTTCTTGGAGTTGTCCATAATTTAAAAAAATTCGGTAGAATCTCCCTATATATTTAACAAACCTCCTGATTCAAACATCAAGAAAATACATTTACATTTATATTATCACCCACATTAAAATCCATATCAAACTCCTTTCACAATTTGTGCCCATCCTCCTTCATTGATCAAGCGTTATGATTATTATCGAAGTTGCAGCTAATACGGTGAATAAATTGTTCATGCATTAACAAGCTAATGCAATATGGACTAAATAGTATCATTCCCAAGAAGATAGATATGTGAGCACAAGTGCAATCGACATGCTCTTCATGGGACAATGTTCCTCGAGTGTGTATGGAAACACTAACCCTTCTGGTCCTCCCTTCTGATGGTCGAATTCGGAATTTCGGCGATGGTAGCGACGGATGATGACCGATCGCATCCAGTTTGCTAAATGTCTTCCCTTATATGCCTTGGTGTTCGTTCACCTTTGCGTGCGACTTATTAAGAAAATCCAGCATAACGAACACGGGCTCGTTTCTCCTAGCATGTAGACGAGGTGATCGATGGAAGAATTCGATAAAAAGATTTCTTAAGGATTTTAATGAAACAAAAACGGATGAGACATAATATATATATTCCCAATATTACTATATAATTTAGATTATATAGTAATTAACATACAAAAAGTCAAAATATTTTAAATAAGTTATTTACCTGAAACTCTCGAAAGTAGAACATCTTTGTCTCCTGAGAGATATTTTTCCACAAATATCCATTAAATTCAATTCTCTCCTTGAATGTACCAGTCATTGTGCGGGAGCACGTACCAGAGGGGATAAATCTGGAAGAGAACGAAAATGTAATTGTGTGATGGATACACCTATGATAGAGTATGTTAAAAAAAAAAATTATAACTCACTGTTTTCCGGCAATGACAATATATATCCGCCCGTCCGCGCCAACCGAACGAGCGATGGACCTTGATGATATCGAGATTCTTGCGATGGTTGGTGATTCTCGAACTAGGCGGCGGTGAGCGCGTGCGTTCTGGCGAAGGATGGCGGGCATGGATAAAGTGGCGATGAATGCCATGCCCATGCGGGAGGTCGCGTCGCGAGAGATGATCCATCCCTTGACTGTCCGCTCTGATGTAGACGGGCGCATCGGCCCTCGAGGTTGCATTGATCCCGTGCGCCTCTTTATTATTCATGCAGAAAATATTAACAATCATAATTAGACATTAAATTATTACATATACATGATTATCTCGGAGTCAATAATGCAAATGTCTAAAATTATATAAGTTAATTGAAACATAAATAACTAATGATATAGGAATTATCGTTTTACTCACGTAGACGAAACAATTGTCGCTATCATCAACATTATTATCACAATTTTCTTCATTTTAAGTAATTAGAATCAAATTCGCTTTCCAATTCAGATGTAGATTTGGATTCCTCATCATATCCAATGTCAACAAATTCATTGTCCATACTATTCAAAGGTTCATTATCCCTGTATGGCAAGTTTTCATTTATTTCATGACCCTCCACCTCCTCTTTCACGAAGGCCCTCGCTTTGGTCGTTTGTCTTGTCTTGCGGCTTTCATTTCAAATATGCCCCTGGGTTTTACCTTACAAACTGCCAACCAATCCATTTTATCTCGTCTAAGGCTAGGAAAAGGAAGGTAATACACCTGAGTTGCTTGCATGGCCAACACAAAAGGTTCAAAATTAGCAAGTCTTCTCCTTTGATTGATTTCGACCAAGTTGTAGGCACAGTTGACTTTGATTCCGACATTGGGTGTTGGATCAAACCACTCGCACTTAAATAGCACACAATGTTTTATTGGCAAAGCAGGGTATTCAATTTCCAAGATTTCTGTAATTTTACCATAATAATCCATCAATTCACCCTTAATGCAAACTCCACTGTTTGTAGTTGCCCTATTGTTACCATGCGATTGTGTATGATATTTGAAGCCGTTGATAAAATAAACCGGGTAAGATTTAACAGTACGCAAAGATCCTTTAGCAACGTCAAAGATGAAATTATTTTCAATTGAATTTTGTGACGCCTGCTTAACGAAAATGTTAATTGCTATTTAATCCATTTACATAAAAAAATTATATGGTACGTGTTGTAATTTGCAATCGAAACTTACATATGTCTTGAACCATGAAGAGTATTTTAAAACTTCCTTATTGATATCATTTTCGCGTTATATGTAGCATAGCTCCGTAACCATTCCTGCATACCTTGCATCCAACCACATTAGCAATTACATATCCATTTTGGTTACTTGATAAACAAATTAGCAGCGAAGCGATGATCACGCTTATTACAAATGGTTGAATTTCTTCTATTCGATTAATAACCATTATGCGACATCTAGTTCATAATGCGTAACCATTCTTCTAGTTGCACGTCCGTAACAGTCAACACGGATACGTGAATATCCAGTAAATTTCCTTCATTGGCATAGTTCGCCACCATCGTCATTCTGAGGAATTTTAGAACTGCGTGATAACATGCGGCTCAAAATAATGAGAACAATGTACTAATGACGAATACGCATTGCATATAGAACCTTCAACTCGAGCTTTATTTTGACATTTTTCAAATGTGATATAGATACCTACATGAAATTTGTTAATCACATTAACATCGAAGCCTAACAAATTGTGGAAACTATCTATCTATATATATATATATATATATATATATATATATATATATATATATATATATATATATATATATATATATATTTCAAGGCTGGTACCTTTAAATGGATACATCCATCTATCTTTGAGCAGGTCTGCGAGTTTGGCCTCATGTGCTAAATGTCTTAGGTAAATGTTCCGTAATGTCGAAAAAGCTGGAATTGGAAATATTCCCTCAATTTGCAAGTAATTCTGAAATTTCTCCCTCTAGTTTTCCATATCCAGCCAATTTTTATCTCGGAGAGTAAAGTTTTTTGAAAATAGAAGCAACTCGATTATTGCTTCCCAAGCTTTAGAAGGCAACAATTCCATAGCGGCCGACATCGGCCTTTGCATGTGCTTAGCGGCGAATCATGGCTTTTTCATTCCGAAAAAATTTGAATTTTCTCATATCAACACACCTCGCTAGTTTGTACATATCCACTCAAGGGAATTTTATATTTTTCAACCAATCTTTGTAACACTTCTTTTTGTCTTTTATCCAAGAATAACAAGCTTTTGAATGTTACGGTCACGAAGTCCCTATGACTCGTTTCTTTTCTGATCTGATTCTGAATCTGCGAGTGATTTTATTGTCTTTACTCCTCCTTCAATATTCGAGTATCGTATTGAAAATATTGTCGAAAAAGTTTTTCTGCTGTGCATCACGTCAAATTATGTCTTATTATATTTGTCTTCAATACGGCCGTCAAAAAAATACCTACGTTTTTCGCCACCGAAATATTTGAAATGCTACTATTATTCTTAAATAACCAATATTACCTGTCAACCCCAATTCCTCAATCTCTTACAAAATATCCTCACCAGATCTATTAAGTGGAGGAGGGGCAAGAACTGACTTTATTCTTAAGAAATCTACGTTTTATTGCGTCTAAAGGGTGATTTGGAAGGAGGGGTACTACGTGATTATCAAACCACGATATTTACACCCATTAGCTAGATAAAATGCATGGAATCATTTCCACAATAAGGGCAAGCCAATTACCCGGTAGTGCTCCAACGACAACACCAACGCCTGCGGAAAATCGCTGTGATCCACATCAAGTGCTCTCATCATGAAATTTTGTTTGAGGACCTGACATATGTGAGGCACACCGACACCCATAGTGGAAGCAATTCGGATATTAATGGCTAAGAAAAACATCAATCCCTTGCTTTGGATTCTTAGGACCGACAGGGTGCGTCGAGAACATGTAAGCCTCTTTCATGCACATCAGTGAGGCAAATTATACGGAATTAAGATGATTGGCCACAGTGAGTATTGTTGGCACGATTGCTGAGAGCCGCGAATCCATCGTGCTTAAACCCGGCCTCACATTTCTTGTCGAGCAAAATGGGTGAATCTTCGTCAAATGTTTCGCTGGCGGCGTCGATGGATGGTTCCTTACTCCATCTAATGCACATTCATGTTCCATTATTTTCATGACGAGATGTCGTCTGTCGACAAATCTGACCTGAATCTTGGAGTAATGGGAAAATAATACGTCACTTCCATGGCACTAATTTATTCTATTAGAATTGGTGCTTAGATCTCGGTCTGATTACAAAATTTGCAATCTCATTAACTCCGATATCCCAGAAAATCAGCCGTCTAGCCAAATGACAGTGAATTTTTCAGATTTGTCAAACGAGACTCAGGATGTGTGTTCATAAAAATTGTCAGCCATATTATTGTGAGTGGGTAGGAGTCATTGTACCCTGCGACGAGTTCGTTGTTGATCAGAAATATGACCTTTAGGATTTAATATTTAAAAGCGAGCAATTGATCCCAAATTGTGTCATCTGTATTATCATCAGGCCACAATTCTGGTTGTTTTCTATTAAATCAGAAAAAATTACGCATGCAGGTTTGGGTTCCTCTTACGCATTACCTAAATTGAAATTTGAATTGGACTTAGGCTGCGTCGAACCATTTGCACATATGGATTCTACGTATCACAAACATTGTCGAGTCATAAATCTGGACCCCTAGAACATTAGTCAACAACACCCAGTTCAACTTCCATAAGCTTCTAGACCGGCTACTAATTAATGGCTCTCCATGCCTTGTCCATTCTAAAATAATTGAGCGCAAAATCCCTTTTTTTAGTATATGGAGATGCACCTCCCTCAGTTAGCGGAATAACATTTGTGTTTGCACTTCTTGCATGAACATCATTCAAACCATCATGTATGCGATTTGAAGACTTGCGTATTCTATGAAATCTTGAACTCATAAACAAATTCTAAATAATATACCCATATGGTGTTAATCTTTATACATCCAACTTCTGTCATATTACTCATTAATATTAAAATTGCTTGCTTAAAAATCATAAGGTCGAAGTTAGTACCATCACGTGTCAGTGTGTATTTTATTTGAACTCAATTCTACAGCCTACTATTTGGTTTAATCCCTAATTAGTTTACATAATGATTCATTTCCCTAAATTAAAATCATAAATATTTTGTAAAAAAACGGACAGAGTTCCCCCTATACGGTCCTGTCCCACATCCAAACATTATGATTTAACACTTGATAAAATATCAACCGTTTAACTCAAACATGGCTTGTGACTTACATATTTATCTCATTAAAACAATATTACAAAAAATTTTAATACTTTTAAAAAATATATTTTAATACACAACACACCCTCGGCAGCGGTGGTAGCCACGATTGTCGGCCTGTCTGACAATTGGCCTTGATCAAGAGCGGGTTGTGTAAAGGTACATCTGTGACAAATAAAAATAATTTATATATATTACCTTCTTCTTAAGTATGACACAATCGACATACAAATTTGAACCTATAAAGCTATATTTATATCATAAAATTAAAAACCTTTTACAGCAGCGTATCAATACGTATAATATGATTGCTCAACATACATGCACCTCAGTATACATAAGTAATTTATACATGAGCCAAAATACAAAAAAGAGAAAACAATGTAACACATAATAAAACATATTTATATCAACATATTAAAAAATTACACGTAAATTGAATAATTTTAATCATCAATATCGACAATCACAATTACACTACAAAATTAATTATATATTTAATGTAGCCTGACATTTCACACAATAAAAACTACAAACATCAAAAATTTCTACTCTGAAACAAGTCCCTTAAAAGCCAAATTGACAGAAATATGCTAGGGCTGTGCAGCGGTCGGTTTGGGTCAGCCCGACCAGAACCTACCGCCTTGAAACCCGAGGAAGCCACATATTCACCGAGGCAGGCCCTATTTAGAGTAGGGACGAATAAACTAACAGATTGTGGACCTTTGACCCCTAAAAACCCGAAAAACTCGAATTCTTTATATATATATATATAAATATAGTAAAATAAATCTTAATTAAAATTAACTACCATATAAATTACATTAAACAACATTTAATTTAAAATCCTATTAAACTAATACAACATTTTACCATCATAAAACATATAAAAATTACAATAAACTAAAAATTATAAATTCTTAAAACATATTACATAATAATTAATAACAATAAACATGAAAATCCTAAAATAACCATTCTTTGATCTTCAGACAATTCACGAACAACTAATTATATATTATAAAAAACCTGATAAAATATAAAATCAAAAAACAAATAACAAATAAAATAAAATTGAAATTGTATATGATTAAATTTGTACATGATATTGATTTTTCTGGTACGCTGATATTGATACATCACAATTCAACAATCCAAAGCTATGTATAAGCCCCTAAGAATAAAAAAGCGAAAAGCGAAAGCAATCCAAATGGCGGAATTAAATATCGACCATAGTAAAACTTGTATGATGATATCTTCATCTTGTATAAGCCGATTGTACTATTAATTTGTACTAAAATACAAATTAATTAACTGTCAATTGTATTAGCAACATATTAAACTACATTAAAACTACTTAATTAACATATTAAACTACGATAAAGTATTAACCAACATATTAAACTACATTAGCTATTATGAATTAATTGGAACAAATCACATTGAAAAATAACCATTACAAATTAATTAACATAAATTAGAACAAATAACATTACAAAATATAAATTAAATAGAATAATAAAAATAATATCAAAATATAAACCAATGAAATAAATTAACACATAAATATTATATAATACATAAATAAAATAGCACAAAAAAGAAATTTTGCAGAAAAAAAAAAATTTACCTCTAGTTGCAGATCTGGCCGTCGACGGGGAGAAGGGGGAGCAGTGGCGTCGGCGTCGCGTGGGGCGGGGAGGGGGGGTGTGAATCGCACGTGTGGCTGGGGAGGAAGGAAGGCCGGCGTTGGGCGGCGGGAAGAGATGCGGGGGACGCGGCCGGGAAGGGAAGGGAAGGGGCCGGCGGGAGGGGAGGGCGGCGCCAGCGGTGGCGGGGAGGGTGTCCGTCGGGGCAGCGGTAGGGAGAGGGGCGAGGCGCAGGATTAGACAGCGAGGGGGAGGGAAGGAGGAAAGATAAAGGAGAGAAGGAAAAGAAGGAGAGAGAAAAAAAAATATATCCCGAAAAATTGAGACGGAAAATAGTTTCCGTCTCTAAAATTAGAGACGAAAAAAATATTCCGTCTCTATTTAGATATGGAAAAGTATTCGGTCTCTATTTTCGGTCTCAAAATTTGGAGGGAACCTAAATTAGCCACTTTAGAGTGGAGGTACTCCGAAATAGAGACGAAAATAATTTTTCGTCTCTAAATAGAGGCGGAAACTGTTTTCCATCTCTATTTAGAGACGGAAACGTTTTTCCGTCTCTATTCTTCAGTTTTCTTGTAGTGTGCGGGTTGACGAGTTGTCAGTCGAACCCCTGGATTTTGGAGTGTCACAGCATGATATCTGAGTATACGAACCTCTGGGTTTGGGCGTCACACCTATCTCCTCACCTCAAGACTTCTATCATTGCCCAACAAGATACAAACTACAAACTACATTATTATATACATACAATTATATATATATATATATATATATATATATAAACGAGAAAGGCATAAGACCTTACAAACCACTCCATCCTCTATCAACAACCAGATGACCCACACAACAGGAGCAACATACTCCTCCATCAACATATCCATGAGGATCAATGATACGATCCCATATCGATTTAACATAAAAGTGTAGAGTGGTACTTAAACTTGAAAGGTTCTCTCATCAATCAGGCTGGTATTTTGGGTTGGGCTCTCCGATTGGACTTGAGGCCCTATTATTGGTATTTTCATTAAGAGTCAGTTCGTAGCAGGAAATGACTATCTGGGAAAGGGCTACCCAGTGCACCAAAGGTGGGCTCGGAATGAACGTTGGCCAAAGTGTGAGCCATCGAGAGTGCATGTCGTTCCCACGGATCCCGGTTTACCGAGGGGTATGGAATGGTGCGATCTTTACATCGGTTCGCCAAAAGTATGAAGCGTCTTAGGCTTTAAGGTCTCCTACCTATTATCTGGGTCTTTTGGATTTGGTTCTCCTAGTGAACTTGAGGCCTATCAATCAACACCTCCCATATCTCAAATTTTAAAAATATACACACAATTTGAATACAAGGCAAACACAGCGATCAACAAACACGATCTAATGACAATAAAAGCATAGTGTATAAATTTCAGACAAAAACAGAATATCAACCAAAAAAACGTAATAAATTAATAATCAGAATGAATTACTATACCTTAAAAGCTCTTGAGTCCTCTCTCTCGCAATTATCTGCTTCTTCGGCCAAAACTCTGTAGCCTTACTTTGTTCTCACCTCTTCTCCAAAAAATTTTCTCTAATGTATCAACCATAAGCCCTCTAAAATCAGTCTTCACCTCTCTCTTTCTGCACCAGTAGCAAAACCTTTCCCTTCTCCAGAAAAGAAAAAAAAAAATCTTTCCATCCATAAAAAATCAATATAAAAATACTCCTTTAAATAAATTCTTTTCCAAAAAGGTGACCCTTTGGATGGCTGCCAATTGGCAGCCATCTTGGGGTCGCCATAAGAAGTTTTTTTAAAAAACTAATGCTTTTATTAATTAGAGTTATCATTCATCATTACATGAGAAATGTTATAGAGTTTTTTTCAATGATGCAATTCTCTACCGCTTTCACTTAGAGCCACGATAGAGTTTCTTTCAAGCTCAACACTCCTGCCTTTCTCGCCAAGTAAGCTCCCATGATGTTGACTGTGCATGTCATGACCATCTTCCCAATTGAGTCCCGAACTATACAACCAACCCCTATTATCTCTTGTTTCTGGAAAGTAGAGGCATCTACATTGGCTTTCAGCCAACTCGTAGGGGGTTTAGAACATGCGACGTCTCCACGATGGGGCAAATTACCGATTAGGGTGATGCTCGGCTATTGTGTCAGGTAGCTTGTCGTTGATGCAACATGTGGCTTGTTGCATTGCTGAGGTGATGTGCCGTTGTTGGTTTTTGCTTCCACATCAACTCATTTCTTTGGTACCACAACTGCCAACATATCGCATTAAACAAGTTTCATTTGTCTGGCGAATTAGAAGTGAAGCACACGTCAATCTAGTCTAGAGGAGACGTCAGACCTAGGTTTGGGAATTGGATTTGTGAGAGCCCCCAGCCGATTCTTGCAATTCTACATTCGAATAAGACGTGCACGTTCGTTTCTTCAGCGCATTGGCGCCTCTGGTAAACCGAGTTGATGTTGACCGTCTTCTATATTAATCTAGTTGTTGTTGGGAGGCAGTCTGCCACTATTCTCCACATGAGATTTCTGACTTTTGGGCGTGCTTTCAGAGACCAGATCAGAAGTTGCCACTTTTTTCATGGGCCCAGTCTAAGAAGTCTTCCAGGATTCAAAAAATCGGTTGAGTTCGATAAGATTCGGTCGATTCGTAAACGATTCGACCGATTCGTAAACGACTCGGACCAACCCGTGTCGATACCGATACCAGATACGAGATGGGTATTGACTCGATTGAAACTCGGTAAAACTCGACGAACTTGGTCGAGTTCCCGAGATGACTCGATAGACTCGATGAAAATAATGAAATCGAATCTCTCAGTACGAAGGAAACAAAAAAAGCTGAAAAAAAAGGATGGCACTATCTCAGGCTCTATCATTCGCTGTCATGAGGTTGCATACGCTTGCTTGGTCCTAACCATCCTGCATTGTCGATGTGATAAACCCATTTTACATTCGTGGATTGTCCTACCAGACTCCTTTTGCAAGAGAGCACTCAAGTCTTCCATGCAAATGATAAACATATAAGGTGCGTGGCCAGGCTTGGGTTGTATTGAATTAAAACTAACACCATACATGCATTCACACACATATTTGATATCGTTGAGACACAAGTCATCTCCTATGAGATCCAAATATTGTGAAATCCCAAAGCAGTCAACTACCTTTTAGATATGACCACTCGATCCTGTCATAAGCCATCGTCATGTCAATTTTCAAGCCTGATATTCCATGTTTTCCCTGTCCCTTTCTTCTCAAATAATGTGAGAGTTCAAACGCGATCATGATATTATTCGTGATAAGTCTACCTGAGATGATGCTTGGGAGGATGGTTTTGTTATAACCTTTGCGATCACCTTATAGCCAGGAACAAAATTTCGGTTTTTTTAGCCGAAATATCGTTGAAATATTGGTTAACGGCAGGCCCCGAAATGAAATTGCCAATTGATAGTCGATTGGCCAAAAAATCGGAGAAAATTCAGAAAAATCACCGAAATATTGGAAATTCCTGATATTTCGACGAAATTTTGGCGATTTTTCGAGACTTTATCTCACGTGCGCATGTGCTGGAATTTCTGAAAAAAATATCGGTAAAATATCGGTAATTACTATTTTGACTCCAAAAAATTCTATAAATACCCCTAAAATCATACAATCCCTTTATTCATACACATCCAAGCTCCATTTAAGTCTCAAATTATTTTTTCTTTGTGATCTATCTCAATATTTTAAAGATCTTATTATGAATATTACCTTCATCAAGATGGGATCCCTTCATCAAGATAGGATCCCTTCATCAAGATAGGATCCCTTCATCAAATAATGTAATAATGTAATGGAGTCACATCGATCTTCATTTTGGTTTTAAATTACTATTGTAATGTAATTTCTCGATAAATTATAATGAATATTGTTTTCAGTAAGTGTATATTTGCTTATTTATGTCTTTTTTGAATAATGTAATTGAGCCACATCGGTCTTCATTTTGGTTTTAAATTACTATTGTAATGTAATTTCTCGATAAATTATAATGAATATTGTTTTCAATAAGTGTATATTTGCTTATTTATGTCTTTTTATAGTTCGATAAAATATTTCAATGAATTTTAAAGTATTTTTATTAATTTTCATTTTACCGATATTTTTGTCAAAATATCCACTGATATTTACTTTATGATTTATCTCGATATTTTGAAGATCTTATTATGAATATTATTTTTTCATCAAAGATGGAATTCAGCCATCAAATAATGTAATAGAATACATCGGTTTCATTTTGGTTTAATTATTATTGTAATATAATTTAGATAAATTATAATAAATATTGTTTTACTGATAAGTGTATGTTCTTTATTAAGTATTTTCATGAATTTCAAAATATTTTTGTTAATTTTTGCTTTACCAATATTTTTGTCAAAATATCCACCGATATTTACCAATATTTATGATATATCCATAAAATCCAAGTATCGATATATCCGTAATTGCCGATATTTTATTCCTTGCCTTATAGATAATGTTACATAGCGCGATAGGCTTCAAATCTGCCATAGTTTCAATGTTATTCTTTTTGGGGATAAGGACAATAGCCGTCTCATTCATGTTTATTGGCATGATCCCCGGTAAGAAGAAATCTTTGCACACTCGAGTTAAAACGGGACCTATTATGGGCTAAAAACTCTAAAAGAAAGCTGGATTCATTCCGTCTTGTCCCGGTGCCTTGTCAGTGCATGCTGAAGCTTGCCATTTTCACCTCACTATCTTCAAGAGGGTTCATTAGCAACACGTTCTGGTCAGTGGTAACAAACCTCAGAACACAATCAAACACCAGTGACTCGACACAACTGGAAGAGGTTTAGAGCTTACAGAAATAGTTCACTGCGATTTTTTGGATCTGATCGTCTTCAAAGTGCCACATACCTTAATCATCTTTCAAACTGCAGATGTGGTTCTTTTTGTTTCTAGTTGAGATATAATTATGAAAAAATATCGTGTTGGTCCCCATCTCTCAACCAGAATTGTTTCGTCTTTGTTGCTGGTAGGTCTCTTTGCTCCTGCTGCACCGCAAAGTATTCTGCTCAGGCTCTGTATACCCGACTACCCCATTGGGTCTCTGTCTCTCCAGAGTGCAGTCATTCTGACCGATGGTTCTGGATCCTATTCTAAACTGCTGCGTCAACGATCCTCCCCATTTTGAGAGAGCTCTAAAGCAATACACCCAGCTTTTGAACTCCTCCACTGATGTAAACTTCCCCAACAATTTTCAACAACATTTCTGCATTCCCGTTCCTTCAAAACCATAGATTTTTTAATCTAAATCGATGGGATTTCTGGATAAAAATTCTTCTCTTCATATCTAAAATGAGGGGAAGGTGATCTGAGGAGGAGCTTTTGAGGATCCAGGCCTCAACCTCCTGGAATAGGCTTTGTCAGGCTTGGTTCACAAAGCACCAATCAAGCTTTTCCTCAACCCATGTGTCTGTAACTCTTGCTCTTTCCCATGTAAAGTGTCCCCTAAGAAAATTCAATTCATGGAGATTGCAGTCCGATATCGCTTTACGAAACCCATTAATAAGCCAATCAAGGTGATAACCCACACCCCCCCACACCCCCCCATTTTATCAGAATGAGCCAATGCTTCATTGAAATCTCCCATGATAAACCAAAGTAAAGAGGATGAGGCAGCAAGTTGCCGTAGGAAAGTCCAGGACTCTCTCCTACTACGTTATGGGTGCCCATAGTATCCAGTATATCTCCAAGTTCCCCCATCTTGTTAATAGTGATCTACACGTCAATAAAATGTATGCATGAATCCAACACCATTACATGCCCTTTGTCTTCTAGAGCATGGCTAGACCGCCTCTAATGACTTTGAATTTTATGTCAAGTGGGATTTTCAAAGTCAAGGAAACATTGTAAATTAAGGGTGAGTGAAAAATCAAAAAGTCAAATTAAGAACAAGTGTTGACTTAGGATTTACAAAATTTTTGAATACTTCTCATGGTCAATGTAAGACTTTGAATTATTTATTCCACGTCCAAAAAAATTGAATATGATAAAAAAGAAAATGAGGTATTAATAGTATAAATTATGTTATTTGGAATAAGTATGTGTATTATTATTATTATTGAAAAATTGTAAAACTAAAAAAATGTAAACGATAGACTATCGCCGTGAATACAAACGATAAACCCGTGAATTTCTGTATCTCTGACGACAACGCGATCGCTGAGTTCGCCTCACAATCTGGGGATACGTTATTAAATTTCGTCAATTCGGCATGGGCCAAAATTTCATGTATTTCGAGGCGTTTGGGCGAATCACGGGGTGACACGTGGCATAGGGGAGGATGTGCCATAAGATTGAGGCGAGGACACTTGGCACATGGGTGCCAAGGTCCTCACCCTCAAACCTTGCATGACTTGAGTGGATATGAAGTTACAGACGGGAAACACATAGCATTGGTCTGCCATGTGTCAAGGTGGTTGGATTAGGTGTTCTACACCTAACTCAAACCAAACCAACTCAGTTTGGTGGTGGAAGGAACATAGTTCGTAGACAAGAGAGAAAGAAAGAAGAAAAAAAGAAGAAAAGAAGGAAGAAATGGAGAAGAAAGGAAGAATAAAGGAATGAGGTGTTGGTATACACTCCAACAAGGTAGGTTCTTTTTCCTACTAGGGATACCGATTGTTTAGGGGCCATTCAATGGCCATGGAGCTTAGTCCCAACATGGGGGCTGGTTCAAAACAGTTTGAAGCAAACTGTGTACATTTTTTGGGAACTTTTGATGCCAGAAACTGAGATTTTTTGTGCAGGTTGAACCTGCTAAAAAATATTATGGATGCTGGATTTTTTTTATACCACTGTTTATTATTTAGAAAACTTGAAAGAATTTCCAGTTTGCATGTGTTGTGTTCTTGTTTTAATAACATGCAATTTTTAGAGAGAAATGTTTATATAGGCATGCATGCAATATTAGATACCATGCAATTTTTGATGTGAAGATATGTGAAGTAATGCATGCTGTATTTTTATAGTGAGGAACAGGATGGAATATTCAGTTTGCGTGTCAAATTCTCATTATATAACATGCAGTATGTGAACTTTTGCATGCTTGCATGTAAATGAATGGCTCAAAATAGTTTGAATGCAAATTGTTTACATTTTCTAGGCATTTTGATGCTAGAAATGGATTTTTGGTGCTGGTTGAACCTGCTGGAAAATATTATGGATGTTGGATTTTTTGAGTACCACTGTTTATTGTTTAGAAAACTAAAAGAATTTCTAGTTTGCATGTGTTGTGTTCTTGTTTAAATAACATGCTGTTTTGAGAGAGAAATGTCAATATGGGCATGCATGCAATATTAGATACCATGCAGTTTTTGATGTGAAAATATGTAAAGTAATGCATGCTGTATTTTTCTGGTGAGGAAACTAGATGGAAAATTTAGTTTGCATGTCATAATTCTCATGGAATAGCATGCAATTTGTGAAATTGTTACATGCATGCATGAAAATGAATAAATATCATGAGTAGTTGTACACCT
Source organism: Tetrastigma voinierianum (assembly GCA_016808115.1). Taxonomy (NCBI): domain Eukaryota; kingdom Viridiplantae; phylum Streptophyta; class Magnoliopsida; order Vitales; family Vitaceae; genus Tetrastigma; species Tetrastigma voinierianum. The sequence continues at coordinate 173,994 of JAEQBH010003085.1, forward strand.
CACATGCATGGGGACATTGCGCATATTGGGTGTGAATGCATGGCATAGCTTTGAATAAGCAGTTTTTCTGGGAAGGTTGTCCACCACATTTATCGAAGTCTGTCCAAGTAAAATATATCGAAGGGTAGTTCACATTATTATCTGAGTCTGTCCAAATGAAAAATATCGGAGGGTGGCCCAAAATTTTATCGGAGTCTATCCAACTAACCTTCACGAGCTAAAACAAAAATCTTCTCGTTTTAGAAATGATTTTATTATGCCATGGCAAACGCATGTGCGAGGGAGCTCTGTGAGGACTCGGGCATGGATATGGCATGACATTCATATAGATATTTTGTATATTTTATGAATGTGAAATTGCTAACATGGCATTGCATGGGCACAAGTGAAAGACTCTCATAGGAAAATTTCATCGGGAGTTGCTCACCCTATCATGGACCACCTTTCAGTAATATGAGAAGATCTTACATTCTTCGAGACCGTGAGTACCTAAAAGCCTGCCGGGCCTTGAGAAGCATTTTTTTAAATATATTAGAACAATCTAGTTTTAATATATTTTGGCATTTAAAAGTGTAAAAGAGTTGTACATCAAACTCTTGTAAAATATTATAAGCATTTGTGTATTTTTAAGAAAAATATACAATGTTTCATATACCCTTGTAATAAAAAAATGTTGTTTTATACTAAATTTGAGGCGTATGAAAATATATATATATATATATATATATATATATATATATATATATATGACCCGGGATTTGGTGGGTTTACAAGAATTAAATAAATAAATGATTTTTATGTGAAATATTGTTAAAAAAAGAAAGAAAGAAGTGAGGTGAATGAATTAAATTTGAGTTATTATATTATTTAATTCGTAGTAAAATGGAAAAATAAATAATAAAACAATATAAAAACAAATCAAGGAGTGCCGTGTGTGGGAAAGCACATAAAAGGAAAACAAAAAGGGAGTGGCCAACAGAGTGGAGAGAAGGAAAAAAAAAGGGGAAAATCCTCATGAAGTTAGGGCTTTCAATTTTACGATGAACCGATCTTTGATCAACTTCAAAATTTGAGGGCTTGTTTTATTTGATGTGAGGAATGTTCCTACGGTGTCCGATCGAACCATTTACAGTTAGATTTTGCAAATCTGAGGTAGGGTGGTTTAACCCTAAAACTTCCATTATTAGATTTTCTTGAAAAATAAATCATGAATCTTGTTTAGGGTGTTAATCAAGGTTAAAAATATCGTTTCGACGGATATATCGGTACTTGGATTTTACAGATATATCGGATATATAGGAGATATATTGGTGGATATTTTTATATGAATATCGATATATCAAAAAATTTTAAAAAAAATATTTTGAAATTCTTGGAAATACTTTGTAAAAGTGTAAAAATTACATCAATAATCAAATATACACATTGATATTACATTGCAATTGTCTTTCAAAACCAAAATGAAGATCAATGTGGCTCTATTACAACATTTGATGAAAAGATCCCATCTTATTGAAGACAATACTCATACCATTAAAAATTCTTCTCCAAGACTTTGTACACAAATCATAACTGTTTGAGAGAGATTCAATGCAATTGAGCGAATTGATACAATCAAGGATTTTAAAAAGGTTTATACGATTTTTGTCAACTATCGCTTTTTTGGTCAAAACATAGTTAGGTTTGGATTGATTTTCTGACTCAATCAACCTTAGACTTTGATTCAGCCATTATGTAGTCCATCTGTAGCCATTAGATCAAGTCAAATATTCAAAATCCACCATCAAATAAAAAATCTAACCATTGGAACCTAAAGCAACTTCTAGATTGAATCTTGACTGTTGTGTCAACATGGATTCAATTCTAGTCGTGCAATCCTGCAAGTAGTCGTTGGAGGTTTTGAAAAAAAGGATAGAATCTCAGCCTTTCACGTGTCCTCAGAAGTTGTTGGATCAACACCGATATATCGGCAATTTTTTTTTATATATCAGCGATAATTAACGATATATCGCTGCTAATGCACAAATCTCACCACCAACTCGCGTCATTCCACGCATTGATTCATGTCGATATTATCATCGAAATATCATTGTGTTACCGATATATCGCCGATATAGTCCGATTTTTTCCGGCATTTCCCCCAATTGATTATCGCTAGCCGATTTCATGTCAGAATGGACCGACACCCTCATGACATTTTAATCCATGGTGTTAATATATGCTTTGTAATAGTTGTTGGTGTTGGAGTAAAATCAAATATATGGGCTGATGTATTAAATAAATGTAAATTATAGGCTATCAAATAAAGTTAGGCTAATTAAAGTGATTAATTTAAGTTTGGGGCCTTAATTAATATATTATAAAGTGTGGGCATTAATGTAGAAACAAGTTTAATTTATTTTTGTGACGTGGGTTAAAAAGAAATTACAAACGACGTGACTATTCATAAAGAGACACGGACAGTTTAACAACAAGATCGCCATAACAAACTATTGTTAATAATAGTGTCACGTCTGATCATGATTATGTTTTCACTCTTTGATCTCATTGTCAGAGAAATATTGACATAAAATTATATAACCCAAAGATCATAAAGTCTCTATCTGATTCAAATATCAATATTGTTATATCAGCAATTCACAAAACCAGTATTTTGATCTGATTGTCCAATATGATCGTTCCTGCCAGATGATGGTTTTCACATAATGATTTTTAATCTCACATGTGGTATCAGAGCGGTTTCATGTTGAATTGTTGAGAATAAGTTAGAAAAAGTTTTTTTTTCTTTTATGGCCGAAAATATTTTTTTCTTTCCTCTTATTTACCGCAAATGCTCCGAAGACTCTGACATTAATGTCCCCGAAGGACACTATAAATGAGTCTAAAATACGCATGAAGTGTGGAAGACCTATTGGTTCAAAGGATGTAACTCCCCGAAATAGGAGAACACAAATGAGCATTGATACCCCTGAAGAGGTACATGATAAAATAAATAAATAAAAACATTAAGGTAAGGCCAACTGGCTGTTTAAGTTGGTCATTTAAATATAAATATGTTATCGTTACAGTGTATTTACGAAAATTTACATTCAAATATAGGTGTTTAATTAACACAATATGTCACCAAAGTGACCACTTTTGTGAAAACTAATTTTATTTCAAAATATAACTAGATTATGTGCATGTAATTATAATATTAATCTCCACTTCTAAAGGAAAATACGTTTTTAACATAATCGCATGTATACCTATGGTAATAAATGCGTTGGATAATTATTTATATTTTTACATATGAATAATAAATCGCCCAAAGGGAAGATTTATTATTCGACTTGTTCTTATTATCGCATTTGATTATTACACCAAGATATCACTTTACTAAGTTAATATTTTTATCCAAAGATAAAATATTAATAGAGTATCCGATATCTTAAGATGGGGTTTGCCTTTATTTGAATTTATTTTTTTGTTTTCAGTCTTATGTGAGTTTGTTTGATGGTTATCGCTCGACGCAGCCTACTAGTTGCTTAAGGGCCGCTATACAACATTAATTTATTCCATGCTAAATGGCACAAACTTCAAGACATGGCATGAGAACCTCCAAATAGTTCTCGTGTCACAACTGACCTCTGCTAAGGGTTCTTCTCCTGCACCTCTTACTGTTGAAAGTTTCTCTTATGAAAAGAGGGATATTGAAAGGTAGGAGAAGTCAAATCGCATGTGTTTGATGATCATTAAGAAGGCCATTCCATAAGCATTCACTGGCACAATATCCAAAACGATAAAGACAACCAAAGAGTTCCTAAAAGAAATTAAGAATAGATTTTCCAAGAATGGAAAGTCTGAAACAAGTACACTTTTGGAAAATCTCATCTCAATGAGATATAAAGGTAATGGGAACATTAGGGAGTACATTATGGAAATGTCTCATCTTGCTTCAAAGTTAAGAGCACATAAACTTGATCTCTCTGAGGATTTGCTTGTGCATTTGGTTCTGATATCTCTTCCACATAATTCAATCACTTATGAAGCAGACCAAAAGAGACTGTCTTTAATGAGCCTATCTCACATTTTGTGCAAGAAGAGGAAAGATTGGCAAGAAAAGAAAGAAGGATAAAGAAGTCAGCAGAGGTTCATATCAAAAGAAATAATATAAAGAAAAGGTTGATGGTCAGCTTTCTTCTACTGAGTTACTTTGATATAAGAAGAAGCAATGTACCAACTATCATGCTTCGCACAAAGAAAGGTACACTTAATCTAGTTTATTACGAGGCGACTGACTTTGGTACCTAAACACACTTGGTGGATAGATTCGTGCAACCACCACATCAAGCAGTGTCCATGCAGAGTTGCCCGAGTTGCCAAAAGCCAAATGACGGTAAGATACATCTTTGGTAAAGCGATAGCAAGAAAGTCGGTTAAGGCACTGATATTGGGGTTATTATTAAAGTCCGGTACTTATTTGATTTTAATGAGACATTTGTTGTACCATCCTTTGACAAAATTCGTTTGGTCTGTATTTGACAAATTTGGCTATTCTGTTCTTTGGAAATAATAAATTAGTTCTTTTTCAAATTCAAATTCGGGGTTGGTACCGGGTTCTTTATCTTATGTAGATAACTCCTTATATTGATACAATGCTTCATATCATGAAACCTTGCAATTAAGTACTTGAGGTGTTAAAAGAAATTAACTAATGAGAATTCTACTCATTATGTATAAGAGATTAGGGTCACTTCAAAAGGAGAATTGAAAGGCTTCAGGTCATAAGGGATTCTAGATTCCCTTGATTATGCAGATTTAGAAATTGCACAAATTGCATAAAGGGAAACAAACAAACACAAGGAGATTTGTGCCAACAGGCTATAAGATGTCTTAGAACTATACATAATAGATATTTGTGGGGCCATTTCTACTTCGCTTCATGGAATGGCCAATATTTTATCACGTTTATAGACGATTTTTCACGTTATGGCTACCTTTATCTCATTCATGAAAAGTTTCAATCACTGGAAGTGTTTAAATCGTTCAAAGTTGAAGTTGAAAATCAACTCAACAAAAGAACGTCAGATATAACCGTGGTGGTGAATACTATGGTAAGTATGACAATTCAGGTGAACAATGTCAGGGACCATTTGCTAAATTCCTAGAGGAGTGCAGTATCGTCCCACAGTACACCATGCTAAGTTCTCCAAGCATGAATGGTGTTGCTAAAAGGAGAAACATAACGCTCAAAGACATGGTAAGAAGTATGAGTAGTCATCCTAACTTGCCAAAATCACTTTGGGGTGAAGCATTAAAGACTACAAAGATATATCCCAATTGCAGTACCAACCAAAGCAACCGCTAAAACTCCTTATGAACTTCGACTGAAAGAAGCCTAGCTCCAAAGCGCTACACATTCGGGGGATGTTCAGATTAAGCAAGGCCTTACAGCCACATGAAAAGAAATTGATTCATGAATCTAAGAAGGTTTTATTGGATACTCAAAGATCCATGGGTTACAAATTCTATAATCCTACTACTAAATCAATTTCAGACGAAATGCTCCTGATCTTTGAGGATGCTGAGTTCACGGGGAGATAAGGATAAGGATTTGCTAAGAGAATATGCTATTATTCCCACACTGCTATTGACATTGATCGTGCTCCTATACCCGACATTGTTTAAGAAGCGCATCCAAATCAAAACAATATCCAAGAACCCCGTCTAAAAGAACAAACTTCACCTCCTCCAAAACCTACGCCTATTAAGGGAGATCTACTGAAAGGAGAAGTGCTAGCTGATGATTCATTGTATTTCTTCAAATAACATGAGTTTGACATTGGTACGTGGAAGATGATCCAATCAACCCTGCCCCGGGAAAGTCTCTAAATCTCAAGAGGATTTATGCCATGAATGAGGAAATAAAGTCCGTGAAGGACAACACATTCGGGGATCTTGTCCCATCATCAAGGTGTGAAACCCAATGGTTGCAAAATGGATATTTAAACCAAGAGGGATTCGAAAGGTGACGGAGAGATACAAAGCCTGCCTTGTCTCTAAAGGTTATAATACACAAAAAAAAAGTATCAATTATAAAGAGACTTTCTCTCCTGCTTTCATCGAAAGACTCTCGAGGACAATGGCACTTAAGGCTATACTTGACCTCAGCTCATCATATGGATGTTAAGACTGCATTTCTCAATGGAGACATTGATGAAACATTCTACATGGTGCAACCAGAAAATTTTGTGTTCGGGAGATACAAAGAATATGGTTTGCAAGTTAAAGAAATCTATTTATGGGCTTAAGCAAGCTTCTCGTCAATGGTATTACAAGTTTCATCAAGTTATCATTTCGTCTGATTTTGAGTTGAATATGGTTGATGATTGTATATACCATAAGTTTAGTGGGAGTAGGCATATTAATTACTTGGTTTTATATGTTGATGACATATTGCTTACCACCAACGATATAGGCATGTTGCATGAAACCAAGAGATTTCTATCAAAGAAATTTGAGATGAAAGATCTTGGTGATGCTTCTATGGTTAGGTATACGACATAACTTATTACTTCAGGGTATACTAGTTTATCACAAAAAGAGCCATATTAGAAAATTTAAAAGTGTTTGGCATGCATGATTGCAAACCAGGTGACACCCCTGTGGCTAAGGGAGACAAATTTAGTCTCAGCCAATGCCCCAAGAATAATTTTGAGATTCAGGAGATGCAACAGATTCCTTATTAGTCAGCAATAGGAAGTCTAATGTATGCTAAAGTATGTACATGTTCGGATATTGTGTACATTATTGGCATGTTAGGCAGATACTTAAGCAATCCTGGAAATGATCACTGGATAGTAGCCAAGCGAGTCATGAGGTACTTACAGAGAACAAAAGACTACATGCTCACTTATCGAAAGTCAGATCAATTAGAGGATCATTGGATACTCGACCGATTCACGAATGAGATAGCATAAAAATCGCTTCGACTATATCTACTTACTACTGGAGGTTATATCTTGAAGAGTGTTAAACGCCTATCAGAGTTTCTTCCACCATGGCAAAATGAAGCCTGTAGTTTGTTACGAGGCATCCAATCATGAATGGTTATAAATTTTGTCACTGTGGGCTAATGTGATTTCGATGGTGTATCAGCGAATTTACTTGGCGTATTTTGTGACAATAAATCAACAAAGATTATATTCCAACAACAAAAAAGTTCGATGAAGTCAAAATTTATGCATACATCAAATCTCTAGTCACAAAACAGGGCTTTAGATGGACTTATATTCATAGCACATCGGGGACAAACTCCATGATTGCGCATCCATCGACTAAGGGATTACCACCTAAGGTCTTTCATGATAATATCAAGCCATATGGGTGTGGTTTCTTCGTGATGTTGTTTTAGTGGGAGTTTGCATTTTAGATGCTTTTATTTTATAGATACATTTTTATGGATATTATGGATTTTATACTATTTCATCAAGAAGTATCTGGCCATTCAATTCTGATTTTCATGGTTTGATCTCACTAAGGTTTAAGGAGGACCACATTTGAAATAGGGCATGTTAAGATCACATCGCATGAAATTTCCATGCCACACATCCACACTTGATCTTTTGTCATTAGTGGCATTGATATATGTGACTACTGATTCCTATATCGTGTGGTTAATGGACAAGATCGTTAAAATATATAAAGTTTTGATAGCAAAACTCATGAGCTCATAAAGCATAATTCACGCTTATAAAGTTACATATGGGCCCAAGTAGAGATTGTTGGAGTAAAATCAAATATATGGGCTGATATATTAAATAAATGTGAATTATAGGCTATCTAATAAAGTTAGGCTAATTAAAGTTATTAATTTAAGTTTTGGGGCCTTAATTAATGAATTATAAAGTGTGGGCATTAATGTGTAGAGACAAACGTAATTTCTATTTTTGTGATGGGTTAAAATAGAAATTACGAACATACGTGACTATTCATAAAACGTATCAATTGTTTACCAACGTACGGATTGTTCAAACAGACACGATCGCTTATAAATGTGGGTCATGGTCCTAGATCACACTATGTTTTTCAATCTTTCCGATTCCCGTGGTTGGGGAGAAATACTAGACGTGTTCAGTGTAGATCTAGAAGATCATAAAGCCTCGTACACTCAGATTCAAATATTTCTAATATTTTGTTATGGATTCACGCTTCCGCAACCGCATTTGATTCTTGATGATTCAATATGAATGTTCCTGTTTGTGTGATGGTTTTCACATAATGATTTTTAATCTCACAATTGGATAACTTATTGAGTTGTTTTTATTTTTATTGATTATTTATATGATTATTAATAAATTCGTGTTTTGGGTTTATTTACAATTTGAGAGAAAGATGTTGATTTTGATATTTGGAATGGGTAATATTGTTGATAATTTTATTTAATGTTGGGAATTTATTTAATTGATTATGAATGGTAATATGGATTAATTGAGAATTTTAGACATCGTGTGTCACATCCCACTTTTATAGGCTATGACCGGCGCTAGGGAATGGGTAGGCTTAAGGCCACCAAAACCCGTAGCAAGCCTAAGTCCAATAATTTCTACCAAAATCTGCAAGACCTATTCGCTTCATATAACAAACGACAGATCCTCGTTATTCGCACATCAATTTAAAATCTACTAATAATTAACTCCAAAATCTCATCATGATATTATCTCAAATAACATAACATATAGACCTCCGTGATCCACTAACAAAACGACTCTCAACGGTCTCATCAAAATATCAATAAAGGTTTCATCAAAAGCAAAATTTATCCAACTCAACTATTCAAAATTTATCGATTTAACCAAATAATTAACCCAATAACTAAGTTAATTCACCATGGAGCCTTCTGGAAACTTAGACTCTCATTCACAAAATAAACAAAATAATAATCCATTACATGTTTCAAATAGAACGGCGTGGTCAGAGAAATGCCCGATTCTCCTTTTTTTGTCTACCCCGAAAAGGAGGAAATCAACTAGGGTGAGATAACTCGTGAGTAAAATATATCACCCATACTCTCAGGAGGCTAGGTACTGGGCGCCGCTTCACAAGGATGGTTATACTAATCAATCAATCGTGATACAGGTTGCGCAACAAATAGCTTAATATGAACAACAATATCAAAAGAGATTTAGAGGTTTCAGAAACACATAAATATAGTTTACCATTCAGAACTGCATTCCTTTACCTTTATACTGGAACTGCATATTCCAACAAAGATCCGTGAGAACGGACGGGTTCTACGCCTAGAGTTTTACCACCTCTCTAGGAAGGTACTGGCTTTGCCCGCACCAGAGGGTACCATGTGCACATACCCGATGACCTCCCATCGCGTAGGCTTCAGATTCATACCATCAAAATGACATTAACGATGAGCAAGTTATACCGACCGCATCGCGCATGCAACAAAGAGATAAATAATTAAATATATTAGAAGGCTGACCTGTTCAAAGATGAATATCATCAGACACGTGACTCTCAGGGTATGACAAATCTCAATTCAATGAATGCTCAAGAATAAGGTCTTAATCATAAATACCACGATCAAGTCAAAAATGAAAACACCGCTATACATTTTAAGGTGCAAGTAACGATGATATAAATTTCACTTCACCTCCTTATTAGTCCCTTTGGCCGCCTAGGCTATTCACCCTAACTGCAGGAGCTTTCCCCAACTCGCTTACATATACCAATATGTCCATACAAAAAAAAAAAGAGAAAGATAACGCCAAAATCATAACGAGCCATACCTTGTTATTCACCACTCAATTGTGTCGTTAATCGCTTTCATTAATCGCTAACCCGAGCTTTTTAAATAAATTTTTTTTGAAATCCCCTTTTACTTTCCTTACCTTCAACATTTCGCTTTAATATTCACATCCAAATTAATTTTAATATTCAATTTCACAATTTCTTATATCTAATGCTTCAATCACTAAACTGTTTTTTTTTTTTTGGCAAGATTGCACGCTAGTATTTTGCCTATATCTTTCACCGACGCCGAAGACTGAAACTAAAGGGCAAAATTTCACTAACATCCATATTTTTCCAATACAACAAAATTCGTCCAATAGGTCCTCCTAAGGATTCTGTCCAAGTCGACCTTCAAACAGAAATTCACATTCAATCGATTCAACCCTTAATTCCATCACTACCACCTCAATTTCATTCTAAAATATTTTCCAAATTCTTAAACATACCGCACTCTAATTCATACTCTAGGTCACATTTTATAGATTCAAATGCAATTGCAACCTAGCATACACATTAGAATAATTAATTCATTCCAAACAGCCCTAATTGACTAAACTTTAAACAACAACCATTTATCAATTCAAAATTTCTTCTCCAATACGTACTACATGCATCATCCAATTCAACCTAGGGTTCTTCAATTTTTTTTCTTTTGTTTTCTGCTCGATTTTCTGAGGCCTCGAAAGAGTACTCAAAAGCTTTGAAAGAGCTAATCTGAAGCATTTCACCTCATTGAAATATTTCTCCTAGAGAAATTTTATTTCGAACCCAGATCCGAAAGTCGTACGTCCTTCCGGAATCCTCCAAACAGAGAAACTCAAAGAAGAATGAATAGATTTCTTCTTATTCCAATTATACTAGTATATATTAGAAAATTACTCTTTAATTTCCTCTTCCATTAAAGTACTAATTAATTACCAATTGAATTACCATTATTTTCATAACGCCTAATTGAATTAATATTATTTCCATAACGTTTAATCTAAATTCATTATTATTTTCATAACGTATGCCTATAAACATTCCCGCCATTATTATTTTCTCCGTAATCTCATATCTATACAAATTCTGTCATTATTATTTTCCGTGAACTTATACATATACAAATTCTCGTTATTATTATTTTCCTAATCCTTATACCTATACAAATTCCTCGGGTGTTTATCTCTCCCCTCCTCTTTATAAAAGTTTAGTCCTCTAAACTTGACTTACTGCATTCGAAATAATCGAGGATGCTTCTTCTCTCATCTCTTCTAACTCCCAAGTGGCCTCTCGATACTATGATTACTCCATTGACTTACCAACTTGGATAACAAAGACGTCAGAGAACCTTATTCATCACATCCACAATTTGAACGTTAACCTCTCTTCATAGGTCAAGTCCTCATAAATCTAAATAGACTCCAACTCCACAACATGAGAAGCATCGAAAACATATTTCAAGGTTGAAATATAAAACACATTATAATTTTGATGAGAGAGGTAATGCTTAGAAAGAGAGTCGATCTACATTCAACACCTACAAACAGATCAGTCTTCAACGATTACTAGAACTCAAAGATTTAGTTTGATCAATATGTCATGACATTGTCAAATTAAATTTAATGTTTAATTGTTTAACATAATTTAGGTGTATCTGACCCATCACTTCATCGGATCACCCAGAGTTAATTATATAACATGCATTTTATTTATTTATTCTAACATAATTATAACACATAGGACTGGTTAAACTTCTACCATATACCTTCAAGATATAATCTCATTGCCAACTTAAAACTATTCTACAAGAAAATCTAACCAAAGGTAAGAACTATTCCTGGACATTCTTTCAAGTCTAAAACAATATATCTCAACAAATATTTCCAACTTTGCGACATTTCCCTGTTCAGTCATTAGTGTAAGTATGGAAAGCTACTATCAAAACTTAGTACTCGATTTTTTTTTTTTTTTGACTTAAGTCAAATCTAAAGTAAAATAAGATTTCTTATTACATACCATAGAATCAAATATTTCATACATCAAAATCTCCTATCGAGAAGCTAGTCTAATAGAAAAATTATTAGATTCCTTATCCATACACAAACCATCATAATGAAACATTGTCATTAACTAAGGTTTTAGTAACCCTAATACAAAAATCCATGGTATAAGTTTTACACTCATTTAGAAATATAAAGTAGTTGCAGCAATTATTAGGTCTTTGATGTAACCATCCATATACAATCACACTAAACCCAAAGTCACAGATAATGTAATATCTTACTTCATATATGACCATCAAAATTCTTGGCCTTTAAATATTTATACTTTTGGTATCCTTTTAGGTAGATCGTGAACTTAAAGTAATAAACCTCCTTCAAAGTTGTCTCTTTATGTCTCCATTATTTACTTATTAATAAGTCTAATCCCAAATTTCAAGATCTTATCATCTTATTAAACACAATCAATTGTTCCAAAAGTTCAATCCAGCCAAATAATTCTTATAAGATCTTAATTCTCCAAACAAGTTTAGCCGCACCATAATGCTCAACATAAGAACTATAGTAAAATCCAAAGGTATGACATGGACTTGTAAGCATCTCAAATCATATAATCATCAAGCCATGACACCTTAAATGATTTCCAAGGAATCAATTGTTTTCTATTATATGATAAAACCATGGAAGATTCTTACGTTTTATTAGTACTAAATAATGTCATCATAATCCTTTAAGTACTGTATCAATATCTTCATTTCTTGCTTAAAATTCATTTTAAGAAGACAAAGACTTCAAACTCTCATAAACTATGAGTAGATCATAATACGTAAAAAAATGTCTTCATATCTTAAGTGCAAAAATTATTTACCTAATCAAATCATAATAAGGTAGTTTTCTCTTATCTTAAAATTTCAAATGTCTATAAGTATATATCAATTTTTCCATGTTGCATAAGAACACAACATAAATCCTAATGAAAGACATCATTTTGCAAAACAAATCTTTGTGAACCCGATGAAATAATCAAAATAAGAGTTGCTACAAATTTGCTCTTCAACTCTGTGAAGCTATCATCATAGTTATAAGACCAATCAAACTTCTAAATTCTTCTACGCCTAGCCCAAATATAAGATAATCTTAGAGATCTCTTTACTAATTTCTTTGTAATATCAATAAATCCTAAGAAACTTCAAAACTTTAATAACAATATCATATTCTTTCAAATTTCAAATTAGCCATCACTCATCACATTGACTTCAAAAGACTTAAATAACATTTCTAAGCAAATAACTATCTTGCAAGGCTTAGCTTATGAGTAACAATTTATCCACATGTTTCCCTTCAACTAAACTCAAGATAACTAAGAATAAGGAAAGACAATATTTTCTCCTAAAACAATCAATAACAAAGGTAGTAAGCTCCTTAATTCATCCTCAAAATCAAACAAAAACCTTAATGTTTAAGGAGTATTAAGTCAATAATCTAATATCCTTCTTACCAATCATCATGTAATATAACTTCAAACCACCATATTGTCCATATAATGACATGTTCTATAGAAGTGACAAATTCAAATCATACTTCATCTTGATAAAAGTATATTCACTAAAACTAACAAACAATACAAAGAAAAAGAGTATAGTGAACTTTAACTAGTCATCAAGAAATCGCTTATCTAACATTACCTTGTACACGCGTAAGAATTACCTAACGGATATGAACTATCAACTAACATGTCACTCAACTATTCCGCATACACAAACTTAGTTCTAAGTTCCTCATTAAGATAATAAAATCACCGATTCCAATTTGGAGCCGACTTTTCGGTGATTTCGGTTTACCATGAGCACCATCACCCTATTCCTCTTCCTTTGCTATTCTATACTAGCGAAGCTCTTCATTATCTTTCTCTCGCACAAGGGCTCTCATTTCACACCCTGGGCATCACCCAACTTCGGTGAATTGATATCTTATTCTTCAAATAAGGCTTTAGTCCATCCTAAATCCTTAATGCTTTTTCCTCCTCTCAGAGCAATCAACTGTGGGGAAAACAGATAGTTCGTAAACTTAGCCTCATATTAAATACTATCAAATCTTATTTGTTCCAAACGACAAACCCTCCCCATCTTTAAGCTGTCGAACACCATCGAAAGCATTTCTATAAAATGCCTCCTTAACTCCGTTTCAAACAATAGGGCTCCTTTAATCTCTAAAAGCTCTTAATCATGATCCACCTCTCGTCTAACATAAATGTTGCATAAGAGGTTTTTTTTTTTTTTTTTTTTTTTGCTCCCTTAACAATCAATGACAATAAAGAATTTTCATCATCGTATAAATCAAGCTTCCGCCTCTGCTGGATTTGAGGTATCAAAATAAGGGGACTCAACTTAAAGTCTATCAAAGGAGCTTACCCTTACTAGATGAGGATTGTCCTTGGATCATTACTTCCAGTGAGTCAGCTCCGCCTTCTCTAATATCCCAGAATATCTATGCAGTATGCCCTCTCAGATACCACAGGTGTGAAAGCCCACAGTGAGAGGTATACCTGGTCGTATTGTATTCCATTTACTTTGGGAAGATGCAAGTCTCCTCAAGTGCATGGTGTTCAAGTAAAGAAAAGGTATAACTACACTTAGTCATACAGCTATAAGTTAGACCGTAGGGAATTTAAAGGAATAAGACTAGATGAAGTTGAAACTTAAGCTAATGCATCACTCATCTATTCCCAAAGGTAAACTAAATGAGTTCCCATCAAGATCATAACCTATAGCTCTGATACCACTTTGTCACATCCCACTTTTATAGGGTCGGATCGGCGCTTAGGAATGGGCAGGCTTGGCGTCACCTCAAAACTCAGCAAGCCCAAGTCCCATAATTTCACTATGTAACTCGCAAGACCTATTCGTTTCTATAACAAATGACGATCCTCTATTCGCAATATCAATCTGGTAAAACGAATAATAATTAACTCAAAATCTCATATCATGATATTATCCCAAATAACATAACAAATAGACCTCTCGTGGTCATCCACTAACGTAAACGACCTCAACGGTCTCATCAAAATATCAATAAGGTTTCATCAAAAGAAAATTTATCCAACTCAACTATTCAAAATTTTATCGATTTAACCAAATAATTAACCCAATAAAATTCAAGTTAATTCACCATGGAGCCTCGAAAACTTAGACTCTCATTCACCAAATAACAAAATAATAATCCATTACATGTTTCAAATAGAATCCATGTCAAGAAATGCCTGATTCTCCTTTTTTGTTTACCCCGAAAAGGAGGAAATCAACTGGGTGATAACTCGTGAGTAAAATATCACCATACTTGTGAGGCTGTACTCAAGGCTACCACAAGGATGGTTATGCTCAATCAATCAATCACCGCATAGGTTATGCAACAATGCAGAATATGAACAACAATATCAAAAGAGATTTAGAGGTTTGAAACACATAAATATAGTTTCACCATTCGTGAACTGCATATTCCTTTTTACCTTTATACTGAATCCTATTACTTCCGGAACCCAAAGAGATCCGTAGAATGGGCTTCTGCTCTGCTTCCAGAGTTTTACCAATCTCTCTAGGAAGGTACCAGTCACCGCACTGCAGGTACCATGTGCACATGTACCGATGACCTCCCCATCGCTAGCTTCGCGGATTCATACCATCAAATGACATTAACGTATTTATAGCGAGTAGCTGACCGGCTTCAGCATGCAACAAGAGTTAACACCAAATACAATAAGAGTTAGCTGACCGTGCTCGCGATGAATATTCATCAGACACGTGACTGGCGTTAAGATATGACAAATTCAATTCAATGAATGCTCAAGAATAAGGGTCTTAATCATAGTCAATTACTACGATCAAGTCAAACAATGAAAACACCGCTATACATCAAGGTGCAAGTAATGGCGATATAAATTTACCACCTCCTTATTAGTCCCGACTTAGAAGTAGGGCTATTCACCCCGAATCTGTGAGCCTTTCCCCAACTGCTATACCAATATTCATGCAAAAAAATATATATATATATATATAAAGATAACGTCAAAATCATAACGAGCCCTACCTTGTTATTCTCCACTCAATGATGAGCTTAAAAGTCATCTATTTTTAATCCATTTTTCTGTTTGATTTTCATCGGAAAAGGATTAATTAATATGCAGAAATATGAAGAAACTCACCAATTTGTTATAGTGTGAGGTGAAAGAAAGAAGAAAAAGCAAAAATGCGCACCTGGTGGAGTAAAACGTTAAAACGGCAGGCGTAAATGAAAGCAATTGCAACTAATGTTGCGCTACGCACGGGCCCATTTATGCGTCGCGACATCGTAGTAAATTTGATGAAATTTGATGCAAAGGCGACAGCATCACAAGTTAGGGGCAACCGAGGACTAACCGTAGACTTAAGTGAATGATGCGTCGCGACAACATCGCGGATGTGGGCGACGAAGGTCGATGTCGCGGACAAGGGATGGAGGTCGCGGACAAGAGAAGCAATTTTGACGCTTATGACAGATTTGAAAAGATGAAATCATAGACTTAAGTCGTTGTCGCGACAGAGGACTGACGTCGCGACACCAAAAGCGACCAGCCTGCTCGCAGCCATAGCGATGTCGCGACAAACATTGATGTCACGACATCAGAACACCGCGCTTGAAGCCTGGTGACCTAGGTCGATGTCGACAAGAGATCGATGTCACGACACCAAGAACGACTCAGTCAAAATCAGAAAGACAAGAGATCATGTCACGACATTCAGGATCGACCGCTTCAAACTCGTAAAGACAAAGAGGTTGAGGTCGCTGGAGCATCAGAACACCGCTTGAAGCTTCCAGAGACTAAAGTTGATGTCGCGATAAGAGATTGAGGTCGTGACATGAGACTTACTCGGCTGAAGGTCGCATCCTGTTGATGTCGACAAGAGACCGGCGTCGCCGACACCAGAGCGACCAATTCAAAGTCGCAGAGCCATGAAGCGACAAGGTAAAGACATTGATGTCGCGACATCGTGAAAACCATCAGCTGAAAGTCGTGCGAAAGATGATGACCTATGTCGCGACAGCGGGATCGATGTCGCAACATCGTGAACGAACAGCTTGAAACTGCGGAGTTGATGTGAGCGATGTCGCTGACAGGACCGACGCCGCTATTATCGTGACCACCACAAGATTGCGCTCTTAAACTGATGTCACAACAAGAGATTTAAGGTCGCTGACTCGAGCAAAGAACATGGGCCGCCCACTTGGAAATCCACAAAGGATCTGCAGATCGGAATTAGTGGCCCAACTTCATAACCCTATAAATACGAAGTCGCTACCAACGTAAAAGCAAATTTCGCTAATTTGAAAGAGAGATCTGGTTGCCGGAGGCTCCATATTTTTATTTTCTTTTCTTTCTTTCGCTTTTTCGCTTTTTTTTCTTTCCATTTAGCTTTAGATTGTGAGTAGTTTGTATTTCGTCTCATTTGATCAACTATCTCGTAAAGGATTTGAATTAATGCGATTTATATTTTTCTTAAAATTACTGTCTGGTTGTTTGAATTCCAGACAAATTTTGGATTTCGAACACCCAGTTTCCGATTTACGTGGGTTTACTTTATCGCAGCCAATGTATGGTATAATCGCAATTTAGGAAGCCCAATTTTCCATCAATTGACAAGTATTTGGCATAAATAATCTTTTCACAGATTTTATCTATTTTAGCTGAACTGCATGTTAAATCGACTCTTGCCGGGTTTTGCTTGGTGATCTTGGAATTGATCCCACTTCGTCCCACCCATAACGAGGTTGTAATGTAGCCTCGATTTCCGTGAGGCCCTCCCGTGACACAGAGAAGGCATTCCTGCTGCAAAGAAGAAACAATTTTGGGAAGGTATTTGAACCTGATATTGCTGATCTAATGCGCTTTGTATATTTAAATCAATACTTCCTCTTCTCACTTGTAACCGAGAATGAGTTGAGTGAGTTATTAATTTAAGTACACAGAGAGTTCACCCTAATCGAATAAAGGAATTCGATCCCTGTTAGCAAGGATTTAATCAAGGAAAGAGTAAGCTATTCAATTCTTTGAGGGTGAGGAACCAAGATAGTGCAAACTCTACAGAATGAATAAATTCAAGGGAGTTTTGTGTCTCGCAACCATGTTGTGGGTGCTTAAGTATTGAGAAAGGAAAATACCCAACAAGGCTACGAGGATTGCAAGAAGGTTCCACCAGGTTCTCAGAGAGAGAAAAGTTAAGGTGAGATGATGAACTCGTGTGGTTCGAGAGGTCCAATACACTATATTAACTCGACTAGTTTTAAAGATTCAAGTTCAGAAACAAAAGCTACGCACAGATCAGAGGGAATTGATCTCTTCACAATAGCCGATTATTCAATGTTTCTTTAGAGATAATCAGAAAATCTAAATTTGTTATTTTGAAATTTCAATCTTCAATTCATTTGTTATTCAATCATTTTTCTTTACATCGTTATTTTTCAAAGCTTCAAAGCAAAATCTCATTATCGAATTCGGCCCAAATAGTATGGAGCTTATGTAGTTGGGTAGTTGACAAAAATTCTCGAGATCTCTCGTGATCGAGTATCCGACTTAAATCCATTTATTACTTGTCGACCAGGTAATTTAAAGATACCGATCAAAACCACATCAAAATGGTTTTCTTACAAAATATCTTTAATCAACATGATAGTAAAAGAAACTAACACTCAAGTTTAATGGTTTATCTACTGAGGATTAGACAATAGTCCTTGTATAATAAGTCTTAAATTTGAATAGGTGTCTTGATCCATAACAATTTATCGATGTTGTCTTAACAAGTTTTATGGCATTATTGCCAGGGATTAGTTAATAGTCTTTGGCAAATAATGTTATAAATTTGTATATGTAATTGTCCAGTCAACAAGTTTTATGATGCCGCTGTCAGATCAAAGCACTTAGTAAATCAATATTCAGACGAAAAGAAGGAAATGCTAATTTGGACATTTTCAAGAAAAGAACAAAAATAGCTTTTCAAGCAAAGGGTTATTTTTAGCCACTAACCTTTAACAAAACCATATTGAAAATATTTGTTTGACCGACCTAACTTTTTATTAATGTGTAAGTGTGTTTTGATTTCGTGGACAAAATCTTAATGCATATAACAGAACACTGACTGATTCCAAACAGACACAAAATTGTGAGAGAACACTAAGCTTGAGAAAGATAAAGAAGGGGTAAAATCAACCATGGCGTATGAAAGACAGATCGAATGAAGCACATGTAGAAGAACTAGAAGGCCTAATCAACGATATACTATGGAGGAATTCCTGAGCCTATTATTCAAGATGAGTACTCGTAATCGGGCAACTACCATTGGATGCAAAATAATTTCTGAACTTTAAAAACCAAGACTAATTACAATGGTCCAAGAGCACTGGCCATCGGTCATCCCAATGAGATCAAACGAGCACCCGGGAAGATTTCGTGATGGCTAATACAAGAAGTTGAAATGGGGCGAGACCAAGTCATCAAACCCGCATCTTGCCCCTATTCTTTCTCTGAGAGATACAAGAGCCACATGTGGTATGAATTCCTACCATGGCCTGCTTGATACTGGGAGGAGTGTAGAGGCCTACAGGTAGATTCTTTCCCCCAGCCCTCACTCGTAGAGAAGGAGGGAAATCATTATGCTCTCAAAGCAGGGAAGATGAAAGCCTGTGGATGTAGCTTCGGGAAAGATTCAAACGGTCACGAAGATGTCCAATTCCATGTGATAGATCCGAAGACTCGATGGACATTGTATATCATGCCTTGAATGATATATCAAAGGATCACGATGCTTCATGTTGTGATATCCAACTAAAAGTCAAGACAAGCAAGAGAGCTGATTGAAGACTCAAGAAATGTACATGGAAAATTCCCTTCTAAGTTTTCAAGAGGAAGGCAGAGGAAAGGGGATCATGGAGCCGAGCAAGATGGCGCCTACGGAGGCTAAGCTGATGCCATGCACAGATGGACAAGCAAAGAAAGGAAGACACACACTCGCCGCGAGATAGGAGCAGCTGAAAGAGAGTTATTGAGCTGAAGGCGCTCGAGAGCCGCCGAAGAACACCCTATGATGCCGAGAGGTTATCCGTGAGCCAAGAAACTACCATTTCAACCCAATACTAACCTGCAAAGACATTATCACCCAAAGATCAGAACCATGAGAATTTCTCATATGGGGCGGAGGGGTTTCACAAGGCCCAAGGTACGATGTAACCCTCAACAGGTTATCAACAAACACCAAGGTTCCAAAGAATGTTGAAGGAAATGAACACAAATGAATATCGTGGTCGAGGAGGGGCCCAATTCAAGAACAGATACGATTTCCATGGGGGATAATACAGTCGTTTGAACCCATGAACAAAAGTTTCGCACCAGCAACCTGGCTACCAATTCTCAAATTTTTCAAAACACCACCAATGCATCCATGAAGAACTCCGGAGACACAGCAGTAAGTACCGCCCCAACCCCGCAAAGCCGAGGAAAGATACTTCCCAAGTGACACAAAGAAGAATCCAAAGACCGATATATGCAAATTTAGGAGGGAAGGAGTTAAAAAGATGAAAGAAAAAAATGATAGCAAAAGCAAAGAAGAAGAAAGCCTTAAAAGGAAGAAGTAATCGAGAAAAGAAAGAAGGGAGCGGACAAGAAGGATATCCAAGGCTCTGAGACTAAATTCCATTTACGTAGACTGTAAATCAAAGATAGAGGAACAGTTTGCAAGGTTTTTGAAAACCTTTCAGAAGCTAGAGATCAGTATGCCCTTTACAGAAGTGGTGACTCAGATGCCACTCTATGCAAAATTCTTGAAGGACATGCTGAGCAAGAAAAGAAAGATAGTAGAAGAAGGGATCATGAATCTCACTGCTATTTGCAGTGCTGTGATAAAGAAAGAATTCGCTGTAAAGATGAAGGATCCAAGGAGTTTACAATTCCTTGCATCATCGAGGAGTCAATTCGTGAAGCCTCTGCGACTCAGAGCCAAGATAAATTGACGCCTTTCGTTGCTACAATTAAGCTCGGGGGAGGCTATTCCCACCACTATTACTCTTCAAATGGCATGATCGATGGTAAAACCTGAAGGAGTCATGGAAGATGTGTTGGTCACTGTTGGGAAATTTGTTTTCCCAAAGAGACTTCATCATTCGGACATGGAAGAAGATCTGGCCAAGTACCCCCTCGGCGACTGGGAGACCATTCCCTAGCTACCGAGCCGCCCCGACGATATGCAAAAAGGAGTTCTTACTTGAGGTTGAGAGGAAGCCGCTTTCAACTTGATCAAAGCATGCGTATCATGATATAGACAGAAATCGGCAGAATGTAGTTGATGATGTCTATACCTACAACCCTGATGTTTACAATGATTGTAATGCTCAAATTTTTACCGAATGAAAAGAGATAAATCTCGCATATTGAAGATGACTACTCGATTGTCCATACAATGCTTTTCATTCTATAGAAATTGTGTGAGTCTACAAAACAAAATGACAAAGGGGAAAATAATGAAAAGTGGAATTCATCAAGAAAAACCAGTGAAGAGGGGCTAGTGTTGAAAGAGTTCCAAGTCATTCACATGCTTACTTAGAATCACCAAAGAGAAGACCAAAGTTGATTATCCTCGCTAGACTAAGTGATCGAGGGAACAGAGGTTGTCGAAAAATCTTAAGGAAGCAAATATCTATAGCTTGGCCCATTGAAGAATTGAAGGGTATCAGTCCATCAATTTGCATGCACAAAATTTCGCTAGAAATAAACTTCAAAGCCATCTCAGAGAACATCAAAGCTGAGACCTCAACTAAAGTGATTTAAGGAAGCGGTCGTATAAGGTACTCAAATCAATAATGCTGGTTTTATCTATGCACTCAGATAGTCCCGTGAGCCCAAATTCGTGGTTCCAAAGAAGGGTGGGTTTCATCAGAATCCGCGAATGAGAAAATGAATTAATCTCCAACAAGAACAAAGGACAGATCGAGTGGTATGATTGATTACGTGAGTCGAATACGCCTAAATTTAAAAGATCATTTCCTTTGCCCTTCATTGATCGATGTTGGACATATTAGCGTAACACCCTCATTTTTGAGCCGATGGATATTCCTGCAGGATACAATCAGATTGCTATTGCACCGGAGGACCAAGAGAAGACCACATTCACATGCCCCTATGGTACCTTTGCTCGGCTGACGCCATTCTGGGCCGTGTAATGCTCCCGCCACATTCCAAAGGTGTATGATGTCAATATTTTCGACTGCTGAAGGTTGGCGGAAATTTTTATGGATGACTTCACCGTGTATGGATCCGCTTTGATCGCGTTCAAGAACCCGAAACAAAGGTTTCAAAGATGTCAAGACAACAAATAGCATCGAATTGGGAAAATTGCCATTTTATGGTAAAAGAAGGTATTGTTCTTCGGGGCATAAAATTTCGCCATCGGACCGGAAGTAGACCAATCCAAGGTATCCATTATCAAAACTTCGCACTACCTACCACAAGAAAAGGAGTAAGAAGCTTCGGGGCATGCCGGATTTTATAAAGAGATTCATCAAAGACTTCTCAAAATAGCTGCACTACTCGCACATCGAGAAGGATACAAGGTTTAATTTACGACTCTCGCAAGGTCGCTTTGAAGAAATCAAGATCGACGTCACACCTATAATACGCACTTCGTATCGGGATCGTGGGATTTTAAATAATGTGTGATGCTGATTTTGCAACGGGAGCCATTCCTGTGGCAAATAAAGGAGAAATATTCAGACTATATACTATGCTAAGAGAACCTCAATGAAGCACAAGAAAATTACTCAACAACCGAAAAGGAGATGCTAGCCATAGTATTTTGCTTTCAGAAAATTCAGTAATACATTTTGGGATCCTATGTTATTATTCATACCGACTATGCGCGAACTGGCACTGGCGTCAAAGAAGGAAGTTAAGCCAAGATTGATAAGTGTGGGTGTTGTTAAAAGAGTTTGACTTTGGAAATCAAGGATAAAGGGTGTGACAATGTGATAGCTGATCACCTGTCAAGAGTAGAAAGCACCGCCGAAGAAGAGAAAGTAATACCGATGGTGAGAACTTCCCAGACGAGAATCGTTTAAAGTTTCCTTCCAACTTCCATATGTCGATATTGTGAACTATTTAGCTTCAGGTAGTTCCTCTGTAATTCAAATTTACCAACAGAAGAGGAAACTCAGAACTGATAGCAGGTATTATATTTGGGATGATCCACTATTATTTAAAAGAGGCCCCGAGCATGATAATAAGAAGATGTGTGCGAAGATGAACAAGGTACCTGAATGAATGCATGCATCACCATATGGGGGTCATTTTTCAGGAGAAATAATGTATACATAAGATACCTAATTGGTTTTACCGCCCACTATCTTCGTGAGATCGGTGGCTGAGCGGGTTAAATTGTGGTGATAGATGCCAAAAGATCGGAAATATCGCCAAAGAAAAATGAAATGCCCAAGAGGTATAATGGTGGTGCAAATTCGATGTACGGGGAATAGATTTATAACCATTCCCACCATCATTCGGGGAACTCTGCATATACTGAAGTAGCGCTGATTATGTTTCAAATGGGTGGAAGCAAAGGGTTTGTCCAAAGGAATGATACTAATACAGCTTGTGAGCTTTCAGAAAAAGACATTTTTGAAAGCAGATTGGAACACCTTAACTATCATTAGTGATGGGGGAAGCCATTTTGCAAACAAAATATTTGCAAAACTTATGAGCAGATATGGATCAGCATAAAATAGTCTAGCTTATCATCCCTGCACTAATGGACAAGGTAAATTTCCAACAGGAGATTAAAAGAATACTTGAAAAGATCAGAAACAAGCAGAAGGATCGGGTCTTCCAAACTTACGATGCACTTGGCTTACAGATCGCATACAAAACTCCCATCAATGTCCCTGCTACGTAATTGTTTTTGGCAAACCATGTCACCTACCTCTAGAACTGGAATACAAGGCAATGTGGGCCATCAAGAAGTTGAATCAGATTTAAACCGGCATGCAAGAGAGATCGGTTCCAAATATCTGAACTGGAAGAATTGAGAAATGAAGCCTATGATAATGCTAGAATCTACAAGGATAAGACAAAGAAATGGCATGATCAAAGGATCTTGAGGAAAGAGTTCGTGAGCGTGTAAATGTGTTCTACTGCTTAATTTAGACCGAAAGTGTTCCTGTGAGGTAAAGCTGAAATCCAAATGGAAAGCGGGCCACACACAAGTGGTGTCAAGCAATACATTTGGAGCAAAGGACATTAAGGATCGACATCGAGAAGAATTCAAAGTCAATGGACAAAGATCAAGCATTATCTAAGTTGCGGAGGAAGGAAAAGAAAAGTTCGACAAAGCATCTAGAGCGAAGAAGAACCAAAACAAAGAAGTCCATATGACTCAAAACGAGTGCCGACGGGAGGCAACCCATAGAAAATTTAGTTTCTTTAGATTTTGAAAATTTTGCAAATACTTCATTTGATTAGTTCTTATAAAGATAGATTTAATTTGAGAAGTTAATTTAGTTTAATTAAATTTACTTGAATCATGCAAGATGCATTCGCAAGGCTGAAAGACACGACAGAAAAGCAACCCGTGACACCTCCAAAGAACTCGTTAAATGTCACGACATGAACAAAGGGGGGTAACTTTCCTAAACCGAACCCGTGAAATAGGAGGAATTGCTTGTTGAATTTCGATTGGAGATGTCTAATAAATGTCTAAAGGAGTATAGATTACTAAAGGAATTTAAGTTTTTGAGATCATTAAACTAAGGGCATGGTCACATCAACAAAAACTTGAAATGCAAAGTCACGATACTGAAGCCAGCAATACTCCAGCCTAGTTATGTCGCGACAAACTTAAGATGTCGCGACATAAAGAGGGTCAAAGCCAACTACTCACTCTTAAATGCCCTAAAAACTAATTACCTAAAATAAAAGTGAGACGTAAATTGATGTCGCGACAAGAGAATTTAATGAAATAATAATTAGCCCACAAAAAACCCGATTGAATCTGGTAATCGTTGGAGAACTTTTCCACTCCCGCTTCACTTTCCGTGAACCGTTCATCCTCCCTTCCTTCTGATTCTAAATTCTTGAAAACCCTAGCTCTCAAAATTCTTCGAAAACTTTCCTTCCGTTTCAAATGGTTGAAACCTCAAAACCCTCGTGACCTAACCCGAAGAGATCACAGGAATATGCATCCGTAAGAAGATGAAGAAAGGAAAAAGAGGAACGGCAACAAGAATTCAGTGGAAGGAGTTTATGAAAAAAGAGTTAAAAGTTAAGAGATCACTAATGGAAGAAGAACTCGAAAAGAAGCAGGTTAACATATGAAAGAGGTTCTTCACAGCTATACAGAGGACTCCGCAAGAAAGAAACAAGGAAAGAGATCGCGATCTTTCTGGCGTAACCTGCCGAGTCATGAATCTTTTATAACAACTGGCCGAAATGGATTCTTAGCTCCTAACCATCAAGAAGAAAAGAGAGGCAGAACAGAAGCCAAATCGGTTAACAAATAAAGGATTCAAATTTTTATACAAGTCTCTACAAAAAAGATTTTGAGAATGTTTCGGATGATAGAGACAAGAAGCAAAAGGATGTCAATCCTACAAAGTGTGAGAATGGCTAGAAAATTTGGATTTGATTAACAACAATCTTTCCAAATTTTTGGAAATAATGACTGAAATGGAAAACAATAAATGAATGGTTTGGGGAAGAGATAAGATGAGCTAAACAAGAAGGCCGATCTTCTTCCAATGAGATCTTCATTGAAGATCAAGTTGAGAAGGAAACTAAGAAGAGAAAGAAAAGAAGAGAAATGAAATTCTCCATTCTGCTCTCATTTGAATACTCCTGCACCTGATCCCCTAATATATTTGTTGCCTCTTCCAAAAGAAAGAGATAGACTTCTTCCCAAACTGACCTCCTTTATTCTCCAAAGCCGATAGTGTAGTATTCAACATTTGCAATTGAATCAGAAATAAAATGATAAATTTGAAATGAATTGTTGTGTTATTTTGTTTGTTAAATTCTGTGTTGCCTCGTGGTTGCATAGTTGGGAAAATAAAGTAGGAATTAGCTTAAGAATAAAAACCGCGAGATGTAATGAGCGCCAAATCAATGAAGCGCTAGATTGTGAATAAGCCGAATCTGTGTAATAAGGGCCAAATGAATACGCTTTAATTGAAACACAAAGTGCAAAAGGGACTTAAGTCTAACTGATAAGTCCAGATTAGAGGAAGGTAATACAAAAGAAAGAATAAACATATTTCTGAAGCTCAGGGTACCGAACAATAAGTCAAGGAACCTGTTGAATATCAACTAATTTAACTACTCATCAACAAAAATGAGTCAAGGAAATCCTTATGGTTAGTCACAACTATTTAATCCAAATTCTAGAATTTGTTAGATTATTGGTTGAGGCGAAATCCTAGGTGATACAGCTGACAAGAGATGATACAGGCCATTCTTGGATAGTTTGAGCCATTCTAGCCATCCTTATTCATATGTTGATGCATATACCTTAGTTCCAGAAATTGAGCCAAACAAGCCTATTTTTCAAAAATAAGCCAATGGAAACCCCAACCCATCCTAAAAAATCAATCCTTCAGTAAAGAACATATGATTACCCAAGAATTCAATGAGGAAGAAAGAAATGAAGTCTGGGGGAGTATATGTTTTTGAGGAACTCAAAGAGAAAAACATAAAAAAAAAAAAAAAAAAAGGGATGAAAAGAAAAAGCAAAGAGCAGAAAATGCAATAGAAGCGTTTATGTGGATAAGTTTTGACTAAAATAACTTTCGAACAATTAAGTTCTTAGGGGTGCTTCAACACCTAGTACCCTAATGCCATCTGGTATGGGAGCTACTAACCCAAAGTTCGCTAAGAGTGTTAGAAAGCCTAAAAAGGTAAAACATTGCACTATCCCTGAATGGTGACAAACAAAGGAAATTTCCCAGCTGAGTTGCAAGTGAGAAATATGGGGCATATGGGCCAATTGAAGCAATCAAAGAGATGTCCCAAACATGAAGCTTAGGGAGTTTATTAAAGAAACTACAAGAAAGAAAAGGGCAGTAGTAAAAGATGAGAGAAAAGGCGTCTGCAATCTTAACCAAAAGTTCCATCCTACTCTATTACCCAAGCCTACCACACATAGCTTCTTCCTCCAAAGACTCCTTGAGATCGATCTTGAAGGTCAGAATACCACTACTAGTGGAGATCAATGAACAACAAAACCTATGAATTTTGAACATGGAAACAAATCAAAACCGTGAAGGACTTCGTGGAGTTAAGTGACTCGCATGAAGATGAGAAAGGTAATAACTTATTATTCAACAGATTCAATGATTATGTTGTTTGAAAGTAATGTGGGGCCGCTTAGTTTTATACTATAAAGATTAAAAACTAACCTTTAACTGGACTTGAAGCTAGATGTACAGAAAACAATGCATTCCTTGTATTTCAATCAAATTGATCAAGCATCGAGAAGACGTAACAAAATGTCCTTTTTGTTTGAGGACAAACAATTCTTTTTCTTTCCTTTGCTTCGAGGACAAACAAAACTTTAAGTTTGGGGGAGCTTTAGCGAGCTTAAAAGTCATCTATTTTAATCCATTTTTCTGTTTGATTTTTCGCTGAAAAGGATTAATTAATATGCGTAAATATGAAGAAACTCACCAATTTGTTATTACAGGAGTGTGAAAGAAAGAAGAAAAGCAGTAGAGAAAATACAGAATCTGGAGCAAATGTAGTAGTAAATGGCACTATATAAATGAGCAGCTTGCAACTAATGTTGCATTTTTGGGCGTGCACAGTCCATTTATGCATGTCGCGACATTAGGAAAATTTGAAGGAAATTTGATGCAGGTCGCGACAGGCATCACAAGTTAGGCAACTGAGGACTAACCAGAGACTTAAGGAATGATGTCGCAATAATATCGGGATGGCGACGGTTGGGTCGATGTCATAATAAGATGAGGTCGGACAAGGAGAAGCACCTTTGGACGCTTAAGTGATAGATTTGAAAAGATAACGGTAGTGACTTAAGCCGCGGTCGCGACAGAGGACTCGACGCCGCGACTCCAAAGCCACCAGCTTCCAAAAGCCGCAGTTCATAAAGTGATGTCGCTGCAAGACATTGATGTCGGGCATCGAACACCGCTTGAAGCCTCCCAGAGACCTAGGCTCATGTCGTGACAAGAGATCGATGTCACGACACCGTGAACGACTACCAAAATCAGAAGCGACAAAAAGAGATCGATTTCACGACACCAGGAACGACCAGTTCAAAACTGTAATGACAAGAGGTTAAGGTCGCGACATCAGGAACACCGCTGAAGCCTCCGTGACTAAAGCGATGTCGCGACAAGAGATCGAGGTCGCGTACATGAGACTTTACTCATTTGAAGGTCGCGGTAACCTAAGTTGATGTTGGCGGAAGATCGATGTCGCCACACTCAAAGAGCGACCCGCCTTCCAAAGTCAGAGCTATAAAGTGATGTCGCTGAGCAAGATACGATGTCGCGACATCGTGAACCACGCTTGAAAGCCGCAAAGACATGAGCCGATGTCGCGACAAGTGGGATCGGCGTCGCTGACATCGTGAACGAATGTTGAAACCCGTGGAGCCATAGAGTGATGTCACGACAGGCGACCGACGCCACATCGCACGCACTGGGCTGAAGATTGCGTCGAACTGATGTCGTGGACAAAGGATTTGAGGTCGCGACCGAGCGAATACGGGCTAGTCCACTTTGGAAATCCACAAAAGACTCCAGACAATTAGGGCCCAACTTCATAACCTATAAATAATGTCACTATCAATGTAAGCAAATTTCTCGCGACTCGGAAGAGATCTCAAGGTCGGAGGCCTATATTTTATTTTCTTTTCTTTCTTTCGCTTTTTTCGTTTTTTTTCTTTCCATTTTAGTTTAGATTAGAGTATTTGTGGTTTCGTTTCCTGTTTGGATTTGAACGTTATCCGTAGCGATTTGAGCTTGAATGCAGATTTATATTTGGTACCATCAATCGTTGTTTGAATTCCAGATAAATTTTGGATTTAACACCTGGGGCTCGATGATAAAGGGTTTACTTTATCAAGAAGCCAATGTATGGTATAATCAGGTAATTTAGAAACCCAGCTTCCACTGAATTGACGTTATCATTGCTTAAATAATCTTTCATGGTATTTTATTCATTTTAATGCTAACTGTATGTTAAATCGACTTGCCGGTTTTGCTTGTATCTTGGAAATTGATCCCACTTCGCCTCACTCCATAACGAGGTTTGCAATGCCTCGATTTCCGTGAGGCCCTGGTGACATGAAGGTATCTCCGAGAGCAAGAAACAATTTTGGGAAGGTATTTGAACCCCGATATTGCCGATCTAATGCGCTCCGTATATTTAAATCAATACTTCCTCTTCTCACTCAGAATCGAGAATGAGTCGAGTGAGTTATTAATTTTAAGGCACAGAGTTCACCTCAATTCGACGTGCGACCCGATCCCGTGTTAGCAAGGATCTAATCAAGGAAAGAGGCTGGCCTGACACTTGAGGGTGAGGAACCAAGATAGCAAACCCCGCAATGACTAAATTGAAGGAGCTCAGCCCGCAGATTCATGTCAGGTAAGGAAGTATTGAGAAAGAAAATCACCCAGTAATGAAGTGCCACGGATTGTAGTAGTTGCCCCCACCTCCGTGGTTCGAGAGAAATGGGGTTTAAGGTGAGATGGATGAACTGTGGGGTTTGGAGAGGTCCAAATACACTATATTAATCCTTGACTCAGTTTAAAGATCCGAAGTTCAGAAACAAAAGTTACAAAGATGCATCAGAGAGGGAATCGATTCTTCAATAGTCATTATTCAATGTTTCCTTTGTGAGATAACCTAAATCTAAATTTGTTATTTTGAAATTTCAATCTTCAATCTATTTGTTATTCAATCATTTTTCTTTACATCATTATTTTCTAAGCTTCAAAGCAAAATCATTATCGTAATCTCGCCCAAACAGTATGAGCTGGCGAAGTCAGAAGATTGAAAACTTTGAGATTCCTGGATCGATATCTAGACTTCTAAATCCACTTACACGTCACCGTGCACTTGCAGTAAAAGATAATCGGATCAAAACCACACGAAAAATGGTTTTCTTACAAAAATATCTCTTAATCGACATGATAGTAAAAGAAACTAACACTCAAGTTTAATGGTTTATCTACTGAGGATTAGACAATAGTCCTTAGATAATAAGTCTTAAATTTGAATAGGTGTCTTGATCCATAACAATTTATCGATGTTGTCTTAACAAGTTTTATGGCATTATTGCCAGGGATTAGTTAATAGTCTTTTGGCAACAATGTTATAAATTTGTACATGTGTAATGGTCCAGTCAACACTCAATTAGGCCGTTTACCCGTTTCTATTTAATCGCCTCACTTGAGCTTTTTAAATAAATTTTTTTTTTAAATCCCCTTTTTACTTTTCTTACCTTCAACATTCTGCTTTTTAACATCTAAATACCCGAAATTATTATTTTAATATTCAATTTCACAACTAATTTCTTATATCTAATGT
Organism: Tetrastigma voinierianum; assembly: GCA_016808115.1. Classification (NCBI taxonomy): domain Eukaryota; kingdom Viridiplantae; phylum Streptophyta; class Magnoliopsida; order Vitales; family Vitaceae; genus Tetrastigma; species Tetrastigma voinierianum. The sequence goes on from JAEQBH010003085.1 coordinate 204,381, forward strand.
TTAATGACTAAACTCGCTTTTTTTGGAGTGACATGACGCTTAGTATTTGGTTTGTATCTCTTCTACCGACGCCTAAAAGACCTCAAACCAAAGGGCAAAATTTCACTAACATCCATATCTTTCCAATGATGTCAAAAAAAATTCGTCCATTAGGTCCTCTATGACTCATCTAAGTCTAATCTTCAAATGTAGCCCACATTCAATCGATTCAACCCTTAATTCCACTAATTACCACCTCACTCATTCTAAATACATTTTCCTAAATTTTAAACATACTGCACTTTAATTCATACCTCTTAGGTCACATTTTATAGATTCAAATGCAATTGCAACCTACATACACATTAGAACAACAATCATTCTAAACAAAATTCTAATTGGATTCATCCAAACAACAACCATTTATCAATTCAACCCTTTCCTCCAATACGCACTATGCAAAAACCAAAATTAAAAACCATGGCGCTTTATACTCAAGTCTCCCACCATGAAAAAATCAAGATTCAAAGGAACTGATAAAATAAAATTTTCTTCCTTTCCCAAAATAGCTGCTACGAATGGAGAACCTAGGTTCTTTCAATTTTTTTTTTCTTTGTTTTCAACATTTTCCGAGGCCTCAAAAGAGTACTCAAAAGCTTTGAAAGAGCTAATCCAAGAATTCTACCCCAATGAAATATTTCTCCTGAAATTTGTTCTTCAACCCGATCTAAAAGCCAGACGTCCTCCTCGAATTCTTCCACTCGCAGAGAACTCAAAGAAGAATAGAATAGATTTCTTCTCTTATTCCAAATTTATACTAGGGTACCTATTAGAAAATTACCTTTTACCCCCTTCTTCCATTAAAGTAATTAATTAATTACAATTGAATGGCTCATTATTTCTATAAACGCCTACTTGAATTATCATTATTTCCATAACGCTTCAATTCAATTAATACATATTTCATAACGTATGCCTATAAACATTCCCGCCATATTATTCAGAAACTTATATCTATACAAATTCGTCATTATTATTGTAACTTGTTCATACAAATTCCTCGCTATTATTATTTTCCCTAACTTATACCTATACAAATTCCTGGGTGTTACATCGTGTATGGAGAAAATAAAGAGATTTAATGTATTGAAATGTTTAAAAGTAATTTGGGAAGATAGAATTGGGAAGCATTGAGAATCTTTAAGTAGAAATAGTAACTTAAATATTAGGTATTTATGAAATGATAAAATGCTATGACATTCTTGATATAACATTGTGATAATTAAATAGTACTGTAAATATTTTTATAATCATTTGAAAGGTGAAAAGTAGCAAAAAATATATATGATCAGGTGATGTTAGAAAAATTAATACTTTGGAAATAAATAAAATTTATGGAATGTGGTTTGGATTATGTTCCTCGGCGAAATATGGATATTTGGAGAAATTTTAAATGGGATTTGGAAGATGCAATTGATAAGAAAAGTATAGATTGTTGGAGTTTATTGAATATGTTTATGATATATATATTTTATTTATTATGAATTAATGAATATTAGTAAATGACCTTATGGATTGACTTAGTGGGAGTAATGTAAGAGTTACATTTGAAAATTTATGGTCGATAATATGATTTACATGGAGCAAGGAGAATTGCTTATGTGAAATGTTGAGATTAAACATGAATGAATGTTTTGAGTGGTTATGTCAATCCATGCATATGCATATGGATGTGAAACGAATGAAGAGAGTTTGGAAAATATTGACAAGGATATATGTTTAAAGGTTGCTGTACACATTGAGATTTGAATTGGAAAATGGCGATGATGGAAAATTGTATTATTGATGTGAGACCCTGGATAAAGTAAAATGATGACATGGCTAAAACCTGAATTTCTAGATCTCGATGACGAATGCTGGCTTCATGCCCGCTGAGTCTGCCTCTGGGCAAAGTCCCAGAGGAGAAGGTTAAATCTCACAATTCTGGGCAGAATAATGGAATCGCACGTATTTGGATAAATGGACGAATGAGAGGGTGATATGGTATGAAGATGCATGCCATGGCACTGGGAGGAGGACACTTGCACTAAGTGGAAGCCACAAGGCTCACCCTATCTTTCATAAGAGGATAGTTGTGGGAAAGTAAAGGAATGACATGGGATGCATGGTCAAAGAGGAGAGAAAGAAGAGGTGTTCTACACCTAGATATATCTCCACCCAGCCAATTGTTCTGGGGAAAGAGGAGAGAAAAAGGGAAAAAGAAAAGAGGAGAAGAAAAGAGAAAAAGAAAAATAAAAGAAAGAAAAAAGACAACGGAAAGGAAAGAGAACCAGCAGTTCTCTGATTAACAAACAGAGGAGTTGCAACAGTGAACGGATCTACACTTCAAGAGGTAGGGGTTCTCTCCTACGTTGGTTAGTCTTTGTTTAAGAGCCATGAAATGGCCATGACGGTTAGCCAAAGTAGTGGGATGGTTTAAAGAATAATTTCGATAAAAATTACGTTGGTTGGACCGGCTTCTGGTTCATGTAGTTTTAACCGCAGCCTGAACTCATTGTTGTACTTACAGGGATTTGAGTAGGATGATCTTCGTTGTGTACCGCATGTCGTTTTCTGAAGTTTAGAGATTGGAAACTAGCCAGGTAAGTTATTGTTTGTTTGAATAACATGCATTGTGTGGAAATGACAATATATGCATGCTTGTTATATATTAATTGTTGCTTGGTGTGAAGCATGTATTATGAGAGTGTTGTATGTAGTTCCCATCATGCATGTAATATGAGATATTATGTAAAGTGATAATATTACGCATGTGCACGTGGGTCATCACGTGAATCGGGTGTGAGGCATGAATAAAAATGGTATTCTGGGAGGTTGTCCAAGAATAGTGATTCGAAGGGGTCCAATAAATTATATCGTAGGTTTGTCCAATGAACTCTACTTCCGAGGGCTGCCCAATAAGGCCTCATCCAGCGGGTTCGATAATTGGAGGTTGTCCAAAGGGTTTACTATCTTAGGTTGTCCAAGGCAAAATATCTGTGGCGGTTTTCTCGATATCGAGGTTGTTCAATGGGTTTCAAAACAAAAGCTTTTTTGTTTTGAAACTAGTCGCTACATGGCAAATTGGATGTATGAGAGAGTCAGTAAGGACTGGGCATGACATAGACATTCACATAGAGATATGGTATTTATACAGAATGAGTGCAATGATTTTGTGGATTATGCCATTGCATGTGCACTTAGGGTGGGAGTAGCCCTTGTGAGATTTCTAATGTTACTCACCTCTGTGGGAAAATATTTTTGGTGCACTCTGAGGCATGCACCAAGAGAAGCGCACTTCATGAGGTCTTAGTTTAGCAGGAAGATCTAAGATGGCTTATTGTGTTCTTGTAAAATTTCTTCGGGCAGAAAACCCACATAAATCGAATCATGCCGTTTTGTACTTGTGATGTAAATAAATTCTGTAATTAAACTCAGATTATATAAGCGATTACAATTTGGTAAGGCCTGTGGTCTTGCCTCAAGGGATGTTTGGCTGTGACCAACCATAGAAGTCGGTCATTTCGATCCTATGTATTAGCCGAACTTTAAGACTGATTTTTTGTTGGGAAGTAAAGGGAAATTAGCCCTGTTTCCTTCTGGTATATTGTAGCCCCATCAATAAGCTTGATGTAGGCTTTCGAATCACCCAAATTGGACCTCTACAAACTGCTATGGCCTTTACTCCCTGGCAACCGAAGGACGAGTCGCGGGTCGAGCCTTTCCGGTCGAAATCACCCTCTGGCAGAGCGAGCTCTCCTGGACGAGCTGACCTCTTTGGGCAGAGCTGATCTCTCCTGGATGAGTTGACCTCTTTGGGCAAAGCTAAGCTCTCCTTGATGAGCTGACCTCTTTGGCTGGATGAGCTTACCTCTTTGGGCCGAGCTAAGCTCTTCTGGCCGAGCTGACCTCTTTACGCAGAGCTGAGCTCTTCTGGCCGAGCTGACCTCCTTTCGCAGAGCTGAGCTCTTCTGACCGAGCTCAACAGGGATGAGCTGTGTATGGCCGAGCTCAGCAGAGATGAGATGTGTGTGGTCGAGTCACAGGATGAGTTGTGTGGCGGCTGTTCAACAGGATACTGCGGTGAGGCCGAAATGACTTTCGCTCGGGTTTTTCCGGGTCGAGTCAAGATGTGAATATCACTGGGTAAGCAACTTAACGACCATAACTTTCTCCGGTCCGTTTACGCTCAGACTCCATGGAAACCTTGAGTCTAGAATCCATCCATATATGGCTCCAATATAACTGGTGCTCATATCATGGTCTAAAAGAGACGAAAAGACAAGAGGTACCGCGCTATGCATGCCGCTGTCACCGTGAAACGCTCAACTCGATGACCATAACTCGGTTCAAGTCCGCTTTGTGCATCTGGACTCTATGGAAAGCCTCTAAGTCTAGAATCTAAATATGCCTTCGATGGCATTTGCGCCTACATAGTTTCGAAAGTTGACTATCGTGACTAAGTGCACTCAATTACTAGAATCTGAATGAGAGTGGACTCAAGTATGTCATTGTTTAATGTTCGAGGACACGTGAATATGCGTGAATGAGGCTATTATTATATAGCTTGTTGAAGGTTACCTATGAAAAAAAAAAAAGACTTCTCGATTTAAAGCACAATTCATTTAGTTGCATCCATGATTATTTATAAAGAAATGGTCATGTGAAATGAAAATGAAAATGATGAAACCCCAAAGAGGGCAAAGGTAAAAAGGAAAATAAAAATGAGAAATGAGAAAGGCCCATAAGAGGCGAATTAAGAAGGGAGAGACATCCCTAGGGTGAAAAGCCCAAATGTTTACCTCGGGAAAACTCCAAATGTAGAGTGTATTAGGATATGGAAGCATATCCTTCGGTGTAAGCCTAAAAAAGACAAAGCATTTCATGATTGTGCATTATTCTCATTTCATCTCATCATAATTCATTTGTGTATATTCTATTGATGACGTGTTGACGTATGTAAATTGTGTGAATCATGTTTCAAGATGCGGAAGTGTGTAAATTTGTGTGCATTTGGTAGAATATTATTTTGTTGATGTGTTGATGTATGTGGTATATATTGTAAGTTTTTATGTTTATGTTAGTCATTAAATATTGAACTTTGGTTATACCACTTAACCTCATTGGGTGTAAATCACCCTACTAAGCAACGTAGAAATGCTCACCCCTTTATTCTCTAAAATTTTTAAATACAAAGATAGTTTTAGGAAAGCACAAGAAGATCCAAGACTGTACCAAGAAGCCTCAGAAAGCCAAAGAATTGCTAACAAATGTTGCCGTCTTAATTTATTTATTTCAAATAGACTTATAGGAATTTTGAAGGGACCCAACCCAAATTTCCTCTTCCTAACCCGAGGGACCCTCCCAATACTCCTACGGATTTGAGAAAACATTTCTTTTAAACCCTTTTTAAAAGTGAACTGGAGCTTAACCCATTTAGACAGCTTATGATTTCATTAAAACCTTATTAAACACGGTGGGAAATTTTATTTTATTTTTTTCTTTTCCTTTAAACATTAAATCATTTTTATAATGAATAAAACATTTTAGCGAAAATCTAAAGTTTCTATTTTCGACATTTCCCATTATACAACACCTGTAATAAACATTTTACACTCCCACAATACCTGGCTTTCATCTACATCCACCATGGGACATCAAGTCCACCACAATCAATTTCAAATAAAAATTTAAAATCATTTTTTGAACACCATAGAAATATAAACAATATTTTTATAACTGTTAGGCTCGAGTAGGGGATTCCACCCAACCGCCTACGTTCCCCTACCACACAGAGGATCAGAGCTCTTGTAGTTCATTTCATTAAAACATATATACATTACAAAAAAAAGGTGCACAAGTAGTTATTTACAAAAAGGTGTATACATTTTCAAAAAGTAGTCGTCAAGTATGGTGCTGAAGTGTCACTGTAGCCTGAGGATGCCTCGAATCGTATTCTTCAATATCTATCCCTAAAAATGACGGAGTAAATATTTGCGAGGGTGAGCTAAAGGAGCTCAATGAGAGTACAGTTCATAGGAAAATAATGTTTTCAGATATAGTACAAATACATCAGGTAAAAACAATTGTATAACATCTCATTTCAATAAATATGTACTTTACTTTCTTTCTCAATCCATCATATCCAATTTCAAACCGCCACCGTTAACCACCAGTTGCCCATGAGCAATCCCCCGATGAAACAAGCCTTATGATCATCGATGGCCCAAAGAAACCTCCGATAAATCGCGGCCTTTCTTTTAAATATCATTGCACTACTGACAAATCACATTGTGCTATAACCTTTTCAGACTTTTCACGCAGCTACGATATGCATCACTCTTCCCTTCCCTCTATAAAAAAAATTATATCCCTTTCTCATGTACCATGCATGTTTAAAGCACTTTAATTGACTTTCCTTTAAACTTTAACTTTGTAACATAGGGTAACCAAGTGGATTCAACTCATAAACATTTTGTAAACATATATATATATATATATATATATATATATATATATATATATATATATATATATATTCATAAACATTTCATTTAATATGGAAACCAATCATGCCAGTAAAATTATAGAACCATAATCATTTCATATTTTCAACATAATTAAAGTCAAGAAAAAACCACATTTTTCTATTTAAACATTTATAATATAGATAAGGAAAACATATATATTTTAAACATTAATATATATATTTCCAAAAACATATACATTTTCCCTCACCTTAGTTATTTAAACATTTTTTCCTCCTTTAAAAACCTTCCACCTTTGTCCTTTATCATTTTCCTCCTACAAGTCACATTATCCATAAAATCCATCAACATTCATACCTTAACAATATTCAATTAAGCCGTTAACTATAATATACTTCTATTAAATTAGAAAGCAACCCTTAAGCATTTTCTACCAACTTAACCAATTACCTAACTAAATCAAGGCTCATGACAACATCATTACAAGCCTTAAATCAAGCTTATTAGCATGTTTAAAGTGAAAACCATAATGCCCTTCACCTTAGTGTACCTTATTTATACCTAAATCACCCTTCTCTTAAAAAATTTTACTTCTAATACATTTCATTAGTCATTTAATCACTTCCAATTGATTAAACTCAATTGAAACTTAACTTTTTCATACTTCTCCTAATGTGGTCAAATCCTACATGTCACACATTCCTCATTATTTCTTCAATTTCTTCCATTTTCTTTCAACAATTACCTTTAACAATTTATCCAATGCCATTGATTCAATTAAACTAAATCAAACCAATGTACCTAATTAAACCCTCTCTGTTTCAAATGATAACCCTTATAATCTCACTCTTTCTTTTCAATCTCTTAGCAAAATCAACATAGAATCATGTCAATTTAATAGCTAAAACCTTAACATAACTCAATTGAAGGAAATCCATAAAACTCTAATTACTTACCTTAAGAGTTTTGGTGTCTTGGTGTTAACTTGAATTCCAATGAAATCTCTTGTTCAAATCTACATAAAGACATGTCACAAACCACATTTACAATTCATCATATAAATCCATTTCCTCCATTAACCTTCAAATTCACATAGACTAGTAAGTGATCTAACCTTAAAAACTTGATTTTTCACTTAGGCTTTGATCTAGGGCACTTCATGGACATGATGAAAACTTGAAATAGACTTGAAATGGCATGAGAATTGCTTGAATTTGCTTGGAGAGGGGCTGCCAAATTTTTCTTCCTCTCATGGATGTGAAGTGCTTCCTTTGCTTCACTTTTGCCTTTCAAATTGGTTTCACCTGTATGCACACCCAAAAGCCAAGACAATGCACTTTAATGCTACTTTTTCATGCCTAATTTGCCCTCCAATTTTCCTTAATTTAACCCCATGCCATTGGTTAGCATCCTTGCATTCTCATTGGTCCATATGTAACCATATAGTCCAAAAGCAACTAAAACCACTTTATGCTCCATAAAATCCCACTAACTTAAACCCTAGTTAGACTTAACTAACTCTCATGGTTTGCTAACATAAATATCATTTTAACCATAGTTAACTTTAACTCATCAACTAACCAAAGTTAAGTTTGACTTTAGTTATCTTTAACTCATCCACTGACCATAGTTAAGTTAACTACTTTATGATAAATATCAAAATTTATGGAAAGCTCTCATAGGTCCATTTTTAATCACATGGATCACCAAGCTTACATGGCACCATTCTATTGGTTCTTGCTTGCTTACTTAGATTAGGTCACCATTAAATGACTTAAATGCTCTCCTTGAAAATAATACCCCTACACCAATAAAACTCCTAAAATATTCCATGATCGTCCAATCATAAAATTGACCATGGAATACTTTAATTAAACTTATTTCTTATCATGAACATGCTTTAGAAAAATATTCTAGGGTTACAAGGAATATTTTTAAAACTATTTCGTAAAAAGGGCATTTTCCTTATAAATTGTGACGCCCCAAAACCCGAGGTGTCTCGTTGACAACCCGTCAACCCGCGGAATATCTTTGTCTCATACAAGAGTAAAATGGCCATATTGGCCCATACAATACTACTCATTAAAATTACATCAACCACATACCAATAGTTCAAGAGTTGATACATCACTCTTAATACAACATATATTAAAATTTAGAGTTTAATACATGTTTTACATAATCCATGTCAGTTTCACATGTCTGATTTCTCAAACGGTCTCTAATGAGTGTCGCCTGATCGCTCCTCGCACCAAATAATATTCCTCGACAAGTGAGCACGCCCGCAGTGGAATTACCCTATTTGCCATTTCCTGACCTAAGTGCACATGCAATGATTTAACATAAACACACACTCAAGCAAAATACATGATCCTACTTGAATGTCTACATACCCAATCCGCCTCGAGTCCTCACCGACTTCACTCATGCCTGGCCACCAGGAAAACATCATTTTATTTCTTTCATGTCGCACTCACACCTAATTCTTTCTAGGTTCCCCCGGTGCATATGAATGCATTATGCCATTCTCAAACCACAATTCATGCACACATGCCAATACATCATCATGCATATATTGACAATTTTACATACGTCATGTTATTCAATTCCTAGCAATAACATCCAAATTAGCTCACTTGAGTTAATCACAATTTATTTCCAATGGCTTACACACAATTATATATTTTATATAATTCACACACCACGTTAACACATTAATTAGCATACATTAACATCTCATTTTCCACACAATTCAAGTCATTCATCCTAGCAATATCTCCATGCAAATAACACATGGACGCTTAACCAATCATCGTAACCGGATCGTTACTGGGGCCACTAAACAAGCAAAGCAGCTGTCCATGGCAAACGCACCTGACAAGCATCGGTTCCACTGTGGAACCGAAATCCACGCCACTTCCAGCCTAAAGCACCCAATTCATAATTTAATGCATAAATGATTATATATGTCGCTTCAAATAATTGACCTATTCAAAATGGCTCCAAAATTTAATAATTTGGTTCAGGATCGATCAAACTACCACTACTACTTCAAATCAATCCAAACCATTAACAAACACTTAAATAAAAAATAAACCAAGTAGGAGAAAACTCCTACCTCTTGGAGTTGTCGAAACTCCCCAAAATCGGTGGCCACGCGTAGCCCTTGTCACATATAACAACTTTGCTTCTTGGCCCGAAGCGATCCAAAGGTCCGAAAGTCGGAAATTCTAGAGAGAAGTTACACTTTCCTGTAAAACCTCCACTAAAAACTTGCACCTCCCACTCCTACATCGCCCACCAAAAACGGAGAAGAAGCCTCCTTTCATTCCCTTGCCACATGTCATCTTCTAATTGGCCTTTGATTTCTTATCCACTTACTCTACCAACCATTTGGTTTTCTCCATCGGCATCATGCCATGTGGTCCACACTGGCCCCACACTCGCTCAAGTCGACCGCACCGCACGTGGGCACACTCATGAGTCAATCAAACGGTCAAGTGCTCGTGATTACGCCATTACCCGAAAAACGCAAGTAAATTCGACTATCTCGTGACCACCGTGGGTAGTTAGATTTCATGAGATCATTCCAACCCAGAAAAGTCCGTTTCATCCGAGATCTAGAAAAATTCTGATTTTGACCGAAATACCATTTTGCCCTTTAGCAAAATTAGATTTCTGGTTTCACATAAATCGCCGACGCTTCAAAACCCCTTTAAAATGAATTCCGTTTTAATCGTCTTTCTTTAGACTCACAAATTAATCGAACATTTTCGATTTCGGGCTTGTTTTTCAAAATTACTATTCATTTGACCGTTTCCAAATGTTATATAACTTATCGAAAAACGAAATTATCATTCATGAAATGTAATTTCGTGGTCTTACAAATTTTCACTTTAAAATATATTTTTGTAATGGTAAAATATACATCCTCAGCGAAGGTAATTATCAATTGGCAAATCATATTAATAATTAAAATATTGATACTTGTAAATGGGTAAGGTTGATTTATTGAAAAAAAAAATCAAGGTATTCAGTTTGATTGCCAGCTTGGATTGGGTGGAACCCTTAGGTTCAAACTTGGGATCACATCTTGGATTTTCGAGTAGATAGGATTTGGGGGATGACAACATGGTATCAGAGCTCAAAGTTGTGATAATGTCTGAGCTTGTTTGTTATGTGTACTTTCTCCTATCCTCCATGTTTAATGACTTAGTGTATTATATTTGTTGTGAACAAACTTAGAATTGTTTGTTTGTGAAATGATAAGGGTTGAGTTTAGAAAATAGCTTGAATATTCAATTTGCATTTTGTGGGTACATAAATTGTTGCAATTAATCTTGTTGATAATAATTTAATGAAGTTTAAATTGTTGTCATGATTTTCTATTGAGATTAAATTTCTATTTGGTATGTTTAATTGTAAATCTATTTGAATTATGGTTGATTGATTTGATTTATCTATTAATATTAGAATGCATGATTGAAATGATTTATCTATTAATATTAGAATGCATGATTGAAATGATGGAAATGTACGGACATGGGAACGAGATGTCTCAATTATTTGAATGAAATGATTCAACATGGAAAATGAAATGTGGGATTTACATATCACAACCTTTTTATGATTTTGATGTATTCCAAACATAAGCAATATCATGATTACGCATCTCAAGTACCGTGATTAAGATCTTGCTATGTTGCAATATTGATAATGAAGACATTTGATTAATGATTGTTAATTTCAAATGTCATATATGTGGTGTAGTTACTCGCAAGAAGTAATGTTGTATAAATGTAATCAATTATGAATGAAACAAGATGATTAATCGATGGATTTGAAGATCGGGGTCTTTGTGTCATGTGGTCAACCAGCCAATGATTAGAAACTGTCAATCTTGTTATCTTCTATCACATTTATCTTACATTCCTTATTCCCACATTCTAATTTATTAATATGGTATGCTAGTGTAGTATTATTATTTGCGCTTATAACATACCTTAGCTTGAGACATGACATTTTATTAAATTGATGTAAATCAATAAATAGCCTTTAATAGGTGATATAGTTTATTTGGTTAGTTTATGGTGTTAAATGAGTCATCTTTTTAACTAGTAGAGATACTCTCATTGGTTGATAGGAAACTTTTTGTAGAAAAAAAAAATTGTTTAGATTGCAACTTTTCTATTCTTATTTTAGATTGTTGGTAGTGAAAGGAATATGATGGTGTTTGGTAATGAGGTGATTTTGGTTGGGTGATGAAATTTTCAATTGTTAGTGATTTACAGTTTTGGGTTAAAATGTATGTGTATTATCGATGAACCTCACCTTTTGTTTGACTTTTGATATGAATAAGTTGTACTAGAGAGATTGCATGAATTGATTTTCTTCCTCTATTCTCGTATTTTCGTTCCTTTTTGTGTTTCTTTTTTTTTTTATTTGGGTTTCTTGTTAGTTTCTATTTATAATATATTTTATGCTTGAAAAAAAATATAATGATAGCAATCGCATACTAATTATTGTAAAATATAATTTTATGATCAAGCAAGTAGTAGAATGTGATTATGATATGAATTTAGTGATATAGTATCAATTGAGAATAAATTAGATGAGAGAAATGAAATAAGCTAAAGATAGTCACATATAGATGTGTTTGAAATGTGAAGAATGAAGAATCCATACAGTGAGACTAAGTGCTAAATTGGTAGAGACCTACTAATGTCTTTGAGATTAGAAGATTCTTAGGTTTGGCTATATATTACAAGAGATTTGTAGAGAGTTTTTCCAAGATTATTGCACTTATGATTCAATCAATTAGCACAAGGGTGCAATTTAAATGGAATGATGAATATGAATAAGCTTTCCTAGAATTGAAGTGGAGGTTAACCACTACTCCGTTGTTGACTACTCATTAGGATGAGTTACTTATAGTTTATCGTAATACTTATAGAGTTGGATTAGGGTTTGTACTTAAGCAAGAAGGCAGGATGGTAGCATTTGTCTCTAGGCAATTAAAGCAACGAGAATGAAATTATCAAATACATGACCTAGAACTTGAAATAGTTGTATTGGCTTTAAGACTTGGAGGAATTACTTGTGGAGAAGTTTAAACCGTATTTCGATCATGAGAGTTTGAAGTATATTTTCACCTCAAAAAGAGTTGAGCTCTAAACATTGAAGATGGATGGAAATATTAGAAGATTATGATTTTACTCTTCACTACCACCTAGTGAAGACAAATATTGTGGGGGACACATTGGATAGGAAGAAACATGTTTAATTATCTAGCTTATGAGCAAAGAGTTTGAAATATATGGAATTATTGAGAACTTGATTTGTGTCTTGGAATAGAAAAACAAGGGTCGTTTTTATAAACATGTTGGTTGAACCAAAATTTAGAGGCTAGTTAAAAATAAATAAAATAAAATCATGATGAATCTTTAGAAAATATTAAAACTTAGTGGATAAAAGACAAAACGAATGAGAATTGGTCAAGGTATGAGGATGGAAGCATAAGATTTCAAAAGGATATTATATGTTATAAGAAAAGTGGAGTTGAAAAAAATGAATTTTTTTGGCAGATGCTCATAGGACAAGTATAATATTTACCTTCGGAGTACAAAATTTACCAAGATTTGAAAAATATAATTTTTGTAGAGTAAAATAAATCAAGATATTTCTCCATATGTAAACAATTATCAAACTTGTCAACAATAGTAAAAAAAAAATCTATAGGGTTGTTACAACCTTTACTTATACCTGAGTGGAAGTAGGATCTTATAACTATGAATTTTGTGATAGGATTGCCGAGGAATATAACTAAGAAGAATTAATAGAGTTTGGGTGGTTATGGATTGGCTTACTAAGTTAGCTCATTTTCTAGCTATGAAAACTATTGATTTCATTAATTCTTAGGTCAAACTTTATATGTAGGAGATTGTAAGATTATTTAGGATACCATATTTTATAATGCATGGAAGAGATCCTAAGTTACCTTCTTAATGTTGGTAGAGTTGTAAAGGACTATGAGCACGCAATTAAATTTTCGTATCGTTTTTCATCCTCAAACTGATGGCTAGATGAGAGAGCATTTCAAACTTTTGGAGACATATTGAGGATATGTGTCTTAGACATAAAAAGAGTTAGATGGATTATTTTATCTTTAGTAGAATTTGCTAATAACAATAGATTTCACTATAATATTGACATGACACCATATAAAGCACTATTTAGAAACCTTATAGATCGCCCTTGTATTGGACTGAGATAGGTGAGAGTCATTTTTTAGGTATGAGATTGTTTAAGAGACAACATAGAAGATGAGACTTATTAAGGAAAAACTTACAACTACTCAAGCTAGAAAACAAAATTATGCAAATAAAAGTAGGAGACACTAGGAGTAAAAGTATCACCTTGAAATGAGCGTTTACAAAAGTATCACCTTAAAATGAGCATTTACAAAAGTATCACCTTAAAATGACATATTTCACTTAGGGAAGAAAGGGAAGATAACCCATAGATTTGTTGAGTCATGTTAGATTGTTGAAAGGATTAGGCCAATAGCACACAAATTAGTATTACACCATAGCGTTTACATGTGCATAATGTTTTCCATGTATCAACTTTGAGGAAAAGTACTCCAAACCTAACTTGGGTGATAGATATGCAAGAAGTTTAGATTGATAAAGATACTCTTATTTAAAAGAACCTTTATAGATTTTGGAGATAGAAGAACATAGCTTAGGAACAAAATGATTATGAAATAAAAAATAAAAAAATACTTAGAGACCTGAAGATGAGATGAGGTTGATTGCATTCACAACTCTTCTATGAATTTTCAAACTAGATTATTTAAATTTCGGGACAAATTTTCTTTTTAGGGGGAAAGAAAGTAATGACCTTGAATTTAATGTCATGTGAGATTTTCAAAGTCAAGGGAACATTGCCAATTAAGGGTGGTTGAAAAGCCAAAAAGCCAAATTAAGGACATGTGTTGACTTAGAATTTACAAAAATTTTGAATACTTTTTATGGTCAATGTAGGACTTTGAATTATTTATTCGACGTCCAAAAAAAAAATGAATATGATAGAAAATAAAATGAGGTATTAATAGTATAAATTATGTAATTTGGAATAAGTATGTGTATTATTTATAATTATTGGAAAATAAATAAATTAATTAATTATTTTTTATGTGAAATATTGTTAAAAAAAAAAAGAGAAGTGAGGTGAATGAATTACATTTGAGTTATTATATTATTTAATTGGTAGTAAAAAAGAAAAATAAATAATAAAATAATATAAAAACAAATCAAGGGGGTCGGTAAAAGAACATAAAAGGAAAACAAAAAATGGAGAGAGAAAATGTAAAGGGAGAGTCGTGAGGGAGTGGCAGAGAGAGTGCATAGAATGAGAAAAAAAATGGGGAAAAATCCCTATGAAGTTAGAGCTTCCGATTTTATGATGAAACGGTCTTCGATCAATATCAAAATTTGAGGGCTTATTCTATTTGATGTGAGGAACGTTCCTACGGTGTCCGATTGAACCATTAACGGTTAGATTTTTTGAATCTAATGTAGGGTGGTTTAACCCTAAAACTTCCATTATTAGATTTTCTTCAAAAATAAATTATGAATCTTGTTTAGGGTGTTAATATATGCTTTGTAATAGTTGTTGGATGACTTATTGAGTTGTTTCGATTTTTATTGATTGTTTATATGATTGTTGATAAATTCGTGTTTTGCGTTTATTTACAATTTGAGAGAAAGATGTTGATTTTGAGATTTGATTGTGATATTTGGAAAGTGTAATATTGTTGAGAATTTTCTTTAATGTTGGGAATTTATTTAATTAATTATGAATGATAATATGGATTAATTGATAATTTTAGACATCGCTTAAGGAGAAAATGAAGAGATTTAATGTGTTGAAATGTTTAAAAGTAATTCTTAGGAATATAGGGAACTTTTGCAAAGCATTGAGAATTCCTTTTAGTAGAAATAGTAACTTAAATATTTAGGTATTTTTGAAATTGATGAAAAATGTGTTATGACCTTCTTTGATATAGCATTGTGATATACCAAGTAAATGTAAATATTTTTACAATCATTTAGAAAGGTGAAAAGAAAAAAAAAATGATTGTGTGATGTTAGAAAAATTAATATTTTGGAAATCAATAAAAATTATGGGAATATGGTTTGGATTATGTTCTCAATGAAATATGGATTACTTGAGAAAATTTTATGAGGGATTTGGAATATACAATTGATAAGAAAATTGTAGTATGGATTATTGGAGTTTATTAAATATGTTTATAATGTATATTTTATTTATTATGAATTAATGATTATTAGTAAATGACCTTATGGATTGACTTAATGGGAGTAGTGTAAGAGTTACATTTGAAAATTTATGGTCGATAATGTGATTTACAGGGAGTAAGAAGGATTGCTTATGTGAAATGTTGAGATTAAATATGAATGAATGCTTTGAGTGGTTATTGTCAATACATGCATATGCATATTGGTGTGAAAAGAATGAAGAGAGTTTGGAAAATATTGGATGTTGATATATGTTTAAAATGTTTATTGTAATATCTAAGATTGAGATTTGAATTGGAAAATGGTGTTGATGGAAAATTATATTATTGCATTTAGTTGTATCCATGATTATTTATAAAGAAATGGTCATGTGAAATGAAAACGAAAATGATGAAACCCCGAAGAGGGCAAAGGTAAAATGGAAAATAAAAATGAAAAATGTGAAAGGCCCATGAGAGGCGAATTAAGAAGGGGGAGAGATCCCTAGGGTGAAAGGCCCAAAAGTTTACCCCAAGAAGACTCTAAATGTGGAGTGTATTAGGATATGGATGCATATACTTCAATGAAAGCCCGAAAATGATAGAGCATATCATGATTGTGCATTATTCTCATTGCATCTCATCATACTTCATTTATGTACATTTTGTTGATGACGTGTTGACATGTTGACGTGTGTCAATTGAATCATGTTTGATGATGCAAAAGTGTGTAAAATTGTGTGGTAGAATATTGTTTTGCTGATCAGTATGGGTATATATTGTAAGTTTTTATGTTTGTGTTATTCATTAAATATTGAAGTTTAGTTATACCACTTAACCTCATTGGGTGTGAATCATCCTATTGAGCAACATAGAAATGCTCACTCCTTTATTCTCTAAAATTTTTAGATGTAGAGCTAGTTTTGGGAAAGCACAAGAAGATCCAGGACTGCACTAAGAAGCCTCGGAAATCCAAATAATTAATGACAAGGGTTGTTGTCTAATTTATTTAGGAATTTTCTGTGAAACCCCGAGAAAATCCAATTTTCTCAAAAAGGGGTAAAATCGTAATTTAAGTAAAAATCTGAATTTTTTTTAGATCTCGAATGACGAAATGGACTTCTTCGTTGAAATCGTCTCACGAAATTTGGTAACCACGTCGATTTTCGTTGAATTCCAAACAACCACTCAGACGCTTTTCAAGGCTGGATGCCTGGAGGACACATGGCAAGGTTAGGATGCCACATGGCACCCCAGAGGTGACACTTGGCATAAAAGGAATGGTCTGCCATTAAGCCACAGGTGGTTTGGATTCCATAGCTCATATTAAGCCATGTAGGGTATGATGTCATAAAAGAGGAATAAAGAAGGTTAAAAGATAAACTGGATAGCCACACATTTGGCTTTGAGGAAGGAGGGAGAAATCCTCCTTTGACCCCATACTTCACAATGCTCCAAAAAGGAGGAGAGAAATCAAAGAGAAAGGAGGAAATGGGGAGAAATGAAATAAGAAAAGGAAAAGAAAGAGGCAAAAGGAAGGAATAAAACAAAGGAAAAGAAAACTGGGGTAGTCTTATGCAGAAGCTTGGATCTTTGAATTTTTAGAGAGAGTGTCTTCCTTCTCTCTAGGTTTCGAACGATCCGACCGTCATAGCCTTCAGACAAGAAGGAAAGCCGCTTTACGTGCAGAGGGCTTCAAGGTGGTACTCTGGGATGGGAGTTTCCAACAAACCCGAGAGGTAGGGGTTTCATCCTACTTGTTTTATTCTCGGGTTATGCTTTGTTGATGTTTGTGTTGATTGAGGCCGTGAGGGTCGCTTGATCCATCCCAAATCTTGGAACCGAAATGTTGGAATTTTTGAGACCCATTCGTGGCAAAATTCGTAGTGCTTTTAGGACTCAAGTGGTGTTGCAGATTTACAGCCAAATTGTGCTTTTGGGTGAGGTGGAGGCCGGAAATGGTCAAGGAAATTGGTTTCAAAAAGGAGCTGAGTATGACAGGCTGCCCACGGATACCATGCTCGTTGGGACCGTAAAATCAGCCTGTTTGTGTGAATTGACCAAAATCGTCCATAAGGATGTGTGCCGGAATTATTTGATATGAATGGTTTGTATGTGTGGAAATAGATAGGTTAAGACATGATAATGTGTTAACACAATGACAATTCATATAGAATAAAATTGTGTTGTGTCATTGAGATGATATTGTGATTTGCCTGGCTGTTAAATCAAGTGATGGTTGATGTATTGAATTACATGTGTGTAATTGTAATTATCAGAAATGGCGCACACAGATGCTAGAGAAATGGTTTGAAATGGCACGGTAATGCATTTCTCATATGCACCGTGTAAACTAGAAGTAGGTGTGAGGTACGACATGATTTTTGTGTAAACGGATTATGATATGGAAGGAATTTCACAGGATGATATTCCGAGAATCGGTCAGAGATGGGCCACCGTATCATTTCTGATGAGGACCATGACTGCTTGGAAGCCTACCAACCAATTCGCTCGAGGGTAGTCCTATTTTACCAACACGTTCGTAGTGTATTTTCAAGAACAACAGTTTGGTTTCAAAATGATTATTTTCTCAAGGCATGGCTAGTAAGTGTGAGGCACGTGAGGACTCGAGACATGGAACTGGGAGAATGTAGACATTCGGGCAGGATCACAGATTGATTTGAATGTGTGTTTATTTTGAGACATATGCACTTAGCGAGAGTAACCCATTTAAAAGGATTCCACTATCGAGCATTAGTCACTCTACGAGATTATACTTTTCGTGCAATGTGAGCGAGGAGATGTTTCATTTAGAGGTTGATTTAAAGGTTTGGTTTAAGGTTTGATGCTTTTGGATATAACATGTATTAGGATTTTAGATTTTAATATATGTTTGTATAAAAGTGTAATCAACTATTGAATTATTGGGAGATAATTGGAATATAGTTGTGATATTTGTTTTATGAGTAATGGTTTATGAGCCCAATGGGCATTTTTACTCATGTATGCGTCTCATGATACGAGATGTATAGATTTTCGCAGTTGACGTGGAGAGTCAACTGACACCCTGATTTAAGCGCCACATTTTCATACTTAAAAATATTTAAAATATTATACATCCTTGTGAATATGGCAATTATCAATTGGCGTATCATATTAATAATTATATATTGATACTTGTAAATGGGTAAGGTTGATTTATTGAAAACAAATTTTAGGGTATTCATTTTGATTGCCAGCTTGGACTAGGAGGAACCCTTAGCGTCAAACCTTTGACCTGGGATCACATCTCGGATTTTCAGGTGCACAGGATTCGAGGCGTGACACCGCCACTATGACCCTCACATTCTACCACAATCCACATGTTATAGGGATCTCGATTGTTGGAACCTCTAAGCATCAACAACGAAATGTGAACTTGCAAAAAGGTGATTTGGCGGTGATGTGTTGACCATGCTCTTCGATGATTAAGTCAGCACAAGATAGAGAATAATAAGTAGACAGTTCATGCAGTTGGAATTGCCCTCACCTCGTGGGGAATCTTCTCGATTTATAGGGCACGATTCACAAATCTCTCCTTAATTTTAGGGATAAAATATATTTTTCCCTATCAAGGATTAATCTTCCGAGAAATAAAGGATTTAGAAACTGGCAAATCTGCTAATAAATATCTCTTTTGCGTATTTTCCGCTTTCATATGTTTATCCATAACGAACTTCCCATATGTGGTAGGATGGTCGGTTGGGGGACTTGAAATCCTAGACGGACCACCCTAAAGCAAGTCTTTGAGAAGACACCTTAGCTTTCTCATACGGGCTTTAAGACTATCCCATCTAGATAATGCCCGTCTGGTTTTAATACGATAAGTGGGCTTAGATGGTTTAACAACACGGGCCAAGCGGACCTTAGGCCCATTGAGTAGTGGGTCCAAAGATCATGGTACTCACACATGTAATCCTTTGAAGCCCATTTAGGCTTGTACCCATTCCATTCTTTCTTTCATGACTAACGTTTCACTTAAGTAAATTAAGTAAGGCCATTTTCTCGGACCAAGTCCTTAAGTACCTGAATTGCACGTGGATTGGACCGACTATGGCACTTTCAAGTTAGGGTCAATGAACTAGGCGCATACCTAGAACCCTCCGTTGCTCCAATGTCTAACCTTTCCATATCTATGGTATTTCCTTCGGGAGGTACGATATTCAGCCTTGTAGAAGTATCCATTTGGTCTACATGATCAACGTTTTCCCCTTGTATTGTCCTCTCTTTCATTTCGGATCAACCATAATCCTTGCCTCCGGTCTCTATAAGGTAGTAGGTATGCTAATATGGTAACTCCTTAATTGACTTCCCATGTTTGAGCCTCCCATAATCATGTCATGATAGTTGGAATGGATCTCACTGTTACCAAATTAATGGCTCGTATCATTGTTAAGTTGTTGGCGTATTACCAAAGACTTGTTAGGGCTCGACAACCTTGCCAAAAACTTGTTAGGTTGCTGGCATAACACCAAAGACTTGTTAGGTTTGCAATGTGTATTTATAAAAATGAAACAACCTAAGCTCGCAAGTGTATAGGTCACAAGTAATAAAGTGGTTTTCAATTATAAACCGAGATTGTTCCCACGAGGATTATAGGTTTTATGGGAAATGGAGTACCCCGGCTATTAGATTAGTTCACTATCTGAGCGTCTCAATGATTTGAGATGAAATTGTAAAAATAATAAAAGCAAAACTTAAACAAAAACAAAGAGTGATTTGTGAAAACTGGAGCAATTGAATAAAACACATAGAAAACAACTTAGCAGGAAACTAGAGTTGTTATCAGCCAGAATGATGCTGAGTAGTCTCATCTATATGAGGCAATAAATAATGTGAATTCAGGGACTTGAATTTGTCCGAGGATACATTATATGATTTTACCTCCCCTCCCGCCCACCCTCCCGCACCTCTTCCCCTCAGAGTTCCCATATTTTCTCGCACTATCCACCCATTCACAATTATGTTCTTCAGTCTATAGGACAATACTTTCAAAGGCATTTTTCCCGTATTGGTCACAATCACGTCTGGCAATAGAACCATCTGCACTAAGCTCCTGATTGGTCACGCTTATGTTCTTGCAATCCTCACTTAATACATTTAGTGTCCCCTTTTAATGAAATCCACTAGACCTTTCTAATCCCCTAAGCCTCTTTAACTAGGTTAATTAGAATTCCAATTAGTTGATTCATACCTTAAGAGAATCATAACCAGATTTTAGGGCGTAAACCCAATGTCACCAGTGGTACCCTAGTAAAAAGATTGAAGATCCAATTTTCAACATACATCAATTAACCAAAATCATAATCTTCCAAGTATTAACACCAAATGCATCAACTCAAGCATAAATCATCCAACAACACTAAAGATTAGATGAATCAAGCATCACATCCAATAACCATCCCTATAGATGCCTAGTCAACCATTTCAACCATCAAAACCAGCAAAATCATGTTTAAGACAAACATAAAACTGCAGAAATTGAAAGAAGAGTAAAGATTGAGATACTAAACAAAGATAAAGCTAAAATAATCTTCAATCTCCAGATCCAAGTTGAAATCCACACTCTATAAGGTCGTGCTTCCAATGATTCTTCAATTACAGACCAAGTTCTTCACAAAAACACTCTAAATCTAAGAAAACTAAGAAATCTCACCTAAAAAATCGGTTCTCCTCTCAAGGAGAGAAAACCCTAGAATAGGGAGCCTCATCTCTCAAAGTTGAAACCCTAAAATAGTCTTGAAGTTGTCCTTAAATACCCCTCAAAAACTAGGCCAAAATCAGCCCAAAAATGAAAGTTTCTAGGTTGAAATCGTCGAGTGGTCGTGACCATAAAGTGCTTGTGATCGCGACCACACTGCATGTATAAAACACAATTGCTATAAGAAAAAGGTTGTGGTCGCGACCATGGTTGCGACCATGAAATGTTGTGACCGCGACAACACTTCTCGAGGTCATACTCTCATTCTAACTCCAAATTTGGTGTTCTTAGTACCGTTGGAAAGCACTTAAAGGGTAGAATCCATGCATATAAAGCTTGATGCCATTTGATGCTGCCATTAACACAAAAAAATAAAAAGACCTAATCACTAAAATGAGGCATTTATACATTGAAGTAGTTATAATCATCATCAAAAACATTACAATACATGAAAAATGAGATAATAATCATGGTATGAAATGCACTCAACAATCATCGTCCGAGACTTATCCTCTACCAAAGAAAGAACTATTTCCATCTATAGCACCCCTTCTCTCCAGCATGCTTTTTGATTCCAGTTGCAACCACCGCTCACCGACCTGCACTTGGTTCCTATGAGAAGGAGTACGTAGCTAACTACCATACGGCTTCTCTAGTTGTTGAGGTTGGACATTTTGAAATATGTTTGGACAAAATTTCTCCGAATGACCTAAGATACCACAAACAAAACAGAAAGTGATTAACCTCTCTTATTTAAACTCCACCCATAACCAGTCTTCACCGTCACCTTCCTTTATGATTTTCATCCTATGTTGAAGGGGCTTATAGACATCCAATTCTACCCGGATCCAAAGGTAAGTTCACCAGATGCTGTTATGGCTGTTTGGGTTTGATTCCTCAAACGTCTCGATGTAGTCACCTATAATTTTAGCCACGTGCTTCGAGATGAAGCCTGTCGGTAGGTTGTAAGCCTGGACTCAAAACATGGCTTTGTTTAAGTTTACACTTTGGTAGGTTGTAAGCCTGGACCAAAGGGTTCGATTCAAAGGACTAAGGGCCAATGTCCAGAGTTCTTCGTAGGTCAAGCTCATGATAAAACTGGAAGAGGTGGCAATCCCTATCAATATCCTTAATTGTAATCCCACATACTGGTCTCCGAGCTAAGGTAATTGTTTTCCTTATATGGTTGAATTTGATTTGCTTTTCTGAAAGGAAGCGACCCACCAAGCAGAGTTTGAACTCCCCCTCATTTGCTTGTAGTGCTCCACCTCCGATCTTCACACCACTTTCCTCCTCCTCAACGATAGAGAGCCGAGCATAGTGATATTTGAGAGAGCCGTTGTTGGATGGCCCACTTGCCATCTTCCCTGGGAAGCAAGAGCTCCCAACGAGACCGAAAAAACTCATGACTGGTTTTATCTTGTTAAAGGACAAGAGAGAGCAAACTCATCATGATGGCGAGAGAGAATTCATCAAATTTTCCCTCCACAATAAGTTGTTTAGAAATAATAATTCAAAATTTTAAACAGTAAAAACACTTTTTTAGATTATTCTGAAATGGTATATAATTACCAACAATGTGAGAAAACCCAAAATATTCTTTTTATTGATTATTTCTAATAACATTTCAAAATAAACAATCCAAATATTTTAATTTATTATTATTGCGATTTGTTCTTAGTTAGTCCTTTATAGCATTTATTTATGATGATAACAAATGTTTAATTCATAATTACTTCAATTTTTAATTTGATTTCCATTCATTTAATATTTAATCCTTTAAATCCTACCTCATTTATTATTATCATTTATTCATATTTACTTATCTAAATGTTGCTTTCATTTCCATTTATTATTGTCAATTATTCATAATTATTCATATGTAATCCTTTAAATCATTTATTTATGACAATATAGGAAGTTTAATTTATAATTGTTTTGTATAATGATATAATGGAGTTTACAACATCTCAATAAGGTTTATAATCGTGGATTATATCTTTTTCGTTAATGCTTTTAATAACACATTATTACGGGAAATGCTGCAAAAATTTATGTAAATGCACTTCCACATCCCACTTTATACTTAAAACTTTTTTTTTTCTATCTAAAAAGGTCCCTATAATTTACTCTTTTTTCTATCTAAAGTTGTCCCACTTAATGCCAGAACCCAAGCTTAGCTTTGATGTCGCTGACTCCAACCCATAGCCTTTGGCTTGCCATGCATTAAAATGAATCGGTTGTTTCTCGACATATTGCCTACGTACATAATGAAACCCACTCTCTTCTCTCTCTTCTCTCTCCTCTCTTCTCCCCCTCTCTTCTTTCTCTTCCCTCCTCTCTCCTCTCTCTTCCTTGTTTTCTCTCCCATCACCACAGAGCCTCACCCACCCGCCCCGTTATCTCAGCCCAACACCTCGGCCAAACACTTTTTTCTTTTTTAACTCTAATTTTATTAGAACTTTATTTTAGTTTTAAAAATATATTAAATAAAAAATCAAATTTTACTTTCTAAAATATAAATAAATTATTCGTTATTTTAAATCTACTAAATAAAATTCAAATTTTAATTTTAATTTTTAATATCTACTAAATAAATGTGATTGATGAGTTTGAAATAGATAAAAATCAAATAATATTAAAATATTATTTCAAACTCATCCATTTGATTTCTCATTTAGTTGATTTAAAAATTAAATGAATTTTAATAATAATTTATTTAAAAATTAAGATAATCGAATAATTTATTTATATTTTAAAAAATAAATTTTAAATTTTTATTTAATATTTTAAAAATTAAAATAAAATTTTATTGATTTAAAATAATGAATATTTTATTTATATTTTAAAAATAAATTTTGAATTTTTATTTATTATATTTTAAAACTAAAATAAATATAATAAAATGAAGAGTAAAAAAAATTAAACAAAAGGGTTTAGGGTCGGTGATAAGCTACCCGAGCGAGATGAGCTGACGGGTGGTTTAGGTCCAAACCATGGGAGTGGTGCAGAAAGATGAGAGAGGCAGGATGGTAAGAGAGAGGAGAGATGAGAGAGGCAGGAGGTGAGTGGGTCCCATGTTCCCGTGTGTCACATGAGATATCATGTTAGCACTTAATAGTCATTTTAACACCGTTTGACCATTTTAATCGCCAGTCACGCAGAGGCTAACTCGGGGTTATGGAGTAAACCGCGGAGCCCTCTTTTTGCACTGGAATTTTTCTTATATATAAATGATATCATACACACTAAGGGGGTTTTACACATTTTCCCTTTTCATAACTATTGGTAAATATTTTTATTTGCTTGATAATAATTTGCAAATGTTGCTTTCATGTTCATCTATTGTTGTTATCTATTCACACTTAGTCCTGCAAATTATGTCTTTGATTTTAACTTATTAATGTAATTTGTTCATAGTTAGTCATTATTAGTACATTTGATTTAAAAAATTATGGAAAATATCCCATAATTTATGTTAAAAAATATAGACTTACCTCTCCTAAAAGCAAGACTAGGCTTCTTAGAAAAAATAAATATATTAGAATAAAACTTTACATTTTTTATAAAGCGTCATGCAAGATTAATTTTTTATTGCCACGTACCTATATTCAATTTTTTGTTGCCTGCATTTATTTATGTTCACTATTTTACTACTATCATAAATAAACAATCATTATTTTTACATCATTTATTTAGATTTAATTTATGAGATCACTTCATAATGTTAATTTATAACTCCTCTTTTTTCTAAATTCATTTTCTTGTATCCATTGGATTTTTGTTGTTCATTTGCAACGATTGTTTTATTCACAAAAGTCATTTATATCGACAGTTTGAATTTACATGGTGTGTGACTACCAACCATTTGTTCTTTCTTTTTGCTTCCACGCTATCTTATTATTGTTATTGTTATTATTGGTTTTATAATTATTTGTAAATGCTCATTGCATTCCTAGATTTCTTTTGTCTAGTCACTACAAGAAAAATCACTTTTCCCGACTAATATTTATTGTTGGGATAAGCATTTAGCGGCAAATATTTCTGATGCAAAGTAGTCGAGAAAAGGTGTGTCGCCAAAAGTCTCCTGATGAAATTTTTTGTCGCTAATAAAGAACTTTTAGCGACTTCTATCCGGAAAATTTGGACCGTCACTATTACCAATGGATTTAATTAGTCGAACATACTAATAATAAAATTCAATAAAAATGTTTTTGAACCATTTTAGGATCTCAATTTTCTTATATTATTGGTGTTGTGATTTGTTTGACTTTGATGATACCATAAGCCTTTTCCTATATTTTTCGTATTTTTGAATAATTATTAAATCTATATTGTTCCTAGGAATCGAACCCATAACCTTAAGGATAGAAGGAAACAACTCTGTTACTAGACTAGCTTCATGATTTGTAATATTAATAACAATATACAAATTTATTAAAGTAGTATTAAAGATGTTATATAAATTATATATATATATATAATTTTATGAATAAAATTATAAATATTTAAAATAAAATATATTTATAAACTTATCATAGCTTTTTATATTTGATTAAAGTTTATTAAATTTCTATAATATTTACTTTTAAATAATAAATATTAAGATTTAAAAAAAAATACTAAAAATTATGATTGGATGTCCAACATTATATCATGCAAATTTCAAAATTTTAAACAAAAAAAAAACTCTAAAATTTTTCTCTTATTTTTATATAAATTATCTATATTTTTTTATCAATAATTTGATGAGTATTAATTAATTTTCATTTATACCATTTTTTAAAATGGATAAAAAAATAAAAATAAAAAGTTTTGCATAAATACATATGAAACTAAAAAAATAATCATGTTTTGTCACTAGTTAAGATCCTATTTATCAAAAATCTACGATTAATATATTTTATATTTATATAACAATAATAACTTTTACAGTGGTTTAAATTTGTTGCAAAAATATTTTTCCGAATGATATTTACTATTGTAATTATCGTCGGTAAATGATTATATATAGGCGACAAAAAATTTAATTTGCAATGGAATGAATGAGTCGATAATTTGCGATGGTTGAAGTGGGTCGCCAAAGTAAATGTAGGGGGCGTCAACTTTACTCAATTTTCTTGTAGTGAATATTCTAAAACAAAAATAGATATATAACTAATTTATTATTGTCATATATTTAAAATGGATATATTATTAAATGATGAACTGAACGAGAATTCATTTACAATTAACAATGAGTTATTAGAGGAACAAAAAGAAAAAATTTAACAAATTCAACTTACACAGGTGGGTAGAAATAAATACATGTTTACAAGGAAAGGGTAAATAGAAGAAAGATCAATATCTTTGAATGACTTAAACTTCATACTCGAGTCCTTAATGCTGAAGAACAAAAGAAGATTGTGGAATGTGTCTACAATTTTCAGCATAATGGCCGAAAATGAATACTTAAAGGTAACCAATTAATGTGACGCCCCAAAACCTAGGGGTCCATTGACAACCCGTCAACACCCGGAAAACTCGTGGTTGTCGGGTAACCCGATACCATACCATCGTGCCCCCTTTCTCTGGACCCATGATTTTAAAAAAAATCAGATAGAGTCTCCTTTATACAGGGAGATCTACCTAAAATACAACCCGTACAAAAACCTGACAACATAGCCCAATATAATACCATGACCTCACTAGGTCCACTTATAAGTGAAAGTGACCTAACCGAGCCCACTCACCTGTACTATAAAACATACAGAACTAATTACCGTAGTCCTCAAAATTTGAATTACAACTTTTACAAATATCACATATTAGGACAAGGTTGTCCCAAAATATTTTTAATATCCCTTTTACACAAAATACAAACTATAACTAGTTTGTTCCTAGCTTCTTTACAAAAATGAGTTACAAAGCCACAACCGGCTTTCTTTACACTTACGCCTCGGGCGGTCTGGCCCTCCCGCACGTCTCGCACCCGAAAGGGGGTCCCATAAAGGGTGAGCTACGTATAGCAGAGTAAACTCCTACAGGAGCTACTCCTCACCTAAGTGCACATGCAATGCCATGTTCACACAATCAAACATTCCAAGTAAAATCCAGT
Source organism: Tetrastigma voinierianum (assembly GCA_016808115.1). Classification (NCBI taxonomy): domain Eukaryota; kingdom Viridiplantae; phylum Streptophyta; class Magnoliopsida; order Vitales; family Vitaceae; genus Tetrastigma; species Tetrastigma voinierianum. The sequence goes on from JAEQBH010003085.1 coordinate 232,025, forward strand.
TTCTACACTAGAATGCCTACATGACATGAATGAAGTGTCACTCACCATGCCTTTAACCCGAGTCTTCACCGACTCCCTCACACATGCTTATGCCAAGTGTAAGAACTTATCATTGGTGTTTCACCCAATGACCCTTTATCCAAAATAAAAGCTTTTGTTTTTCTTTTTCTTTTTTTAACTCATTGGACATCCTTCTATAAACCGCTTTATTCAAATCCATTAGACAATCTCTGATAAAAAACTTTATTCAAAAGCGTTTGATAGTTCCGTATAAATGTGCTTTGTTCAAAAGTATCGACGCTTCCGATAAACCGCTTAATCAAAGTATCGACAACTTCCACAAACCGCTTTATTCAAAAGCATCGATGTCAGAAACCTGTGAAATAAATTTAAATTTTTCAAAAAAAAGGGGGTAAAATAAAGACTTACCAAATAGTTCAAGAAAAGTCGGATTTTTCTAGATCTGACGACAAACTGATTGCATCGCTGAACTATCTCGCGAATCTAGCTACCCGGGGCCGACTTCGTTGGAATCTGAGATAAATTGACTTCACATATTTCGAGGCAATCGCGCCTGAGACATGGCAGCCGGATGACATGGCAAACCATGTAAGACATGGCGCAGCCATGTGGATGACACATGGCAAACCACGTGCGGATTACTATGGCAAAACCATCGTGGTGATATAATGCAGGTTAAGGTGTGACACATGGCATGCCATGTGTCAACATGCATGGCACACACATACAGGACATGGCATCAAATTCAATTCCGTGGCGTCAGCTTTGTGGGAGCAACAAGGAGAAGGAGGAGGAAGGGAAAAGAGGAAGGGAGGAAAGGAGAAGAGAAATGGAGGAAAAGAAAAGGAAAGGAAAGAAGAAAAATGAGGAAGAGAGGAAAAAGAAAGAGGAAAAGGAAGGAGTGTCGCGCAGTGAGGAGACCTGTGACCAGAAGAACCCTGAACCTGCGCTACGAGGTATAGGTTTCCTCCTACTCTAATTATTTTAATGAAATAATGGCCACTGCTCGTCGATTTTCCAATGATCGAAGGTTGTGTGGTTTGTTTGTGATTGTGTGATGGTCAAAGACCGCCATGTGGGTTTTGGACTGGTCCAAACCGAACATTGTGTTTTGGGACAAAATCTCGCGTAATGACAAACGGGTGTGCCTAAATTTCAAGACACCGGTGAATCGGGCCGTGTCAACTTTGATCTACCATAACTTTGGGTCCGGTAACTGACTACAAGGCTCGACTCACGGAAAGCTCGCCGAGTCTAGAATTTAATAAAATAAAGAGCCTAAGCCAAAATGTAGGCTGAAAATTGGGCTGGTCAATGGACAGTTGAGGAATGGTCCATTCCTCGTTTACGTAACTGCTTAATCGGTTTGTAACCAAATGCTTGGGACCGGAGCATGGTCTATAGAATTGGCGTGTTGGATGTTTTGTGTGGTATTTAAAAAGACTGGACTTTCTAAACTAAGTCCAGATTATTTCTTAAGCCAAGCATGGCCAAATTTATGACCGGGAATAGCTAATGTGTGTTATTGCCATAAATTCAATGACATACTAAATATGTGAAATTATGTGATATATGTGTGATAAAGATGAAAATAATTATATGCATTGGGTTGTATGATTGATTATTAACGCGTCTCAACCTGAATATGAATCAGAGCATTACTTTCCCAAGTAATGGTTGAAATTATGTTACTACATGCTTGAATGATGTGTCGGCTATGGGACGAACTAGATAGAAAAGATGTGCATGCTATGTGATGTACCGATTTGAATGTATGGAATATTGACATGACCGCATGTATGATGATGCTGGAACTCGAATATATGGAATGTTGTGTGGCTAGACACGAGTGTTCATAGAGCACAAGGTTGTATGGTAGAAATGTCCATGTAGAGGTCTTCATACATTGGTCATGGGTTTGAGGGGCAGAGTAATAATCATCAGATTGGTGTGTGTGGTAAACACCGGGATTACATGGGTGTGTGTATATGGTACTGGTTTGGTAATCGCGTTTGCATAATCGTGTGGCTGGAATGACGAAGTCCAATTGAAGCCCCACAAAGGTTAATGAAAATGGAAAAATGCAAATTGCCTGGGCGTAGCAAGTAGGGATAGATACCCCTTAGGTGAAAAGTCTAAAACCCAAGTATACATGTTTATCCGACCAGTGAAAGCCCGCAAACAAGCCTGAGGGTGTAAGAGACCACGTGAGACCCCCGAAAAGTTCCCGTTTAATCGAAAAAAGACACGAAACAATTAAATAAATATCACATAGACTACAGGTGGTGAGATGGGAGTCAGGACTGACTCGGTATTGATTTTCCATTTGTACTTGCATTGGGTGGTGGGTTGGAGGTTGACCTTGGCATATGGGGTATGTGAGTACACTCTACATGTATGTAGTTTTTTTCCATGATAGGACAACATGTATGCGTATAGATTGTTGTCAGGTTAGATCGTGAAATGATCATTGTAATGCGCACCTAGGTAAGGGTAGCCCTTGTAGAATTTATCTCACGGGCATTGCTTCCTTAGTCGTTTGCTTCGGTGCGGGATAGGTCTGAATGAGCTGACTCTCCTTAGACGGGATTATAAGACGGGCGAACTGTGGCTTTGATTCGTGTTTGTGTATATATTATAACAAATGTTTTAATATATGTTTTTAAGAGTGAAGTAATAACTCTTGGATCTATAGAAAATAATGTATGGTTTAGTAGCTATATGGGCAGTGTGGATGATGGGCCCTATTGGGTCATTTTACTCATTTATGGGTCTCATGATATGAGACACCACGAGTTTCATTAGGTTGGCGGTGAGTGCGGACCCTCGAGTTTTGGGGCGATCCACACGGTCTCGATAAACATCTTTATTCAATTTATGAAATGTACGTGAGACTCAGTTAGGCGTAGTCAAAGTACCAAGCTCACCACCCTCACCAAGAATGATGAATGAATTATGACCATGTACACACCCATTTAATCGCTTTTGATGTCCACAGGTACATGCTGAAGTATACAATTATGTCATTCCATACCTCTACCATGCCATATATATATTGAGTGCTATATGGACATTTTAAACCATGCATAATACTCATGCATCATTTGGACAATCACATCAATTAACATACAATTTCCAAATAACCCACACAATACATGTCAACATATTATACACACATATATTGACTTCTACAAGTCATTACCAATCAAGCAATGACTTACATTATCCTGCAGACGAGTTGTGGCCGTATCATGTCCCATAAATAGCTACTACTAAATACATCTGAGTAAGCCTTGCTCATACACATCACAACCTGAGTCAATTCATTAAAACACCGCAGGTGACTTTCAAACAATTACCACTAAGTATATCACTCAATTTAAGCAATGATATGCTATAATCATAAAACCACTTGTGGCATAGAGATTCCACACGAGGCCATGAACCCGGCCGTAAAGCGATTACCACAAAATCAATTAGAGCATCGACACAACTCTTTGAAAAGAGCATAAAAAAACCTAAATCTATGAGCATCAAATTCCATTTATTGGTATATGGTTAGATTTTATACTCAAAGAGCTTTCCATAGAGTCCAAGAACGTGCGAATCAGAGTTCAGACGAGAAAGTTATGGTCATTTGAAGTTCGACTGCTTGGAGTTCGCGCAGGGGGTTACTTGGTCGCAGCAGAACTTCGCAGTGTGTGAAAATTAGCAACCCATGTGAAAATTTTCTCATACCATTCCAAATTTCGCAAGGTCTGCGAAATTAGGATCTCGCAGCCTTGCGAATTTTCGCAGGGTGCCTTTCCATCCCTAATTTACTGCGAACCAATCCCGGTTCTAGCCACCATCCTGATCCTGTTCAAGGCTATGGCATGAAACCTGGACCCATAACCAATCCAAAATGGCGGTCCAAGGGCAAAACATACCAAGAGCACGTCTTTTGGTATCCAACGGCCACGATCGATTGCCTTTGAACCAGCCACTACGATTATAAATTTGAACCCAGTAACTGGCCTTTAAATATGAAATAACTAGAGTAGGAGAAAACACTACATCTTGAAGTGTGAGCAACGACTAGGAAGTTTGTGAACACTTCACGAACTTGACACCGACTTCCCGAACCTTCGCGTAAACCTTGAGTGAGGCTTGGGTTTTACGTATCCGCAGCGTAGCCCTTATAGAGTACTCGGAGCTTTAAACCTGTGGCTCGTCGGAAGGCGACCACTAGATCTCAGTAGATCGTAGAGAGGATTGGAGCTTCTCTCTCTGCACCTCTATATCTGCTCAATCTGGGATCACAGGCCCAAAATCGGTTTCCCCTTCTTTTCCTCCTTTTTGTCTATCTTGACTTAAGTTGATGAGTGGCTCATAAAGCACCACGTGTCACGCGATCCTTGCTCGAATCCTTTCCTATCCCGAAACAATTTATTTGCATTCGGGTCGAGATTCGATTTATTTTAAATGAAACTTAGCTTGAGATTGTTATTTCTAACTCCCGAGATTTTCTCGCAAAATCTAGTCAGCGAGTCATTAGGCGCTAGATTACCTCGAAAATCGTGACAAATCTTATTGTCTCGGAATTTAACGAAAAGTTTTTGTGTAACTAGATTTCATGAGACAAATCCAACAGTAAAGTCCGTTTCGTCATCTGAGATCTAAAGAATTTTCCAGGCTTCCTTGAACCATTTTAGTAATTTATTATTATTATTATTATTGTGTATTATTATTATTATTATTATTATTATTATTATTATTATTATTTTGCCATTTTTCCTAAAAATTTATAATTTTCCCGGGTTTTACAACAAATAAAATCTTTCTTTTGTCATTTTTTATTCTGACTCAATGATGACTTATGTTGAAAATTTGAAATTATTATGTTATATTGTTATGATTGAAAAAAAAATCATTTTTTTTAATCTTTTGTGGAGCGGGCTTATTCTAGGCCAAGAAAATGGCTGTGTGGGAAAGGACTAACCATTCAATTTGGTTGCTACTACAATTATGCAATGAATGCGTTTGAAACCATGCCTTACTCCCGTTCAACATTATGTTATCTAGTTCCTATTAATTTGAATTATCCTCGCATACATTTTAGGACAAAAAAGATAACTCTATAGATTTCGCTAGTGAAGAATAGTGGATCCCTTATCTCCTTTGTTCAAAAAAATCATTAAAAGAATGGTAAGGTGACATATAATACTACCAACCTATGTCCTCGATAGTTGCATTGTTAATATATATGGTGAAGGGGTTGTTGTCCCCTCGCACAACGATCATCATGATTTTTACGACCTTTCTGCACAATCTCATTCCTGAGTGAGTCTAATATTGTTTTCGATTCTACCTTGAAAGTTGTGGATGCAGGAGAATGTTTTGGCCCCGTTTCTATCTCCTTGCCCAAAAGGTATCTTTTTCCCAATCGGTGATGGGGTGAAGTACGTATACATAAATGGCCTTGAGCCAGTAGAGCCCAGACCTCACTTTATAAAGGGAGTTGGGGACCCCCGATAAAGAAGCTTGGCCCATAGTGAGGACCTTACCATGCCCGGCATTTGGGCCAAGGCCGAAGAGTGGAAATCACCTAGGAAATCCAGAGTGATATGGCGGCTGGCTTCGTGTAAAGGAAAGTGCCCCGATCTGTGATGCGCATCCGGATTAGGAAGAAAGATCGTGCATGATCGACTCCTCCATTATCACTTAGAGTCGGTCCATGATAAAGGAAAAACTCCTCACTGATAGAAAGATACAGTATTACCATCCAACGAGGAAAGTAACCATATTTTCCCGCCCATAAATGCAGGCCGTTCCATCACAAAAAAGGTGCAGCGTGATCACGCCATAGAAAGCGATTGAATTCTTTTTCGCAAGGAAGAAAGCGACTTAGCCAGTGGAGTTAGCGGTGGCACACCCCGCGAGATCACGCGCACGTGCGGGTTGAAGTCCCGCTAACGATCCGATCCATCGGTCATTTGAGGCCTCGAGGCTCAGGCGAGTATCGATAAAAAAGCACCATCGGTTTGGCATCGATGCGTAGAACGACAATTCCTTTACAAGTAAAATTGAATTCTCAGTGACTGATGGTATCAACCCAAAATATGAGCCAGAGTCATGCCAACCCCCTTGAGGCCTTAAAGACCGGCAAGAGGAAACCTAGATGCGATGCGCGGAGACGGCTCTCGAGCTATCTGGTGATCTTGATGAGGTGATGACTCGATCATGACCAGTCTGGCGAGAGACTTGGAGGAACTCACGGGCAAATCTGTGGCGTGGGGAAGAAAGACAACACCACGACCTCCTCGGGACATTGTGGAGAAAGGAGAAACTAAGCCCAGGAACAGGGGCACGATCCTTATAAGCCTAGGAAGGCGCGTAATGAGGGGATTCATTAGGAACGAAGCAATGGGCCCCACCCTTTGTATTAGGAGATAGAGGCAGTCGTGGGAGCGGCGTTCAGGACATCAGTACGAACTTCGATTCGCGTGAGAAACTTGATGAAAGAAGCAGTTCCGATCTCCATGGATCGTCGGTGCAGTGGCGGAGTCCCAGATTTCACGATCAGTGCCCACACTTCCCTCTCCTAGTGAAGTTCAGAATGCCTCAAATCGAAACGTTCAACGGAATGAAAGATCCTGTGGACCATCTCAATACCTACAAGAATCAAATGGAGCTCCACCGGTACTAGGACCCAGTTAGATGCAGAGCTTTTGCCATCACACAAAAAGGCCCAGCTTTAGTCTTGTTCAACAGACTCCCCTCATCGTCGATCTCATCGTTCAGAGAGTTATCATTAGTTAAGTCTCCCACTTCATGGGCTGAACATACAAATTATCACTTGCTAACCATAGCGGGATTTACGAAAGGGAGAACTTTGAGGTTCTATGCAAGGTTTAACGTGGAGTCTTTAAAGGTAGACATCCCAGACAAAAAGTTTACCTTCACCACTTTCATCGCCGAGCTCGACGTACAGTCGAAAGACCTGAAGTTTTCCATCTCAAAGAACCCTTAGGCAAGCATGGCCAAGGTGCTTGATAAGTAAAAAAATCATTGCATTTTTAGTCCATTTTTCTGATTGTTATTACAATGTAATTGCTTGTTTTTATGTAGAAATATGTACAATTTACCAAATTTATATTTTGCAGAAATTTAAAGTAGAAATGAAAATTTCAACAAGGATAAGAAGTGAAAGTAGTTCAATGGCAAAGGTGAGGTCACGACAGAGATCAAGGTCGTGACCAAAAGTCATACTATACTGAATGAAAAGTTGTTGTGACAAAAGAGAAGCTGCTGAGATAGAAAAAGGGATTCAAGGAAGGATTCATGTCGCGACACCATTATGAGGTCGCAACACCAAAAGAAGACAACTTTGGTTGTAACAGATAATTGAGGCCGCGACTATGAACAAACAATGGCTAAACACAAGGTCCTCTGAGAACTAAATTAAAATTCTGACAAAATATAGAAGTTGGAGACTCGATCAGGCGTGACAGGATATTTATGTCGTGACCATATTTAAGCGGGACGAGCATAAACGAAGCGCAACCATTCGATTCTGACCCCGCACTTTCTAAGTGCGACCAGAAAGAAGAAGAATTGATGAGAAAGCGTATGAAAGTCGAAATAAGGTTCTTGTTGGAAAGGAAGGAAGAATGGTCATGACATACTTTTGAGGTCGCAATAGGAATTACAGTGATTAAAGAAATTACTTGGTCGCGACCTAATGCCTACGTTGCGACAAGAAAACAAGCACAACAACAATTTTGATTCGCAACCTGAAAAAGAAGTTGAGACCAGGGATCAAAATGGCTAACAACAGAAAGGGTGTCGCGACATAAAAATGAGAGTCCACGACCGCAAAAAAGAGCCTTATTGATGTGATACTTTTAAGTCACGAGAAATGAAATAAGATGAATTGAGAAGAAATTGTTGTGACTAAGAAATGAGGTTGCGACAGGATGAGGAGAAATGAAGTCGCAACATGATTTTAAGGTCGCGACATATATTTCAGGACTGAAAGGAAACAAGTGGGTTGCATGACTTAAGTCCATGTGCGACAAGATGTGAACAGGACAAACAATTTTAAGTCACGACATGAAAGTGTTTGTGACCAAGAATCGATGGTGACAAAAGAAATGGTGTCGAAGGCATGCTTCGAGTCACGACATAGAATCTGATGAAACAAGCCGGCTGAATTGAAGACAGCGACGTCGGGGTGTGGCGAATTTATTGAGGTGGATGCGCGTGGTACGCAACAAGATCAACATGGCTAACCATGAAATGGTCGCAACATGAGTGGGTTGTGACATATATTTAATAAAGGGAAGAAACAGTCGGGTCGCAACTAGAAATATGGAAATTGAATGAAAATGAGGGTGAAATGAAATTAGCGGCCCGGATAGGAAGAAAGAATGGTCGCGACATACTTGCACAAAGTCGCGGCGGGAGTCCTGATAATTATAGAAACTACTTGGTAGCAACCTAATGTCCATGCGTGACAAAGAAAACAAGCGGACAAATAAGATTTAGTCGCGATGCGCTTGGAAGGCTCAGACAACAATTTTAAGTCGCAACATGAAAAGAAGGTGTGACCCAGTAAAGGCGACAATAGAAATGATGTCGTGACGGATGAGGAGTCATGACATGAAATGCAGTAAGCGAAAGATCCGGGCCGACATGGTGAGGTGCGACACCAAATCCTAGAAACAAAGGGAGGTCGCAACCCGGAGTTCTCCTTCTTGACAAACTAACGTAGTCCTGACAAATAATTCATGTAAAGTACTAATCAAATGCAATTAAAGAAACAAGTGCAATAGAAACATCGAGTGTGACTCAGCAATTGCAAGAACAAAGTGAAAGAGCGTTGCGACGGTTTCTGAGTCACAACGGACTTGACAAACCATACGAGTTTCCGCCGGGACACGCGTTCTTAGGTCGCAACCTAAGCGAGGAGCTAGGCCATTTATTTTAAGGGAAATCCACGGAGCCACAAGTGGCCCATTCTGAAAGATTATAAATATCATTATCTGGTTTAATAGCGACTAATTTTGAAACCTTGTTGGGAGGACGGGAGAATCTTGTTTGAGCTGACTCTTTGTTATTTTGGGACAGTTTAATGTCACATTATAATAAGTTAGTTAAATTTTAATTCTCTTCAGATCATTTGGATCAATGAAGTGGACGTTGTTTGAATTAATCTAACTGATAGTGCAGATTATCTGATGGACATTTCTGATCCATGTTTCTAGCGAATTATGGATATGATGAAGCCACAGATTCATTGAAATGGATACCTTTATTGAATTCTGATTTTCACATGAATTGGAAGATTTCTAAAAATATGGATTTTGATTTATTTGATTGATGTTGTTTGTGAATTGAGTTATTCCTAATGGTAGTATCGAATACCATCTCAAGTATTGTTCCTACTCTGATTTCCAGGAAGCCCTCTGAGTCACATAGAGATGGAGATTCCTAAGAGCTTAGAACATTTAACTTGTGGGTATGTTAGACTATCATTGAAGAACTAAGGAGCTCTAAGAGTTCATCTCGATAAATTTCCTATTCACTCATAGTTGAGGTTGAAGGGAATTATTTATCAATTTAACTCATTAAGATTTCACCTTAATCTGTTGGATAGATCTAGATCTTGTGTTAGCTGAGATCTAATCAAGGAGAAGGAAAAATCCATCATATCTAAAGGATGAGTCATCAACCATTTTGTAGAAGTTTTGTAATGACCTAGACTTGGTATGCAAGAAATCTGCAGTCTTAAGAAATGGGTATGAAGTATTGAAAAAGAAAAATACCCAGATCTTATTAAGAATGTTATGAATACAGGTAACTGATTAGATCCTTTGCTTTAAATGAAGAAGGGACCTCTAATTAGTGAACAATGGAGAAATCCAAGTTGCATTAATAGACATCTTTGACAAATCCAAATCCAAAAATCAGGATAGAAATAATTAATGAGTTAAAATGCGAGCGGCGATTCCTGACATTTCATTTCGGTGTTCATTTCTAGTAGAGATACGATTAAGTCGATTTATTTGTTAGTTCAATTCAAATTTTATTTTCATTAGATGAAAGTAATATAGGATTATCTTGTCTTTTAAATTCCATTTTCAAACTATTAAAAGGAGGTTCAAATAGTGTGGATCTTGAGTAGTTAGAGTAGTTGATTTCAACATTCTTGTCAATCTCTATGGGAATGATATGCCAAACACATCCATTTTACTACTTGTAGCCTGTGCACTTAGAGTGTCATGGGCAAACCCATTATTAATTCGAGAACATAAAATCAGTGTTATTCATTTTCAAACAACTCTATTCAACTTTGACATAGATGCAGGAGAATTGTAAGGCTCTTTTATAAGTGTTAAATTGAGTGGTTTAAATCTATCTTCCTAAACAAACAAGTTTTTATGGCCTTGGGTTTTAGGATTGAAAGGATTTAGATAAATCCAATGGCCTACGTGAAAGAGAAATGTGAAATTTTGGTGTTTTCATATGTTATAGAAATGCACAAAAATAGTTTTAATGTGGGTGATTTTTTTTTTTCCTTCACTAATCTTTTAGCAAGCTTAAAGGATATATGATTTGTGATACCCTTTGACTGATAAATCTGCTGTATCTCCATTTGAGTTAATTATTTTACAGGAAGCGAGTCAAGATCATTTCTGTAGATTATGAAGTGGAAGAACACTAACAAGCAAGGAAAGTAAGTGAAGAGAAGAAAAAAAAGCAACCATGTTGGATGAAGAATTGATCAGTGGAGTTGAGCAACCTTATTGTGAGAAAGGCCTCTGATTAGGAATCTGATGGAGGATTTTTTGGAGGCTTGTTATTGTGAGAATGTATGAGTCAATGACAACTGTTGTAGAGGCTAACTAACTTTGAGTTGAAACTAGCCTTGATCACCACCTTGATTCCAAGTGAGAATCAGTTTACTTACCTTCCCACTAAAGATCTTAAACAGATTTTGCAGCGAGATTCCTCGGGATGGAAACATAGTTAAGGTGAATGGTGTAGACTAGGGTGATGAAAACTCCCTCTTTCTACTTTTAACCCAGAGATATTGCAGCCACATAGTATGAATCATTGCCATATGGCTTAGTGGATACATGAGAAGAGTTGGTGGAAGCGTTCTGATTTTCCCCATCCTCCACGAGCTAAAGAAGAAGGGAAATCATAGTGTTCTAACAAGGGGAGGGTGAAATATACTACATGGGAAAGGTACAAAAGGTTGCTGAAGAGATGTCCTTTGCATGGAATAGATCTGAAGACACAAATGGATATTGTCTATCACTCTTTGAATGATACTTCTAAGGGTATCATAGATGCTTCTTGCTGTGGAGCAATTCAAGGAAAAGTGCGGAAAGAGGGAATGAGGATTTGATAGCGAGACCTAGCCAAATGCAACATGAAGCCTCCTCTTAATCTTGGAGGAACCTTGTGTGAACAAGAGGGAGTGGGGTCATTGGGTAATCTAAGATGACTGCAATGGAAGCAAAGAAGCTTGGATGCTATAATGCACATGATGGATAAACGGGAGAGAAAGAGACTACCATAACAATGAAATTGGAGTAGTGGAAAAGATGGGATAAAAGAATAAGGATCGACAAAAGAAGATCCCTATCTGATTCAGGAGGCCAAGTACATGAGTGAACAATGAAGCTATCACTTCAAGCCTAATCTACAACTTACACCACATTATAATCCGGCACTAAGGAACCATGAGAACTTCGTATGGTGGAGGAGCATCCACCGGCCGAACACTAGGTAGAATCTCAGTGAAAGTGTAAACCACCAAGTTTCCAAACGCTTACTTGACAGAAAATAGAAATGAATGTAAAGATCAAGAGGACCGACCCTTTAAAAGAAGCGATTCTTCTAGTTTATGCGGGATAACAAAAGGCTGCTAAACCTCCATAAACATAAACTTGCTGAGATGGAATCTTTTAAATTTAACACTCAGATTTTTCAAAAAAACACATTAGCTTCACTAAAGAATTTAGAAACACAGGTTAGGTAGTTAGCTTTGACCTTGCAGAAAGAGACCAAAAATGCTTTCCCTAGTGACACGAAAATCAAGGCGTATGGCGGTTAGTTAAGTGGCAGGAAATGAGCAACAATAAGTAGAAAATAATGAAAAAGTTGACCAAGAGGAAAAGGAATTGGAAAGAGAATGGAATGAAGCAATTCGAAGCGATTACGAAGAATGAAACAAAGTGCAACTTAAACGGCACAGATGGCCCGGTGAGCAAAAGCAGGAAGAAGAAGATTCAAGCATACACATACAGTTCAATCCAAGACTTTCAAAGGCAAAAGGAGGAACCGATTTTCTAAATTCTTAAATATTCAAAACATATAAAATTAATATCCCTTTTCTGAACAAATAATAAATCTGAGTGCCTTAAAAATTTTGAAGGATATATTGACAAAGAATAAGATTCTTTGAGAAGGAATAGTAAAGTTTAATATTTGTAACTGTGGTCTGGATTATTCAAAGAGTCTACCAACAAGATGAAGGACCCGGGTGGCTTTACCTCCACTGTTCCATTGAAATATGAATTGAGAGCCTTGTGTGACTCAGTGCCGGCGTAAACGATACCTTTGTTGATGATGAGGCTGGTTTGGGGAACCTCCTAAACAATCTGCTTCTGGATAGCTAATAGGTCCATGGCACAACCAGAAGGAGTCCTTGAAGATGTGTTGGTCAAGGTAGGGAAATTTATCTTCCCTATGGCTTTTGTTGTTATAAAGATGGAGGAGGATACCCAAGTTCCTCTGCTGTTAGGAAGACCTTTCCTAGAAATTGGAGCTACCTTGATTGATGTCTGAGTAGGCGGCGGCAAGTGGGAGATGGGCGTTATATTTAACCTCACAAAGCTTGGCACAACCTGATGTTGATGCAAAAACTTGTATGGCTGTAGATATGATTATCCATTCGGTTTAGGCGGAACTCCATTTGTAATCATTGACCCATTCTATCAATGAAAATGAGTTGAATTTCCATTATCTTAAGAGTGTTGATTATAGATTGTTGCATTTGATTCAAAGAAACGAAATGTGAAGTTTGAATGAAAAAGTATGAAAATCTAGTCATAAATGAAAGAAAGAAATAAGCAAAAACGATCTGAAGGATTAATATTGAAGGTACTAGTCATACGAAGTATGCTTTCTTAGAACTAGAAAGAGTAATAGTAATTATATAAATTATATTGAATAAAAAAGAAGAACAGAACACCTCTGGGAATGGAATTATAAGGCAATTGCAGTCAATTGGAGAGCCGTAAGATGTGTCCTTCTGTTGCATTGCCTTGAGAATCCTGTTGAGATAGGATGCAAAAACATTAGTGGAACATAAGGAATTTGAACCACATGATAAAGATAATAGTAAGAAGTGCGAAATGGGTACAAATGCGGGGTTGTTATGCAATATTAGACAACCCTTGGGTGAGCCCAGTTCATGTGTGTCCCTAAGAAGGGAGGATTCATTGTGATCAGAAATGAAAAGAATGGGCCAGTTCTATGGGTGTGTGGGATGGAGGGTGTGTATATATTTACAAAGATGAATCTTATGACGAAGATCGTTTTCCATGCGCTCATTGTCGGATGCTAAACGAGTTAATTAAGGACATCCTCACTTCTGTTTTCTTGATGGATATTCTAGATATAACCAAATTTCTATTGCACTTGAGGACTAGGAGAAAACTACTTTCACATGCCCTTATGGTACTTTTTCTTTTAGAAGAATGTCATTTGGGTTATGCGATGCTCTTGCTACATTTCAAAGATGCATGATGTCTATGTTCTGAAGTTGGCGGAGGTTATGGAGATATTTCTCATGGATGACTTCCCAGTTTATGGATCGATTTGAACATTGCACACGGAATTTGGGGACGGTACTTCACGAGTGCCGGGATAGGAACCTAGCTTTGGTGGGAAAATGTTTTTATGGTAATGGCATTGTCATGAGGCATAGATTCTAACGTGGGGCTTGATGTATTTGTGCCAAATAAATACAGTTTTTTAACACATTTGGAGCTTAAGTTTGACCAAGTTTGACCAACACTTGTATGTGGGCCAAGTTGACTTTCGAGGATGAATGGTTTTGAGTTAACTAAAAGCACCGTTTCTTAGGCCTGGGTGATCCCCGAGTTCATAGATGGTAGACGTCACAATCAACCTGTGGATGAAGGTGCAGCTATAGGAAGTTCAAGCAATGACACTTTATCGGTGTCCCGAATCATGCGGGTTTTTACCACAGAAAGCGCCCTAGGCCACTATATAAGCATAACTGGGTTGCTTAAGTAGAGCCAGCCTGTTTGAGCACCATCTTGAGCTCCAAAGCTGGAAAAAACTCTCTCAATCATTGAACATAGGAGTTGAGTCGTTTGACCCATTTACCAAGCCGTGGAAATTTTTAGACCAAAGGAAGCATCATGACGAGCCACACTGCAACACGCCGGCGAGGAAGAAACGGCCTCCCTGAACAATCAGCCGTGGGTTTCCATTGTTTAGCCTCGGTAGCCTTGGATCAGGCCGTGAAATAGCAGTGATGTGCCGTGGGTGACCCGGACTTTTCTTGATTTTCCGACCATTTGAATGTTTTAGGCCAAGCTATACCTCCCTCCCACCATTTTTTGGACCCTCTGAACTCATTTAGCTTTGGAATTATCACAGTTTGAGTTCTGAGTGAAAACAAGGTTGGCATTGTTGGATAGAGGATTTTTTCCAGCCCACCACAACAAGCTGTTGGACCAAGGTAATGGTACTGATGAGTTCACAGTATCTTGGGCTTTCCATTTGATATATGGTTTGTGAATTTTGGACATCGTTTGGTTGGTTTTCCATTTTGGGTCTGTTCGGGTAATTATCGAGGTTTGGACTAAAGTAGAGTACCAATTAGTCAAGTTAGGCAATATTGGAGTTGGATTGATGCGATTGGATATTTTATGAATTATTGAGACGGTTCGATTTAGAAGTCAAACTCGGGCGAAAAGCCCCAATTTTGGTGTCGGGCATACTAGGGCTGCTTGTATAATTGGGCTGTCGGGAATCAAATTTAGCGGGGTTCATAGTTCTAAAAATCTGCGGGCCTTAGGGGCATTCAATGTCATTGGTTGATTATTGGAGCCTAAGTGGTATTTTATTTATATTACCAGCACTCACTGCGGGATGCGATCTGTAGGAAGGACGAGGCGGCGTAAAGTGATGCGTGAGTGAACATATGTTTTTAAACAGGATTTATAGATATTAATGTTGGTATATCTATTGTGATTGATATTTTACATATATCTTTGTTTTGATCAAATGGTTGGTTGCATACAAATGTGATTATCGGTCTTATATAAAACCAGTTTATCATTTCATGAATTTTGTCGACATTTTAACTATTTGGAAGTTATGCGAGTTCGTGGATGAGTGTAGTATTTGGATATTTTGGAGTCGTGGATTGAGGTTGTAAACCACCTTGAAAAGCTATTGTTTTAAAAAAATGGATCTTGAGATTTTGTGGAATGACTCACGTCGGTATTGTTAGTATAGATGAGGAGCGATTTTATTAGTCGCCCGCGTGATGGCGGGGAGTTCACCGGAGGTTTATTAGGTTCCACGTGATGGCCAGGTTTACCTGAAGGTTTATTAGGTGCCACGTGATGGCCAGGTTTACCTGGAGGTTTATTACCCGGAGGTTTATTAGTTGCCATGTGATGGCCGGGTTTACCCGGAGGTTTATTAGTTGCCACGTGATGGCCGGGTCTACCTAGAGGTTTATTAGTTGCCACGTGATGGCCGGTTCTACCTGGAGGTTTATTAGTTGCCACGTGATGGTAGGGTGTAACCATAGAAAGAGTTTTATTAGTTGCCCGCGGTGTCGTGAGGTCAGACTTCTGGAAGCGGTTTATGATGGAATTTTGTGGTATGAGTGCATTGTTGATTTCGAATATGGTATAACTATTTTAATACTTATGGTTATGGTACATTTCATGATTTACTTTATTACATGGTGGCTATACATGTACTTTATGATTGGCTTTATGTTGTGTGCGATTCATATTATAGTTTCTTGCTCATTGTATTATTCAAATTGTTGAGCATAGTTTACATATGTTGGAATTTGAGGGTAAAAGTTGGGTTTTGTAAAATGTTTCATGAAACTTTAAAGGAGTGGACGGGAGGTTTTTTGAGGAAAATCTTTGCAAATAAAGAATGTTATTTTCCTTATAAACTATGTCCTCAAGATTTGTTATCTCCCATTATTGTTTTTAAATACATTCCCTGAGTTGAGACAGTTCGTAAGGCTTATTAGGTACGAGTTGACAAGCTCTTCCCGAATCCACGGTACCCATCTGCTATCGCCTCTCTGTTTTGTTTTGTTGTATTGGACTTATTCATCTCTACTTGTACCTCTAAATTCACAAATACTCTTAGAATGCTCTGATATTCGTATCGAACTTTTATGGGTCCTTATCTATATATGTAGTGGGTCTTTTATATATAATTAGGATATTAAATTAATGCATGTGTTTACTTCCCTCCTTAAAGTGGGTTACAGTATCTTCCCTAAGGTTATCTGAATTGGGACCTCGTTGAGCGGGACCACCGGGGAAATCTGGGAAGTATCAGGGTCGGGTCCTTGTCGCAAGTGGACAAAGCGAGGTTTCCATTATAAAGACTCTTCTACCAACAACAGTCAAGGAATAAAGAAGTTTCTTGGGACATGTTGGTTTTATAGAAGATTTATCAGGAGACTTCTTAAAGTGCAAGACCATTATGTAGACTATTAGAAAAGGATACCAGAAGTTTTGAATTTTGAAGTGTAGCTGTCAATCTTCATTTTGAAGATATCAAATCTGATTAGTTGGAAGCTCCATCATGGCAAACCCAGTGAGGAATAGTAAGATTTGAAATTATGTGTGATGCTAATGATTATGCAATAGGGCTGTATTGAGGTAGAAAATGACAAAATGTTAAGGCCATATACTATGCAATAAGACCTTGAAAGCTCTGAGAACTACTCATTACGATGAAAAGAGATCACGGCGTAGTATTTGCTTGTAGAAAATTTTCAGGCCATATATGTTAGGGTCCTATGTTATCAATCCATTGTAACACGAAATTCAATTTATGGAAAAAGGGCAAAATCTCATTAATTGATTCTGAAATTATAATTTAGGTTAAAAATCGAAATTTATTCTCTAGATCTCGGATGATGAAGCCCAGTTTCCATAGTTGGAATCGTCTCTCCGCGAAATCTAGCTACCACGTTAGATTCGTAGAATTAGAGGCGGGTTGAAATTTACACGTTTTGAGACATCGAGTTTGAGTCTTGGAAACTTGACTTGAGATGTGAAAAGTCACATATAACATGTACATATTATACATGTTTCATGAGTAAGAAATGATGGAAATGGAAAATAGAGATAGTGCCAAATGTCGAAAATCCAAAGTAAGGACATATATGGCATTATAAAAATTATCTTAAATGATAATAGACAAAAGTTAGAATAGTGGTGTCTTCTCCAACAAAAGAAGACCAAAGAACGTGAAAGAGTGTCGGCGTTGGCTCTGGTTTTGGTGATTTAGAAGGTGTACCTTTTCTCTATAGGTTTTGGAGATCGGGCCGTCGAGTCGGCGGAGGCCGAAGAAAAGTTGCTCTGCAGAGAAGGACTGGCCGTGGACCTCCGAGTTTAAGGAGTTTTGACAAACTCAGTGAGGTAGAAGTTTATCCTACTTGGGTTTTACACTTTTTCTTAAGTGTTTTATAATGTTTTAGTTGGATTGGGGCCTTGAGCGACCGTTTGATCGGTCCCGAGCTTAGGACCCGAGATTGTTGTAATTTTGAAGCCCCAGGTGTGCGATCCGTGGCGAGCACGGCCCAGTTTGGGTTGTTGGATTGTCTTTGTCAAATAAATCATGTGTTGGTTTTGTATGAGGCGAGATAGCCGTGAGTCGGGTTCACAAAGTGAACCGATGATTTGATAGTGGGCCAGACTGATAAACCGAGGGCTACATTTATATGAATGAAGTGACCTGAAACTAATTTTTGTAATGAAGCGAGTGTTTAATTAAGTAATTCAAGTTGAATTGCTCGTGTTTGATCATTAGCCCACGAGAGCTAATTTTTGGTGTAATGGAATGTGAAATTGCATAACATGTTTGTGTGATTTAAATTATGTGAATATATGCATGATGATATATTTACATGTGTTATATCAATTGTATTGGAATTGGCATTATGCATTTCCATATGCACTGGGGCACCCTAGAGCGATAGGAGTGAGTGCATGGAGTGGTCTTAAGAGAATTGTTTCGAAGGGTTGACTAATAATAATAATTATTGGAGGGTAGTCCATATTAAATATCAATCGTCGGAGTCGGCCCAATTGATATACATCGGAGGGTAGTCCACTAAATATAACATCAGAGACAGTCCACTACTTAGATCGGAGGGTTGACCATAATTAAAACAAATAACTTTGTTTGAAATTAGTTTTCTCATACATGGCTTAGGCAGGTGTGAGAGAGTCGATGAGGACTCGGGGTATGAGTTGATCATGTAGACATTCAAGTACGATCATGTATTTGCTTGAATGTGTATTTATTTCTAGACATTGCATATGCACTTAGGTGGAGATGGCCCATTTAGGGTGATTCCACCCTACGAGGGCGATAAGCTCACCTGTCGAGGATATCATTTTTCGGTCACGAGGGCCAGCGAGGAAACGGCACATCCTAGGAGCCGTTTTAGAAAGAAATGGGATTGTGGCTTTGGCGTTTTTAGTTGTATTATATATATTAGAGATATTTACATTTTAATATATGTTGTATAAAAGAGAAATTATTAACTCTTTTGAAACTATTAGATATAGTTGATGTATTATGATGAGTATTGTTATTAGGCCCAAGTGGCCGTTTTACTCATGTATTTGGATTTTGATGTTGTTGGGACAGGTTATGTACAGGTTATGTACTAAGGGTAGAGCTCCGTCTGAAAGGGAGACTACGCCGTTTTGTGAAATGTGGTCACGGAGCATTCCGCAGTGTTCAGCGGGTTGAGGCGGGTAGTCGACGGACCTCGGGATTTGAGATTGTCACATCCATACTGATCATGTGAAATTAAATGTTGATGAAGGTGCTAAGCCAGGGGCGATTAAGGTGTTGCTACTACGGGAATTTGATCACGAAAATCCAAAGGCAAGAAAGGTTGTGACGATGTGATAGTTGATCCTTGTCAGAGTAATAACTACTATAATTGAAGAAAGAGACGAGTAGCAAAATTTTTTCTAGATGAAGCGATTATTTATTTGTCATTCAATCCTGTAGTATGCTGATATTGTAGACTATCTAGCTTGTGGAGTGATGCCACCAGAATTTAGTTACCAGCGAGGAAAAAGTTGAGGACTAAGGTTTTCATGCAGGATGACCTTATTATTGAAAGAGGGCTGATATGATCCTTAGAGTGTGTACCGAGAGAGTGGGCAGGAGACAAAATTTTACAGGATATCATGCATCACCTTATGGGGACACTTTGCGAGACAAAAAAAGCACAAAAATTCTCGATCATGCTTTTATTGGCCTACTATTTTCAAGGATTGTTTTGAATGGGTGAAACTTTGTGATTAGTGCCAAAGAATGGGAAATATCAGCACAAGGCATGAAATGCCCTTGCATGGTATCCTGGTGGTGTAGTTATTTGATGTATGGGGAATAGATTTTATGGGGCCTTTTCCATCCTCATTTGGAAATCTATACATACTCCTAGTTGTGGATTATGTTTCCAAATGGGTTGAGGCATCAGCTTGTCCCAAGAATGATGCTAATACAGTTGTGGGGTTCTTACAAAGAAATATCTTGAGCATATTTGGGGCACCTCATACTATTATAAGTGATGGAAAAAGCCATTTTGCAAACTAGGTGTTTGAGAAACTCATGAGCGGATATTGAATCAAACACATCATGAGTTTGGCTTATCGTCCTCAAACAAATGGGCAAGTTGAGATTTCGATAAGAGATAAAAAATTACGGAAAGGCATAGCTCCGACGCAAAAGATTGTAAGCTCCAGCGCAAAAGATTGGTCTCTAAAGGTAGATGATGCATTTGTGGGCATCTGGAACTACATAAAACTCCCATTAGGATGTCCCCATCAGTTGTCTTTGGGAAACCTTGTCACCTCCCTCTTGAATTGGATTACAAAGCTATGTGGGCCATCAAGAAATTGAATTTTGATTTCAATGCTGCTAAAGAGGAAAGATTACTCCAACTAAATGAATTGGAAGAGCTGAGAAATGAAGCTTATGATAATGTCAAGATTTACAAAGACAAGACACAGAAGTGGCATGATCAAAGGATTTTGAGGAGAGAATTTAAGACAGGAGATCAGGTCCTGTTATTCAACTCCAGGCTGAAGCTTTTTCCAGGCAAACTAAAATCAAAATGGAGTGGCCCTTATACAGTGGTGGTAAGTACAACCTTTGGGGCAGTGACATTGAAAAACGATAATGGAGAAGAGTTTAAAGTGAATGGCCAGCGATTCAAGAAATATCTTGGAAGAAATATGATTGATACCTAGATCTTAGTGAAGGAAAAGAGGTTGAAACAAGAACTTCATAGCAGCAAGTCTAGCTAAGGACTAAAAACTAAGCAGCTTTGTGAGAGGCAACCCATATCACAAATTCTTTTTAAGTTTTATTAGTTAATTTATGTTTTTTTTTAAAAAAAAGTTTCAGTTTAGTGGCAATTAATTTATGTCATTCTACTGCTTTGTGCTTATAGGTCAATAAGGCATGAATAGAGATGGAGTCTGAATTTATAGCTGCTAGTGTGCACACAAGACTACAAAGGGAAGTACCATACTTTTCGATTTACATTATTTTTTTGGAAGAATGAATGATTGAAGTTTGGAGGAATATTATTTTCCATTCAATATTGAATTTGATGCTTCGATTATCTACCTTGATGAAGATTTGAATTATGAGGATGAATGGTTCTTGTTAGAATTTGGTTTATTGATTTAGTCTTGTATGAATTTGAACTGTTCCTGAAGACCAAAAATTTTTCCAGGTCGCGACCTAGGTTTGAATTGAAAACAATAGAATAAGAAATTTCAGGTTGCAACATTAACTGCTAGGTCGCAACAAAATGAGTGAGTTTTAAAAGACTAAGATAAGGCACAATGTCGCGACATAGGGAATTTAGGTCGCGACCAAAAAAAACTGAAGAAAGAGAGAAATAGGTAGCGACATCAATTTATTGGTCACGACCACTTCGAGGTCGAGACAAACCTAAGTAGGTCGCGACCAGAATTGTCTAACTGCAATAAATTGAGATTTTAAACCCTCTGATTTGGGCGTCGCAACTTTAAATTGGACATTTAGTGCTAGCAATTAGTGTTGTAACTTAGGCATTAATTTCGCAACATTCCATAAGACAATGATGACATTGAGCCCATCCATCATAAAGACTGAAATTGAATAGCCAATTTAAGTCGAAATTCCAATCCGATTACATACTTCCTGCAACTTTCCATTCTCTTTCTCTTCGACTACGAAATAGCAAAACCAGTACCCGATTCCAAATTCCACCCATGTGAATAGCGAATCCTATTCGGATCTTAACAAAATAATTTATGAGCTCATGAGTGAACATCGCCAAGGAATGGAGGAGGTTCACCTGGAACCTCCGTCAAGTATCACAAATGTAGAACCGAAACCATTTCATTAGTAGAAGGGCGGTTTGAAGAAGAAAGAGGCGTAGGCGACAGTTAATTCGCACGGAAAGAGAAGAAAACGAGACGATAAAGACTTTGTGCAAAAGCTAAGGATTTATGGGACTGAGGCTGCTTTGGTGACAAGGGCTTCGTAAGAAGTGAAAGAGGTTTGGGAATGATTTCCCCTTTTATGAGATTATAGAAAGAGAGGTTGGGAGGCTTACGTGCACCGCCTTGAGACACGGATTCTCTACTCTGGCGAGGGAATTCTATGTAAACATGGTGGGAATGAGAGAAAACACAGTTTACGTGCGACGAGTCTAGGTACCTTTTGGGCACAAAAGAATCAATGAAATGTTCAAATTAAAGGAACTAAAGCACGGTTTGAAATTTAAGAAATTGGTGGAAAATCCTGACCATGAGAAGATTATAGACACACATTGGCGGTGGGCGGGGAAGTGGGAAGCCACGGAAGAGACCCTCACTACGCTATCAACAGAGGATCCCTCATTGGGGAAGCAAAGGTGCGGTTCTGCTTCTCTTATCTTGGTAATCCTTCTGACTAAACATCTATGTGCGATAAGGAGACGAGCGATCATTACATGCCACTTTTGAAGTATAAAATGAATGTTGGAGGTCGATTAGTGTCCAGAGGGTACCACCTCGCAGCAAAAGAGGACTAATCCCTCACTCGGCAACAATCGATGGAGCTATGCATCTTACATTTGGGGTGAAGGATCATAGGACGAAGAAAACATGCCACAGGCATCTCCTAAAACCACCCTGCGAGGTATGAAAGGGCGAAACAAAGGCAAAGGAGATAGTGGAAGTAGAAGCGACGAGCTGTGAGAGAATGAGTGAGGAAATGGAAACTATTAAGGAGCAAATTCCTCCGACATAGGAAGAGATGCATTTCAAAATGAGACTCTTGTGATTCACCTTTGATATGATAGAGAATTTCCACGAAGCGAAAGCTCGAGAAGAGGAGAAGGGAACAACGAAATTGTAAGTGCTAAGGACAATGAAGAGACATGGAAGAAAGGGAGGCGAGAGAAGAGTTCTTATAAAATTTGGTGAATTCGAAGGGAAATAGCAATTATTGGAGCAAACTAAGAATGAGAGAAGAAGAATGGGGAGAAGAGATGAAAAGGAGAGAGAAAGAATTTGGAGAAGAGATAAAGGCCAATTTGGAAGCCTTCTATAACAACCAGTTTAGAAGAGAGGAAGAAGTGCTTACCATTCTGAGAAAAGAGAAGAGTGAGATGGGAGGTAACATGCTAAAGAAGATTCAAGCTTTCAAATGCACATGTAAGGAGCAATTCGAGGAGTTGGGAAGTTGATGAAGGATAGAGATAAAAGCTGGAAGATAATGATGTTTATAGAAGAAAAAATGCATGAGAGTTTGGATTTGATCAACAAAATTTATCGAGACATGCTAAGTTGTATCTCTACGAGTTGGAAGCCGAGTGAATAAGATGGGCTTGAAATGAGACACCTTGATCGATCTAGTGA
Organism: Tetrastigma voinierianum; assembly: GCA_016808115.1. Classification (NCBI taxonomy): domain Eukaryota; kingdom Viridiplantae; phylum Streptophyta; class Magnoliopsida; order Vitales; family Vitaceae; genus Tetrastigma; species Tetrastigma voinierianum. The sequence continues at coordinate 255,274 of JAEQBH010003085.1, forward strand.
ATTTAACAAATGATCTAATCTCATTTAACAAGAGTAGAACCCACCTTGAAGAAAAAGACCAGACATGACCTTCTCAAAATTTTATCCATGTTTAGCAAGCTTTGACTTAGATCCTCCCAACATCATACCAAAAAAATCTGATAAGAGAAGGGAGTGAAATAGCAAAATTTTACTTTTCTTTTTCCCATTGTACTCCTCTAACATCATTAATATTAAGCTCATAAAAGTTCATAGATAAGTGTCTTGTGAATTGTTCTGTTTATTGGATGATTTGTTTTGTTACTTTTAATGATGTTGCAACCAGAACATGTACATTGTTGAAGCTGTAATTGGGACACAGTAGTTGAAGAAATTGTGATAAAATGTGAATTGTTTGGGTTGATTGATTTGAGTTAGTAAATTGGGTTGCTTGTTCCATGCTTAGTGTGTCTGAAGGGAATGGTTATTGTGTTTAAGCTTTCATTGGTAAAATGGCATAACAAACACTGATTAAGTCCAAACAATGCTGAAAGAGAAAATAAGAGTGGGCTTCATTGAACTGAAGTAAGAAGCTGCAGTTTTAGTTTAAATCAGGTTTAAATTGCAGAATTTGGAAAAAGTATACAATTGAAAGAATAAATAAGATGATTGAAGTTGTATGTATAAATAGTAAGTCAGTACAAATCTTGGAAAAACAATAAACATGGTCAAGCAAATTATTAACACTTTGAGAGGGATTAGGAACATCTTCTGGGATGATTCACAATCAAGAGTACAAAGTCCTAGAACTTGTTAGATTATTAGTCAAGGCGAAATCCTGAGTTAAACAACTATGAGTGATAGAGGCCATTATTTTTAAACCTTTTTCAAACCTACCTTCATTATATGCAAAGGCATACACTCTAGTTCCATGCTTTGAGCCTAAAATGCCTAATTTCTTCAAATAATAGCAATTAGAAACCTGAAATCCCTCTCTTACAATAATCCTACAGAAAAGAACCCCAAATTACTCATTTTTCAGAATAAGAATGTTTACTGTGCATAAAGGAACAAGTTTAGGGGAATATATTTCTTTTAGGTTACAAGGATGGATGAGGAAAAATAAATTGAAGAACTAGAGAAAAAGAAGAAGAAGTTGAAAAAGGAATAAGTTTTGTCTTGTGGTCTGTCTCTCTTAAACAATTAAGCTCGTAGGGGTGTTTGAACACCTAGTACCCTAATGCCAACTGGTAGGGGAGTTACTAGCCCAAAGTTCACTAAGAGTGATAGAAAGCCTAAGAAGACAAAACATTACACTATTCGATTCTTTCCTGATAAAAGAGAAAGAAAGAGTTCCAATAAAAGGAAATTTGGCGGAATGAATTGGAAGTGGCAACCAAGGCCTAATATCCAAGATGATGTATAGCCAAGTTTAGGAGAGTTTACATTAGGGAAGGAAAATGATGAAAGATGAAGGCCATTATACAGAAAGGAAGAGTGGAATCTGGGTAATTTGCAGCCTAAATTTTCCAATTGTCCACCTTGATTGAGCCCTAACATTATAAGCCCCTAAAAGACCTCTTTGATCTTAAAAGGTTGAATTTACCTACATTAGTGAAGATAATATGAAAAAACAAACTCATGGACTCTTATTCGTTTCTAAAAGTCCTAGAAGATTAGCTAATTCAACGAGAAGATGAAAATGAAAAGAAGACCTATACACACTCCGCAGAACAAGATCTATTGGTAAGAGCTGGCACATGCGGTATTCATCAGTTTATTTGTAATAGAGGTTGAAAACATTCTTTTTTCTCTGTTGAAAACTAAAGTTTGAAATGATACTATAATCTTCTTGTTCAAGTCAAAGGGTGGAATAAGAAAAGATTGTAATATAGAACAAAAAAAATGTCCTTCAAAATAAAGTTCAATTGTTTAAGGACAAACAAATCTTTCTTTTCTTTGCTTGAGGACAAGCCAAATTTTAAGTTTGGGGGAATTTGATGAGTCAAAAACTCATTGAATTTTGATCCATTTTACGATTGTTATTCTGATGTAATTGCTTGTTTTTATCTGAAATATGTACTATTTGCAATTTATGTTTGCGAAATTTATAGCATAAATGAAAATTCCGGTAAGGATCGAAGTGAAGCGGTTGTTAGCGAGGAGTGAGGAATCCACTGACGAGGAGATCGAAATTAGCGACTAAGAAGTCATACTATACGGAATGAAAGGCATTGCGACAAAGAGGAAACCCTACTGAGATGAAAAATGAAGCGAGGAAGGATTCATGTCGCGACACCATTCTGAGGTCGTGACACCGAAAGAATACAACTTTGGTTGTAACAGATAATTGAGGTCGCGATTATGAATGGTTGATGACTAAGCTTACAAGGTCTATACCAGGCAAATTAAGGTTGCAACAAAAATATAAGTTGGAGACTCCAATCAAGGGCGCGACCAAGTACTTATGTCGCGACCATATTTAAGAAACTAGGACAAAGAGCATAGGCAAGAAGCGCAACCATTCAGTTGCGACACACTTTCTAGGTCGCAACCAGAAAAAGAAGAAGAATTTATGAGAAACTATTGTAAGTCCAAATAAGGTTGCGACTAGAAAGGAAGGAAGAATGGTCGCAACATACTTTTGAGGTCGCAACAAGAATTGCGGTGATTAAAGAAATTACTTGGTCGCGAGTTAATGCTTGGCGTCGAGGCAGTAAAACCGCAACAACAATTTGAGTCTGACTGAAAAAAGTGAGACCGAGGATCAAAATGGCTAACAACAGAAAGGGTGTCGCAACATAAAAATGAGGTCGCTACATAGGAAGGCAACCATTCAATCGCGACACACTTTTTAAGTCACGACAAATGAAAGAAGATGAATTGAGAAGAAAGTGTTGTGACTAAGAAATGAGGTTGCGACAGGATGGGGAGAAATGATGTCGCGACATGATTTTAAGGTCAACATTTATAGATTTCGGGGCGAAAGGAAACAAATTGGAGTGTGACCCTAAATCCTATCCACGACAAGACAATGAGCAGGACAAACAATTTTTAAGAAGTCACAACATGAAAGGGAGCTGTGGTAGAATCGATGGCGACAAAGAAATGGTGTCGTGACATGCGTTTGAGGTCATGACATAGAATGCAGTAGAAAACAAGACAGCTAGGTCGCGACATGGAACTGAGGTCGGGACACCGAATTTATTGAGGGGTTAGACAAATGTGGTCACAAGAAAGATCAACATAGCTGGCAACAGAAATGATGTCATGACATGAAATTGAGGTCACGACATATATTTTAGCAAAGGGAAGAGCGATTAAGTCCATGACCAAAATAGAAAATTGAATGAAAGTATTGAGGGCGAGAAATGAAGTGCGGTGGATAGGAAGAACAAATGGTCACGACATACTTTTGAGGTCGTGACAGAAATTATAGTGATTAAAGAAACTACTTAGTCGTGAACTAATGTCCACGTCGCGACAAGAAAACAAGCAAACCAGCAAATTTGAGTCGCGACCCACTTTAAGGCTCAAGACAACAATTTTAAGTTGCAACATGAAAGAAGAATTGTGACCAAGTAAAGAAGTGACAATACAGAAATGATGTAGCGACATCAAATGCGAGTCGCGACAGACTGATAAAGTAGAAAAGTGAGGTCAGGCATTTGGATTGAGGTGACACGATTGCGAAGCAGCGGGTGCATAGCGGAGTTCTCACTTTGCGACAACTAACATGGTCCTGACAAAGATTCATGTCGCAGCCACTAATCAAATGCAATTGAAGAAACAAATTAAGCAGAGAAAACATTAGGTTGCTGACAACAATTCAGAACAAAATTGAAATAGCGTTGCGGTAGTTTCACGAAGGTCACGATAGACTTAACGAGACCGGACCGCGTTTCATGTAGCGACCGTTCTCGAGGTCGTGACCTAAATGAAATTTGGGCCATTTATTTTAAAATCCACTGGGCCACTGAAATTAGGCTGATTCTGAAGTTATAAATAGGCGTATCGGTTTTAGTAAAGCGACACATTTACAAGAGCCCATTGTTTTGGGAGGACAAGGAAGACTCACTGTATATGTTAGAATAGACTTTTCTTTTCTTTTCTTTTTTTCTTTTTTTTTTGGATGCAGACAGTAATTTTAGAGCGTGAAGGTACAGTTTAATTTTCATTCTCTTTTCAGTCGGCTGAAATCGATGAAGTTGAACCAATTTTAAGTCGTCTCTTCCAGTGAATTATGAATTCTGATGGATGTTCTTGATCAATACTCCATTGTAGATTGTGGTCTGTGGTGAAAGCACAACTTCCATTGAAATGGATACATTTGTTGAATTCTGATTTTCTTCTTGAATTGGAAGGAATTTCCTGAAATCTGGATTTTGGTTTATTTGATTGATGTTGTTTGTGAATTGAGTTGTTCCTAATGGTAGTACCGAATACCATCTCAAGGATTGTTCCTGCTCTGATTTCTAGGAAGCCCTCTGAGTGACACAGAGATGGAGATTCTTGAGAGCTTGGAACATTTAACTTGTGGGTATGTCAGACTATCATTGAAGAACTAAGGAGCTCTAAGAGTTCATCTCGATAAATTTCCTATTCACTCATAGTTAAGGTTGAAGGGAATTATTTATCAATTTAGCTCATTAGAGATTTCACGTAATACGTTGGATAGATCTAGATCTGTGTTAGTGAGATCTAATCAAGGGAAAAGGAAAAATCCATCAAAATCTAGCGATGAGTCATGACCATTTTGTAAGGATTTTGCGATGACCTAGACTTGGTATGCAAAAAATCCTGCGTCTTGAAATGGGTATGAAGTATTGAAAGAAAAATGCCCATATCTTAGTAAGAATGTTATGAATACGAGTGTGAGTTAAGATCTTTGCTTTAGAAGAAGAAGGGACCTCTAATTAGTGAACAATGGAGAAATCCAAGTTGCATTAATAGACATCTTTGACAAATCCAAATCCAAAAATCAGGATAGAAAGAATTAATGAGTTAAAATGCAGAAATTGATTGTTCCACAACATTTTCATTTCAGTGTTTGTTTCTAGCAGAGATCTGATTCAGTCCAGTTTATTTGTTAGTTCAATTCGAATTTTATTTTCATTAGATGAAAGTAATATAGGATTATCTTGTCTTTTAAATTCCATTTTCAAACTATTAAAAGGAGGTTCAAATAGTGTGGATCTTGAGTAGTTAGAGTAGTCGATTTCAACATTCTTGTCAATCTCTATGGGAATGATATCTTGACTTACATCCAAGTTTTACTACTTGTATGACCTGTGCACTTGTAGTGTCATAGATTAAACCCATTATTAATTCCATAACATAAAATCAGTTTTATTCATTTTCAAACAACTCTATTTAACAGCATAGATGCAAGAAATTGTGAGCTCTTGTATAGAGTGTAAATCAGTGGTTGAGTCTCTATATCTTCACGGACAAGCGAGTGCTCGCTAAAGCGAAGTACATCAGCGGCGGGGAAGCCCTTCTATGCGGGTGGAAGAGCTCTTCCCACCTTGAGGAGAAGCGGGAGCGAAGCGGGGCGGGCCACTGGGAGGCCGAGGGAGATAGGGTAATCCCCGCAGGAGACGGAGAGAGCAGGAGAATGGTTTCTAAAGGGGCGGGGTAGCGTCGAGGGTTTATGCCAATTTACCCGATAGAGGCTGCGGTGATATCCATCTCGGCAATTCATCCCCTCCAGTGACCTGGGTGTGGCGGGTCTACGTGAGGCCTTGACACGAAAAGTTTTTAGGTGGCCGTCTCGGATGAAGATAGACCGACGAGGAGAGACCTAGCAAGTATTGTGAGATTCCATAGGGATCATGGACACTTAGAAACAGGATGATTGCATCCGACTGAGGAAGAGTGGAATACGATCCGACATGGACATCTTCGCCGCTTTGTGGCCTCAGAAGGTTGGGACTAGGCACCGCCCCCATCACCTCGTCGACCAGTCTCTGGAAGCTAAACACGGCAGCCCTTGGGAAATCCATGTGATCTCCCGGAGGATTCATGGGGAGGAGGAGTCATTTCCGGCTGTAGTGACTCATCGTGCGGCATCGGAATAGGGGAGATCTTTGGAAATACAAGTGCATCGAGACTCCTCATTGAAACACCTTGTGGAATTTTTGGACTCTCGGGCGCTGGAAGGGTGTAATCCTCATGACAATCTGCTGGTAGTAAAGGCTATCGTAGCCAACAAAACAGTGCACAAAGTCCTGGTTGAGAATGGAAGCTCGGCCTTCATCATCTTCGTGTCAGCCTTCGATAAGATGGACGTCGGAAGGGATAAGCTAGAGCCGGTCAACGCCCACCTGCAAGGGTTCTCCAAAGAAAGAGTGTTGCCCCTAGAATTGTCTGGTTGTGGTGCTCAGCCCCAGGAGATCCCCGTGTCAGCCTGACAACGGTAAGATTCCTCATAGTGGATGCCCCGTCGACATAACATACTATTAGGCGAACCGCCAGAGCCATGCTTTCGCCTATCATATGGTTATCAAATTCCCCACTGCTAATGGGGTAAAGGAATGGTTGAGGAGATGGCACATAGCCGGGGAGTACTCGGCATCTATGAAGCAAAAAGCGGTAGGCAGCGTCTACATGGATGAGCTCGACATGAGAGGCAGGATGAGCCTTGGCCTACACAGCAGAGAACTAGGCCGTCTGGCTTGATGAAGCGGCCAAAACATCGTCTACCATGAGATCAAGACTAGCCAAAGATGTTTGGGGGACCTCCTCATCCACTTCTTGAGAAATGAAACGCCGATATTGCAGAGCGGGAGGGGATATGGAGGAACAATCATGGTGATCACACCTGAGGCGGAACATAAGCCCCTCCTTCAAACCTGTCAAGCAAAAAATAAGGAATTTTGCCCTAGAAATGCATAAGGCAATCGATGAAAAAGTTAACAAACTTCTACAAGCCAAAGTTATCCGAGAAGTGGAATACCTTGATTAGTTGGCTAACGTAGTCCTCGTCGAAGCGAAAAGGAAAATGTGACTTTGCGTGGCTTGCTATCAGGCACATCCAAGATAGCTTTCCTACCTCGGATTGACGATAATGGACCCCCTAGCCGGCCTGACTTCGACTTTATAGGCGCTTTCTTAGGATACAACCGGTCGAATGGACCCTAGTGACGAAGACCTCGTTAAATGGCTGGGTAGAGTACCTGTCACCGGGTGATGCCCTCGGGTTAGAAGAAGGTAAGACCACATATCAAGGCTAGTAAACGGAATGTTTCAGAAATGAGTGGAACATTTATGGAAGTATATATAGATGACATCTTGAAGTAAAATCCCGATTAAGGCGAGGAGAATCCACATAGCCCGCTATTTGATCGTTCAGTCTGAAGGCTATAACATGAAGTTAAATTTGACCAAGTGTGCGCCCGAGTCTCGGTTGGAAAATTCTTGATTTCATAGTCAACGACATAGGAATGAGGCAAATCGGATAAGATAAAAGTCGTGTTAGACATGCACCCACCTTCGAACACCAAAGAGATTCAATGTTTAACTGGGAGAATAGTTGCTCTGAGCCCTTTGTATCCAGATCCAGCGACAAGTGCCGACCATTCTTCCCCCCCACCCATCCTGGTAAACCCCTTTGAAGGAGAATTCCTTACCCTTTATTTGGCCATTTCAAATTTCTTAACCAGCGCCGTCCTGGTCAGAGAGCGGGATGGAATACGCGATTGGTCTACTCTGCGTAGGAGCTGAGGGAGTAGATGAGAGGTATCAGATGGAAAGTTGATCTGTAGCAGTAACCACGCCACAGAAGGCTTAGACCATATTTCGAGCTCACACTATTGAAGTCAATGAGACATGATAGGGCGGATGCGCCTGACGAGAGACCTTGGGAAGGCGATAAAATGGGCCCGTAGAGGCTTAGTGAGTTAGACATCGGTATAGCCAGGGACGGTAGTCAAAGGAAGGCGGGGTTTTGAGTGGACTTCATTATGGAATTCTTGTAAAATGGCACATCTATGAAACTACTTTCCCGATTAGCGCCCGACCTGCCCGTCTGGAGGGTTTGTCCGTCGATGGGGCCTCGGTCCCGAGGAAGGAGTGTAGGTCTAATTCTGACCTCCCCGAATGGGATTGACGTGGAGTACACCCTCAGATTTGGATTTCAAGCCTCCAACAATGAGGCTAAGTACGAAGCGGTCATAGTCAGGCTTAATCTTGCCCACTCTATGGAAGCTAATCAACTGGAGATATGTAGTGACTCCCAATTGGTGGTAAAACAAATAAAGGACTCCTATGAAGCCAGAGGTGAAAAAATGATCCTTTATCTCAAAAAGGTGCGAGAGCTGCTTCAAAAGTTTACACGGGTTCAGGTCAAGCATGTCCCAAGGACAGAGAACACGCGGGCGAATGCCTTAGCAAAGCTAGCGACAACCCCACAGGAGGATCTAGACATACTGATACCGGTCGAGCACCTCCCAGAACCCTCGGTGAGCATCGACGGTGAAGAAGCGTCCCCGATAATGTCCAAGCCGAGCTGGATGGACCCCATCTAGGATTACTTGGTGGACGGAACCTTGCTTGTCCCGATCGAGGCCTCCCCAAGCTCGGGAATAGGTCATTGGGTCGCCCATTCATCGGGAACCTTATATAGGCGAGGCTTCGACACGATCCTTAAATGTGTAGAAATGGAAGAAGCTAATTACGTGCTCGAGAGAGGTGCATGAAGGTATGCGTAGCTGACCATATGAGACGGGTCATGGCGACAAAGAGCGCTAAGGCGAGGTATTATTATTTAATGTGCTCAGAAACCACGAATTTGGTAAAAAATTCAAGACTGTCTAGAGCATGCTCGGATCCTCACCTCCCTTTATTTCTTGACCTCAATCCATGACCTTTTCAATAGTGGGGGCTTGACATACTGGGCCCTCTAACCATTGGGAAGGGCCAGTGCAAGTTTATTATTATAGGAGTGGATTACTTCACCGTGGTAGTAGAAGTAGTTAACAGCGATCTGTCGGCGGAAGTACGTAACCGTTTTGGCTTTCCATAATTTGCGGGGTTGGAATCCACTGGGGCCACAGTATCGATAATGGGAAACGATTCGACAATCCCCGAGCTCAAAGATTTGCAGTGTCGAGGCTGAGTGTCAGAGTACTACTACTCATCCCAGGCTCATCCCTGATCAGCGGACAAGCGAAGTCACTATAAGGAGATCTCTCAGGGAACACAGCGCTAAAGACTAAACTGGAAAATCTAAAGGGAAAATGGGTAGAATACCTCCCCGAAGTGTTATGGGCCTACAGAACTACAAGCGTATCAGCAACCCAAGAAACCCCATTTGCCTTAGCGTTTAGCACAGAAGCGGTAGCTCCCGTCGAGGTTGGGCTAAAATCACTAAGATTTAAGTTAGCAAATACCGAGCACCACGAGGAGATTCTCCGCTTAAACCTGGACCTCTTAGAAGAAAAGCGCGAGCGTGCCCTAAAGCGTGTCGAGGACTATCGCAAGAAGACAACAAAATATTATGACCAAAGGGTCGAGGCGAGAAGTTTTAGGCAGACAGGCCAGAGTTCTAAAAGAGCTCACGCAGCAAGGAAAGACCCCACACACGGGAAGCTAGGACTGGCAGGAAGGACCTTTACGTTAATTTTATCGCGAATGGTCAGGCACGGCAGCTCTGAACTTGACAAAGAAGGAAAAACCTTGCCACACTCTTGGAGCAGCCCCGAGCACCTCGGGCGTTTTCTACCAATAGGCCTCTGAATTATATTTTAAAGAAATTCTTGATTTATTATAATACTTGATCTTTGTTGGAATGATCGAGTTCGAGATTTACAACGTCGAGCTCGATATCAAAATTACTACTCGTCTAGGCTCATCCATAGATCCAGCGAACAAGCGAAGTCTTTATAAGGACTCTCGGCGGCGCTAAAGACTAAAGGCGGAAAATCTAAAGGGAAAATCGGTAGAATACACTCAGAGGTGTTATGGGCCTACGAGGAACAACAAGCATATGACCCATTGAGCCCCATTTTGCCTTAGCGTTTAGCACAAAAGTGGTAGCTCCCGTCGAGGTTGGGCTAAAATCACCAAGAGTTAAGTTAGCAAATCTAGAGGCACCTGTGGGAGATTCTCCGCAAACTTTGGACCTCTTAGAAGAAAGCGCGAGGCGTCTAAAGCGTCAGGACTATCACGGAAGACAGCAAATATTACGACCAAAGGGTCGGGGACCCGAGAAGTTTTAGGTCGGCGACGAGTTCTAAAGAAACTCCATAGCAAGGAAAGACCCCACACCGGGAAGCTAGGACCTAAGCAGGAAGGACCCCTACGTGGTATCACTGAATAGTCGGAGCACAGCGGCTATGAACTTCAAATGGGAGGAAAAACCTTGCCACACTCTTGGAACGCTAAGCACCTCAGGCATTTCTACCAATAGGCCTTGAATTGTAGCTTTTAATAAGAAATTCGCAGTTTTATTATAATAACAGTCTTTTTCATTTTCGGCCTAATTAATATTCTCGTAGATCAATAAAAAAAAGATAAGAAACAAACATCAGACAAGTACACACGTTTCCAAAAGATTGTACTTTTATTTATCTCAGAAGATTACAATCAGCAAAGTTGTTCTCTACATCTTAGGAAACTGATGTGAAGACCATTCTTCACATCGGCCCGACACGGTCGAGCGAGAAAACCCTGAGAAAGGGAAGAAGAAAAGTAAGGTGAAGGAGAAAGAAAAAAGGAAGGAGAAGGAGAAAGAGGGAAGGAAGCAAAAGAGGAAAAGAAAAGAGGACAGGTATAATGGAGGAAGCGGGACATAAATATCCCTTAAGGCATACTGCCCCTTCTATCGTTCCCGGTCCGGTTCCATCAATGGCGGGATTAGAGAATAACCTGACTCCCCTGAGGAACTGAGGAAAAACACAGCTCTACTGAAAGGTGGGGCATCGAATTAGGCATGGAGCTGAGGTCACCGACAGCCCCTATCCGGTGTGATCAAACCAGAAAGCTTCATCATGAGCGAACTCGACCATCGAAGAGAGGAAGAAGGTTGCGACGGGGGTATGACCACAGGCGGAATCAAGAAAGGTAGCAATTTATAAAGAAACCTGGATGCTTAGAAAGCCACGCAGTTTGTTCCAATTCTCGGCGATAACTGCATTAAAATCACGGGCGCCTTCCCTAGGAGAAGAAGACGAAGGGGCCATGTAGCTCAGGGGCCTTATAGCTCAGTTTCAAGAAGGCCATGTAGCTCAAGAGCCTTGTAGCTCAAGAGAGCTTTGCAGCTCATATTCAAAAGGGTCGTACAGCTCAGTTCATAAAGAACCTGACAGCTCAGAAGGCTAAGTAGCCAAGGGGCCATGTAGCTCAGGAGCCTAGTAGATCAAGAGAGCCTTGCAGCTCATATTCAAAGTCGTCTTATTTCCGGTTCATAAAGAACTTGGCGTGGTGACTCAAAGGCCAAGTAGCTAAGGGCCGTATGGCTCGAGGAGCCTTGTAGCTCAAGAGAACCTTGCAGCTCAGATCCAAAAAGGTCATACAGCTCAGTTCATAAAGGGCAGATGGCTCAGGCGAGTAGCCCAGGGGCCATGTAGCTCGAGGGGGTCATGTGGCTTCGAGAGAGCCTTGCGACCCCAGATTGAGGGTCGTATGGCTCGGTTCATAAAGAACCTAGCATTTCAGACGAGTAGCCCCGAGCCATGTAGCTCGATTTCAAAGAAGGCCAAGTAGCGAGGGTCATGTAGCTCGGGGGCCTTGTGGCTTCGAAAGCCTTGCGGCTTAGATTCAAAAAGGGTCGTCTATTTCGGTTCATAAAGAACACGGCGGCTCGAAGGCGAAGTAGCGAGCCGTATAGCTCCGAGAGCCTTGTAGCTCGGTTTCAAGGGAGCCATGCGGCTAAGAGCCTTTGCTTCAGTTTGAGCCGTGCGGTAGGAGCCTTGTAGCTTCCGGTTTCAAGAAGCGATGCAACTCCCGGTCCTCAAAGAGCCTTGTTTCTCGACGATAAGAAAGCCTTGTAGCCTAGTCAATCAAGGGACGCATAGCTCAATAAGAACCTGACCATCAAAAGACGAGAAAACCTTTTCAACACGGGTCATAGAAGAAGACAGGAAAACTAAAGAGGTAGAAGGACAAATATCCATAAAATAATAACAAAATAATGTTGGCATTGGATGTTCGAGGGGCTTAGAGCTCGGCCTTAAGATTAACAAAAGGGCACAAGTGTTTGAGGGAGCTCTGGTGGCCTCGATGTCTGACCTACGGCGTGTAAATCAGAAGGCAAAGCCCTAGTAAGCAAGGGGGAAGAACCAGCCTCGGTAGAAGCCTCAGCTTTTTTAGGGAAAGGAACCGAGCTGGGAGCATCAGGGAACACCTCGAGGTCTGCTTCTTCCTTAGACACGGATTCTTCTGCCTCTTCTTCATCAAGACTTGAAGATTGAAGTCGAGCCAGGAAAAGCCTTGGCGACTCACGGAGTGAAGCGAGCCACGGGGCCTGAGGTGCGGGGCCTGGAATCCTTGGTATGCTATTACTTCATCCCTTTGACTGATCATAACCTCCCGCCTCTAGAGGTCCCCGCGTAACGTACTGCATTCCTCGGCCAAGCTCTCCACCGAGCTCTCTCAGCTTGAGCCTCTCGACGGGCTGAGTCCCAGCCTTGGCCTTGTAGTGCACATACCTGTTCTACGGTGGCTGGAACTCTTCCTTAACCACCCGCAGCTCATCCTCAGCAGACCTTAGGCCCTTTATAGCCTTCTTCTCCCTATCTTCAGCTCTCGCCTTCGCGGTCAAGGTATGCTTCAGATCATATTTATACCGAAACATCATCGGTCGACTCTGTGTCAGGCTGTTGATGAGCTTAAAGTCATCTCTTTTTAGTCCATTTTTTAATTTTGATTTCGGTTAAAATTGAATAATTAATATATAGAATTATGGAAAACTCACGGTTGTCATTAGCGGGAAGGAAGCGAAAGAAGAAAAAGCGGTAGAAAAATGCGAGAAATAAGTGGATAAATACGGTCGAATGGCGGAGCGAAATGAAAGCAAGCCCAGGCTGAGTCGTCTGAGTTGTGGTTACGCAGTCCAGTTCTAAAGTCGACATCGGGAAGATTGAAGAATTTGATGCAGTCGCGACGGGGATAGCCCGACATAGGCGGTGAGGAAAGAGCATAAATTAAAGAGTGATGACGTAGGCGACGGAAACTATTAAGTTGCGACATCATCAACAACCATTGCGACTACGGCGGCATAAAGGTCGTATCGCGTAGGCGATGTCGACACGAGAACAATGGTTGTTACATCGCGAGAGACTTAATCTTTGATCGTGACATCAAGAAGGAGATCAACTGAAGGGTTCGAAACTATGAGGTTGATGTCTGCGACATCGAGGGGACAGTTCAAGGAAAGCGGTACCATTAAGTGATGTCGCGACAAGAAAGCGAGAGTCGCGACATCATGATAACTTCCCGGTGGAAGGGTGCGGGGGGACTTGAGCCCATGTCGCGACATCAGGAACAACCATTGAAGACTGCAAAGGATTAGAATGGATGTCACGACAAGGCCATGATGTCGCGACATCACAAGCGATCAACTGAAACCTGCAAGGGCATGAGATTGGTGTCGTGACAACCTGAACGACCAGTTCATAGGAAGCAGAACTTTAAGTCGATGTCGCGACATGAGTTCGATGTCGCGACAAAGAGGCGGGAATTCGCAAGCTGGGCGATAACTTGGGCACGGCTGCTCACGAAATCCACGACGAGGTTATATTGGGATTAAGGGCCCAAGCTGGAAAACCTTTATAAATCACCTTGACTACCCCCGAGGAATAGTAAAGCGAGTCGGATGGCGTCAAAGGAGAGATGCGGGTAGCTAGGCTTCAAACTTTATTTTCTTTTATTTTCTTTCTTTTCTTTTCTTTTCTTTATTTAGACGGATGTTTTGTCTCGTTTTTCGTTTATTATTTTGGATCGAATGTTATCGTTTCTTTGAAACTGAATCTGAATTAATTTCTTTTCAAATTACTACACGGAATGCATCGAGTTCGAGACAATTGCAGATTCGATTATTTCGGGTTTAGTGCGATTATTCTTTGATCGAAGGATCTTTGTCTCGTGTGATTCGATGGTGAGGAACCCGGCTTCCATTTAGTAAGCGTTATTTTTCGGAATTGATCTTTCTGTAGTAATTTGCGACATCTTGTTCATTTCGGTTTCTGATTTACTTGATTATGGGTTTATTGATTTTGGATCACGAGATATGATTTACTATACGCGTTAAAATTACGTCATTACTGCGATTTCGAGAGGGTCCTCACGAGTGACGGGGAAGACAATCCACGGGAGTAATGTACGATTTTTGAAGGTATACTAACACGCTATTAGGGATCGCTGAGCTTTGTAAGTTCATAGATAAATCCTCTTCTCATGAAATCGAAACGAGTTGGTGACTTATCTATTTAAACAATGAGAATTTCACCTCAATTAGGATAGTGAGGCCAATCCAGAGTATTAGTGAGATCTAATCGAGGAAAGGTTGATCTATTTTAATTTCGAGAAGAGTAATTTGGAAGTTGTATATCCTTGCTTGTGGAGTAACTTGGGAGCTAAGGTATCTGGAGTCCGTAAAATGGGTATGAAGTATTCTGCAGAAGAAATACCCGGCTTAAGGAGTTCTTGTTAAAAGTGGTTATCTCGTTCACAGCAATTGAGAGAATCGGGAAGAAAGAGATAGCCCAGTAATGAAGCGTGGAGAGATCGAATTTTGCCAGCTACAAATGCCCAGCAGACCATTTTGAAACTTGAGATAATCAGAAATTTATTCGAGTATGAACCACATGAATTGATGAATTCACTATAGCTAATTCTCTTGATGTGTCTTCCTATGATAAGCGTTCGATATTCATTTCTTTTGTAGGAATTTATTTTCCCTTCATTTGTTTTATTCGATCTATTTGAATCTCATTTCTCTTTGGTAGTTAATTTCCCGACTTCATACGGACACCCATATCAATTTATGGTCCAAATAGTATTAACTTTCGAGTAGTCAGGGTAGTTGATGAAAAATTCTTGAGATCTCTGTGGGATCGATATCTGGACTTAAGTCCATTTTATTACTTGTCGACCTGTGCACTTGCGAATTTGGACCAAACGATAAAGTGTTCTACTCTAAGAGATTTTTTGGTTATGATAGTGATGTCAACAAGTTGATGGCAGATTCTTAGGGGATTAGTGAATAGTCCTTCGGAAATAGTATCATAAATTTGTATATGTATTTTGGTCACAACAAGTTTTATGGCGATTTTGTTGGGGATTAGATAGTAGTCCTTCAGTGATAACGTTATAATCTTGCATGCATAACTAATGCATAAATGTGCAAACATGTTTTGGTCCGGTCATCACTCGCACCTCGGCCCTCTCGGAAATCAAGGAGGCAACCTTAGCCTTGTATGTTCTAGCCGCCTTAGCAGAGCTCTCGACCAAACTAACCCTCCTCGTCAGGTCCTTTATATAAGTAGTCGTCTACCAAATAACAAGATGGAGTTAGCAAACAACATCAACACAAAGGCAAGACGAATAAAAAGGCGCTCAGACATACAAAGATGGTCCCCTTGAGGGACAAGGCCAGAGCTTCCTCAACGCGTAGGGTTTCTACTTTCTTAAGATCAGAGTCCCGAAGAATAAATGAAATAGCCCTAGCGGCGAGCTCCGCATTGGTGAGTAGCGAGTCCTCTCCCACCTCAGCTTCAAAGATCAACTCCAGAAGTATCTCGGTTTCGAGGGGGGAGAGGTGAGGTGTTTTGCATCAAGGGCTCTGAGACAGGAGATAGGAAGGACTTTTGGGAGGAGCTCGATGGCCTTTCTCGAAGGGCCCTTGAGCCCCGCGGAGGGCGAGGGGCCAGCTGCTTGCCTTGCCATCTCGGACACCTCGGCCGAAGAGGACCACTCCTACCCCCTCCCCTGAGCTTGGACGCGCGAGTGGGGATCAGATACTCCTATCTTTGGGACCTTACCCCGAGTCGGGAGGCCGCCTTCAGGAGGATCCTGAGCCCTGCTCTTCATGCTCCTCTTCTTCTTCGTCAACAGCTCGACACGGGCCCAAAGTTCTCCCTGAGTTGGCTTCACAACTAGAGGTCCCCCAGGAGAGGTTTCCATAGCATGGAGAGGAGGAGATTTGGAACGAGGAGAACTAGAAGGGCTCACTCCTAAAGAGCTAGGAAGGTCCAACTTGATTAACTTCGGGAATAAGCGGCGACACTTCGCGGCCGCGCTTCACTTCCGCATCCTCGGGAGTAAGGTCGGACGGACACGAAAACGACATAACCGCCACAAAAAAGTAAAAAACATAACCTAACCTCTGAAAAATTGACCCCTACTAGCATGGACAAAAAACTCACGCAGGTTCTCAAGGGCAGTCCATACGATCGGAATCCCCAACATATCGTCTTGGTCAGCAAGGTTGTATTCCCAATGTCGACTCCCGACAAAGAAATGCGCTCTTTTCAGTGCTTGTAGGAAGAAGCGAGGTTGGAAATGATAGGCTGGGCACAGCAGAAATGTACAAGAAGCCGAGGCCTCTTCACCTTGAAGGGATCCGACAACGAACAATACTAGGGGCGAGGCCCTTATCCTGAAGTTAACGAAAGGCCCGAGCCAGGCCTTTGAAAATTGGGAAGTGGGCGGGCACACGTTAAAATGTTGTAAACACCTTTTTATGAAGGGGTGCAAAGGAAATCGAAGACCGTTCTCAAAGGCCGCCTCAAAGAAGCAGACCATCTTGGGACACCACATAAGACATGAGGATATCAGGACACGATTTGAACAGGAAGGGGGCTATAGCAGTAGCAAAAATTTAAGCGAGCAGAAGAACCGATCTGCTAAGGCCCACCGGCGATACGCATACCTCACAACAACCCTCAAATATTAGTACCGAGTACCTAATCTAAGCTAATCTTCCCCTTGCCACTTACGGCGGAGAGATAACCTAATGGGAAGACCTCGTGACGGTGTTAGGACCACGGGGGTGATGCCATTTCGCCACGACACGACTCCTGTTTGGTCTTCCCTCTGTTAAAAGCCCTCTGGCACGCATGGCTAAACGAGGCGGAAATAAGAACAAACAAAGCTCACAAAGGCGGGACCCCAACCTGACACGCTCACAACAACTTGGGAATTCAAAAACAAGGAAAAGAAAATGGCAGGAAAAAGGCGCAGGAACTAAGGGAAATCAAGGAAACGGCCATTAGGAGGACAAAAGCAGCACCACAAGAGGTCGAACAACGATCAAAGATATTTCCAAAATCGCCGGAAGAAGTGGAAAGTGCGATACAAGGTGTTTCTAAAGGCATGAGGAGGCGAAGCCGGTCCAAATAGGGCGCAAAATCAAAGAGCGCCATCATTATCCTGAGACGTAAGGCGGTGACAAAGCTGAGTCAGGCCATCCACAGAAGCCACGTGGAAGCCGCAACCAATCCAAGAAACGCTTCAGCCCTTGCCTAAGCCTGCTTTAGTCAAGAGTTGGGGGCTACTGATGGGGTAGAGAACTACATATACATGAGGCTGGAGCCTGAGCCCGAGGCACGGGCCCAGAGCCTTTGCTTTATAGGGAGTTGGGGACCCCCCCGATAAAGCCAGGCCCTGATTGGACCCTGCCCGTACCACAACAGTTTGGCCCAGGCCCGATTAAAATCACCCTACCGGTCGAGTGATATAAAGTCGGCGAAAAGCTCATGTAAAGGAAAAGTGCACAATCTCCGCAGTTCGCGTCCAGCGGATTAGGAAAGAAAGATCGTGCATGATGCGACTCATTCATTATCCGTAAGAGTTGGTGTGATAAAGGAAAAGGAAAATCCTAACCCAATAAGAAAGATACCGTATCACCATCCAACGAGGAAAGTAACCACTATTTTCCCCTTATAAATACCTACCCATTCCACCACAAAAAAGGTACGCAACAATCACGCCATAGAAAACAGTTGAATTCTTTTTCATAAGGAAGAAACTAACTTAGCCATCGGAGCGGTGGCCGGCACACCCTCGTCGGATCACCCTTTTTGTGCAGGTTGTAGGTTGCGATGATCGATCCATCGGTAGGCCCAGCGGCTCAGGCTCCCGGCCCGAGTATCGGTAAAAAAAGCATCATCAGCTGACATTTTTTATTTTAATAAAATTTTAGTTGAGAATTGTTTAAATTGATTTTCCTTTTAAATATGTGATTCGTGTCACAGTAGGGTGATCCTGAATCAACAAAATTTATATCCTAAGTTCCTCCTACTGCCGTAGTCAAGCTACTGTAGTATAATGGTCTAGGGTCGAACACAGGGATGAGTTTTCTTTGTACAAATGATTTGCAGTGATTCAAAAATGGTGATTTTTTTTTGGATTTTAAGGTGGTGATAAAAACAGGGGTGTAGTGGTTGGAAAACTGAAATTTAAATAAAATAAAATGTAAAATAGACTCCTTGAAGCATTAGGTCAGCGGGGTTGGATTCACATGGTGGCGGGGGTTCGGAGGTCGATTTCCTCGCGTTGGGGAGGATGACATATAGTCATTCACAGGCCGGATCTTCATTAAACTTTTAAAAACAAACCTAATAATTTCCCTTTTGATGAAAGCATTTATTTGCATTTATGGTTCCTACAGTGAAAATCTATCTTGACTCATCTGATTCGTAAAGGGGGTAACTAATGAGTCTCGATGGATACAAAAATAAGAATCCCACTTGAACCACTAGATTACCAGAAGTATTGATCAAAGTGGATGCACGCACAATGAAAATCTAACCCCTCAACCTACCTCAGTGGCTCGTAAATGGCAACTAATGGATATTAGTGTATCTAAAGCTAAGAATACTAAACCACAAAGCTTGCAAGTATTGTGAAAGTACATCGAAGCTTTAAACTGGGGGGAAATTGAACGAATGTCAAAACCTGCAACGTGAAAAGAGGGAACCATCAAGCTGACCTTGAGGATCCTACCCCGACAACCTTCACTTCAAGGAGGAAGGGTTTTAGCTCATCCTCGAGTTGTCATCCTTGGAGGTGTTGGCACACAGAAAAGTGAGAGAAAGAGGGAGAGAAGAAGCTGGAGCAGGCTGTAGTGTATTGAAAGATTGAAAGTTAGGGTTACAAAAAGCTATAGGATTGTATATAGCCATACAAGAGGTGTGAAATACCAAAAATGCCTAAAATATGTAATTACAATAGGGACAAAATGGTAATTAATCAAAACGAGGTCGTTTGGAATCAAAAACATCAAAAACACAGGGGCAACAATTTCGCTATGCAGGGAATTTCGCTAGCATAGCGAAAATTTCGCTAAGCTAGCGAAATTTCGCTAGCTTAGCGAAAATACAAGGCATAGCGAAATTCAAAATTTTCGCTATGCACGATATTTTAAGCTAAGCTAACGAAATTATGCTTTCGCAAATTGTGCATAGCGAAAATTCGCTATGCCATGTGAATTCCTTTGTTCCCCATCTTTGAATCATCACGACTCACGTTCCTGCATCACGCATCTTGCTATTTTTCTCTATTTTCTTCACCTTTGAAATTCTTCATTCCTGGCTTGCTGAAATTGATATAGACCATATAAAATTGATGAAATCAACGGAGCTTTGGTTATGATTGGATTGACCACGATAATTTGGCTTCGATTCTGCAAAAAAAAAAACTAAAAGCGACCTGGAATCTGATACAGGAAGTGCAATAGGGACGAACATGTCGAGTTGGGTTAATTATAATTAATTACCTGGCGCTCGAAACAGTAAAAATAGGGTTAATAGCACTTTGGGCACCTAATCAATATGACATTGATTTTATATTTACACCAGCAAAAACCTAAGCTCCTGCCATACTACCCCCTTCTGATCATTTGCTCTTCATACTGCTCACATGGCTACCAATAGCTCTTCTCTCGATAGTTCTCTTGATGCATGGACGACCACTAATTTGCAGACGCCTCCTACTGTGTGACCTCCCACAGCTATACTACCACAGCCTTGACACTCCCCAGCAGGCCGTCTCACGCTCGTATCTTAGCTAGTGCTAAGGGTGCCAAATGTAGTACACACTGTCCTACAATGTTCCCTCTTTCAGGTTATACTTGCATTTTCCACTAATGCGCCTCCTTCGCATTCGCCCAACAACCCAGCAACCACATCCTTTACTATGAAAAAATTAGGCCCAGCATGTCGATGATATCACCACTACCGCTTCCCGACCAACTCTTGGTGGCTTACGGATAGTGTTGTCTTGCACCACGTAATCATAGCGGACAGAGAAATCTCTCTCTACACACTCCGTACACTTGTTCTAACAACATTGAGATCAGTGATGCTACATGTTTGACATCACCCATACCGGTTCTACTACCTTTCCTACGCCCTCTCGTTTGTTTACTTTAAACAATGTTATTTGTGTGCCTATTGTCGTCCAAAATCTAGCTATTTTGGATGTATTGGTGTTCGAGTGATTCACAAAAGTTTATAGTCCTAAGTTACCCTAGCTAGTGCCATTACTATAGCAATAGTGGTTTCTTATGTCGTCCATGGGATGAGTATTCTTTTATAAGATGGCTAAATCAATCCAAGTTCAAAGGAAAAGTTAATAAAAATTAAATTTTGATTTTTAGAGAAGATGTAATTAAAAATATGAAGTCTATCAATTAGAGAAAGCCTTGGGGAATAGTGCTTCACCAAGAACACTGGGTCTTGGGTGATCAAGAGGATAAAGAGAGTCCTAGTTGTACGAAGAGGGGATTCAACATATAGTTGGTCACCTCAACCCCGCTGATAGGTGAACATGCGTGTATATAAAATAATACGTCTATATACACAAGTACACATGTTGCCTCAAGTAGTAAAGTGGGAAAAGTAAGAGTATCGCTCCCATAAGGAATAGGCTACTAAGTATTGAAATTAGAATAATCCTAACTTTATTTGGATGAGAAATTGAGATGAAAGCGAAAAGGAAAACAACTAAAGAACTGAAACCTTAAACTAACTTGTGAATAGGTGAAGAGAAAATGGAGAGGGCTTAAGGTTTAGACTTCATTTAGCTAATAGTTATGAATTCAAACCAATTTATTCCCAAGTAAAATTCAAACCGTCTATTAATGGCAAGTTGTTAGGTGTGAATTATGTTAGCATTTTAGCATGTCTTTTGTTCATATATTGAGCTTTCAATGCTAAATTCACACCTTAATCGTTCAAGTTTTATACTAAATCTCCTCCCAGCTTTTATTTTGCACATAATGAAGGAAAAGCAAGCAACATGAGCGAAAGCTGTGAAAAATGAAGGGAAATTGCTCTATAGAGTTCATATCGTGACATCAGCCTTGATGTCTAATGAGTCTAAAACTCATCTATTTTTAAGTCAATTTTTCAAGAATATTTTTGGTTTAAAAGTTCAGTTTGATGCAGAATTATGGAGCTTTCACCCAAATTTGTTTTGCGACTTAAAGAAATAGCGAAATTCAATATAAAAATGAGTAAAAATCAGCATGTTGCAAGGAAGGGGCCAATGTCGCAACATTGCTTCAACAAATTTCCAATGTCATGACATACTATGGAGAAAGTTTTAAGAATATGGCAATGTAGCGACATCAGTTAGAGAAGGGAAAGCATTGATGCAAAAATGTCACGACATCACAAACAACTCTAGCAGACAAATTATGTTCGCCATCCAATGTTGCGATATCACAACAACATGGTTGCAACATCAGTTAAGGATGGGAATAACTGCACTGTTTAAATGTCACAACATCAATAAAATGTCGCGACATTGGCCAAAGCTTGAATACTAGAGACCATCACATTCAATGTCGCGACATTCAATCAAGGCAGTCTGAGTGTTGAGACAAGTCAAATGTCGCGACACAAAATAAATGTCGCGACATCAACTAAAGACACTAGTAAAGGACTTCAAAGCAACCAGACCCAATGTCGTGACATTAGAGTATAAATGTCGCGACATCAGTCTAATGGACCAAACGTACAGAGGCAATGTCACAACATCAACAAGTGACCAACATGTCAATGTCGTGACATCGGTCCCAAGCAGCGTGAATAGTGAAATCGGTCAATTGTTGTGACACATGATAAATGTCGCGACATCAGTAAAGACATTGGGAGAGAACTGCAGAACAATAAGATACAATGTTGCGACATCACAACAGTATCGCAACATCAACCTAATATGATCACAATGAACTTAAATGACCAATGTCGCGACAACAGAAGCAATGTTACAACATCAACAAGTGACCAACATGTCAATGTCGCGACATCGGTCCCAAGCAGTGTGAATAGTGAAATCGATCAAATGTTGTGACACAGGATAAATGTCACGACATCAGTAAAGACATTGGGAGAGAACTACAGAACAATAAGATACAATGTCGCGACATCACAAATGATGTCGCAACATCGGCCCTAATATGATCTGATGAACTTAAAATGATCAATGCCGCGACAAACGGTTCCAGCAATGTCGACATTGGTGCAGTGTGTATGAGAGAGCCTCAGTTAATGTCACAACATCAAGCGGTGTCCACAACACCCAGCTGTCTTCGCCCAACTTTTGAAATATCAATGCAACATCGGAGTACTATGCAGCGATGAATCTCCATGTCACGACATCATCACGACCTTATACTCAACAGCGGAAATAGAAATTATCAGAATACAAATTTCTTTGATGTGCAATGCTCCCGAGGCAAACCCTCGACATCAAAACCATGTGATGTCGCGAAATCCTGTATCCAGGACATTAGCAGCTAAGAGGCGGGGGTACTGGGCTTTTCGAGTGTGATTGTAATATAATTTTTTAGGGCCAAGACCTGAGCTGTAAATGGCTTTTGGGGAGTAGTGCGCGGCTCCACAGCGGCTTTCATCGAGTCTTTGTGCTTTTGGGAAGAAAATTTGGGGGTCTCATTATATATATTTTTATTTTTTTTTTTATTTTTTTATTTTTGTTTTAGTTTGTTCTTAATTGGATAGTTTAGAATTAGACGAGTCATAGACTAAAATTACGAGCTAGTGTTCATGTAAATATGTTTTCAATTATGTCTGGATTTGAATGAAATCTAAAATTTATTCTGGAACTCATTTTGCTTCAATTTTGATCGCAAATCTAAATGGTCGTTTAATCCAACTAGTCAGTGTGGTTGATCGAGATTTGAGGATAGCTCTTTTTGGGAAAAATAATTTGTTAGGATTATTGTTTGTAAGATTTAATGTTGTTTTAGGTGAGAAAATTGGAGTGATTTAATTGATATTACTCCTATATTGAGTTGTTTTGAATATCAATGTTTTGTATAAAATAAAATTAAAAAAAAAAGTTATATCATTGTTATGATTTCTAGGAATCATGCAGGTGACCTGAAAGATGAGACCACTGAAATAATGACTAGTGACATGGATACATTTACCTTAATATTATGAACTAATGGACTTGTAGGATTACCTTGATATATCACTAGTGATGATCTAACCTGCCTTTGAGGCTCTCTCTGAGTAACACGGGAATGTGTACAGGCATAAGATCCACTTGCAGATCTAGAAACTTAATTACGAAGTTCACCTTGATTAAGGAATAGATTTAAGCCAGTGTTAGCTGAGAATCTAATCAAGGGAAGAAGAAATTCTTATCTAATTGATGGCTGAGGTATCTTTTATCTTGGAAAGTTTTCAATCCTGTCCGTAGGAAGCGAAACCTTTCAGTCCTAAGTAGTATGAAATGTTGAGGAGGAAAAATAGTCAAATCTTAAAGAGGAACAAATCCTACAAGTAACTTTTCGGACCCATTGCCTAGAGATAAAAATGCGTAATCCTTAATAATGATGGTGAGAGATAGGAGAGATCCATTTCTATACTAATTTATTCTTGGACAACTCCAGGTTCACATCCGTTATTATTTTAATTGGAACACAAGTGATGTGTTATGACACTTTTTTTTCCCATTTGTTTCAGTTCATAGTAGCTCTCCATGTAGTTCAGAAATTTCATTTATGATTTATTCCTTCATTTTTACTAAAAAAATTAAATCTATCTTTAGAATCATGAGATTCAAATAGTAAGAGTCATTAGTAGTGAGGGTAGTTAATCTTTAAACTTTTCTAATTGATCCTCGTGAGAATGATATCTAGACTTAAAAATTCATTGTATAACTTGTATGACCTGTGCACTTGCAAAGATCTTGACCAGCCCCATTTTCAATGAATGATTTACATAAGCAGAAAACATATTTTCTATCTGGGTCCTCAACATGTTTTGGCCTGACTCTTGGGGATTTTAGAAAGTCCTTGGTAGCAGTGCTAATTACTTGGTCAGATTTGGAGCATATCAAGTTTTTGGCGCCGCTTCCAAGGATCAAAATGAAAATAGAGTTTAAGGATTAATATTCTTACCAAAGAGAAAATTGCAATTTTGGACATTTTTCATTTTTACTTTTATCAAAAATTTCCAAAAATAGTTTTAATTGTAGTAGCTAAAGTATCTACTAATCTTTAATGAAAAACACATCATGATATATTTTTGTATCTACTGATCTTATTTGATTTAAGTGTATCTCCATTCCAGGGAATCCTCACATGCATAGAAAACCAAATTCCGAATTGGTACCTTTTTGGACACTGAATTGGAAAGGACACTAAAAAACCTGAAAAAACCCAGATTTGCTAAAGCAGTGGTTATGGCAAAGTAGAAGGAAATACATCAGCAGATTCCAGCTGAGGAAGTTGACAGACCTCAAGGGCAAAGAACTATGGAAGATTTTTGGAAACCTATTATCAGAGATGATTATTCAGCAGTCAGGCAGCCTGCAATTAAAGCAAACAACTTTGAGCTTAAGCCTGCACTTATTACCATGGTCCAGCAGAATTAGTTCACTGGTCATCCTAGTGAAGACCCTAATGAGCACATGGGTAGATTTATTAGAATGACCAATACTGTGAAACTAAATGGGGTGATGCCTGATGTGATCAAGTTGTAGTTGTTCCTTTCTCATAAGGATACAATGACTGGTTTGAATCACTCCCACATGGATCGAGCGAACAATTGGGATGAGCTAGTTGAAGCATTCATGGTGGGTTTTCCCTCGTACTCTCCTTGAGGAGAGGAGAAATCAATACATTGGCTTGAGTGAAGATGAAAGTCTCTATAATGCATGGGAAAGGTATAAGAAGCTGCTCAAGAAATGTCCAATGCACGGGACCCACTCTCCTCTCTATCTTCTCGTTCTTCTCTTCTCCCCTCTCTTCTTTCTCTTCCCTCCTCTCTCTTCTCTCCTCTCTCCTCTCTCCTCGTTTTCTTTCCCATCACTGGTTGGACACCTAGCCTCATCCACTCGCCCCAGCATCCGTCCAACACCCGTCAACCACTTTTTTTTTATTTTCTTTTTTTAACTCTTAATTTCTTATTAGAATTTTATTTTAGTTTTAAAAATATACTAAATAAAAAATCAAATTTTATTTTAAAATATAAATAAATTATTCATTATTTTATATCTATTAAACAAAATTCAAAATTTTATTTTAATTTTTAAAAATCCACGAATAAATAAAAATTTAAACTTTTTAATATAAAGGAAATTATTTGTTAATTTAATTTTTAAATAAATTATTTTCAAATTTCATTTAATTTTTAAATCTATTGAATGCAAAATGAGATTGAAGAGTTTGAAATTGATAAAAATAAAATAATATTAAAATATCATTTCAAACTTGTCCATTTGATTTTTCATTTAGTTGATTTAAAAATTAAATGAATTTTAAAAATAATTTATTTAAAAATTAAGATAATCGAATAATTTATTTATATTTTTAAAAATAAATTTTAAATTTTATTTAATAGATATTAAATTTAAAATAAATTTTATTGGATTTAAAATAATGAATATTTATTTATATTTTAAAAAATAAATTTTGAATTTTTATTATATTTTAAAACTAAAATAAGTTTTATAAAAATGAAGAGTAAAAAAAATTAAACAAAAAAGGGTTTGAGCGGGTGGGAAGCTACTCTTAGGTGAGATGAGTGGGTGTGTCAGTTACGATCAACGGTGAGGAGGAGGTATGGCTGCAGATCAGAGATAGTCCTACGGTACATGTCTTGTAGGGGTGTATAAGAGTACCAAGTGTCTGCTTGAAATATTTTGGAGACTAAAATATGAAATGAGGATTTATGGAACCGAAATTTGTGGTATTAAACCAAGGGTGAAGTGGTCATTAGCAAAGAATATGAAAAATCAAATTTAAGGTGTAGAGATGGGCCGTAAATTGGAAATTGAATAAGTTACAATTCTGATAGCGAAAGATGAGGGCTATTTGCAATTTATGGAAAGTTAATTTAACAAAGGAGAATTAAAAACCCCGAATGTCTCATTTGGTCTCCAAATGTTAGGGCTTCACGATTTGGTGAGAGGAGAAGAGAACCAAGAGTAAGAGGAAGAGAGAGAGAAGGAAGAAGAAGGAAGAAGAGAGGTCCAAAGATCAAGGTATGTGTTTGATGTGTTTGCCTTAGTGTATTTTGGAAATTCTAGGGCTTGGGTATGGAGATTAGTTCTCCTTTGATCTAGGTTTTGTGCAAGGAGCACATGAAGCCTTTGAATGGTTGGGGTTAATAATGGGTAAAACCCCAATTGATGTAAAAGAAAACTTGGAATCATCAAATTACATGATGTTTAAAAGAGATTGGTGGACCTTAGGTAGTGTTCTTGGATTTTCACCTAAGGTTTTGGGTTTGAGTTTCGAAAACACCCAATTCACATGTTGTGGAGTTGTTTTAGATGATTTCCAAGTTAGTTTTGGTATTATAGATTATAGAAGTTACGCATATGGAGTGAATTGGCATCAAAGTGGGAGAGTAACAGAAATGCGGGCATTTACGGTAGAGTCCTGCCGGTACAATAGGAAGTCCTACCGGTAGAACTTCGCTTCTGGTCATTTTTGGCCAAGTCCTACCGGTAGGAGTTAAGTTCTACCGGTAGGACTTGTTCTGGTTTTCTAGTTTCGACCAGTTTTCGTATTTCGGCCATAACTTCCTCATTTCTTATCCGATTTGAGTGATTCAAGTGGCTCGTAAAATAGACTTCAAGGAACAAAACTTAAGTAGGAATCGCCAAATTATGATCCTAAGTGGCCCAAAGAATTTACTCAAAGTGGGCCGTGTGCAGGAAAATTCTGCATCAGTTTGGACATAGATCAGTGGGATTGTTTTGACGTAACTTGAGTTTCGATTGCTCGAATTGGGTAATTCAGTTGGAATAGAACCTTAGCACCTTAGCTAAAAGAGTATGAAGAGTGTGACTAAGTCACAGAAATGCGTTAAGTTATCTTGCGATTAATTTATGCGTCATATTCGTTTGAGTTGTAGGTTAAAGTAAGGCGCGATAGAGGTGTGGAGCGGTGCTCAAGTTAAGCAAGCAAAGGAACAGAGTGTTCTAAACTCATTTTCCAAATACTAGTGTATTATTATTATTATTACAAATTGCTTTACTGCTGAGTATTTTATGGTTTTGAATACCAAACCATTTCAAGAAACGAGCAATAGAAAACAAGCGAGCAAATGGTTTTAAGTTAAACCATTTTTGAAAACAAGCATTAGTTTTAAATTGTAAAACCATAATTAAGCAAGCAAGCAAGTAAGTAAATGGTTTTGAAAGGACAAACCATTTTGAAACAAGCAAGCAACTAAGCAAATGGTTTGAATAATTAAGCCATTTTCAAGCAAGCGAAGCAAGCAAATGGTTTCAAAGTGTAAAACCATTTTACAAAGAAACAATGACGAAGCAAGCGTGAAAGGTTGTAGAAAACAAGGCCTTCCCTAGTTTAGCGAAACCAAACCGATTCGAGAGGTATCCGTACGTGCACGGTGGTGTTAAGTTTCATACATGCATTGTAGTTTTGCACAGTCGAGCAGAAACTTAGGACATACATCGTACATTAAAGGAGGCAGGTAGCGCGATGCGGGGTATATAAGGTTATGAGCTCTAACTAAGTGATGGTGATGGCGACACGAGGGTCCGATTCCACCATATTCACTGAAAATGAAAAAGGTAGGACAAAGGTCCTTCCACGGCGCGATTAGACATAAGTTCCACGTGTTCACTAGGAGCATAATAAGCAAAAATAGGCCTCCATTGGTTGATGTTTTATAAGCATGATATGCTGTTTTGAAAAATCAACCATTGGTTCCCGGTCGCCAAGGCTTCCGGAGAGTTTTAAAGCAAACGATTGAGCCAAGCTCCCGTTTAGATTTCAAAACGATCGGTTGAAGCCAAGCTCGTGGGTTTATTTTCAAAGCATGCGGTTGAGCGAAGCTCGTTTTTATGAAAAGTTTTGAGAAACTTTTAAATCAAGGTTTATTGAAAGGTTTTAAGGAGACTTTTCAAACAAGATAAAGCAAGCAAGAAAAGAAAAAGTATGAAAAGTTTTATAAACTTCTAAGCAAGCAAGAAATAAGAGTTTACAAACTTTTTAAAGAAAAGCAAAATAAAGCGAAACAAGCGAAAAGAAAAGTTTTGTAGAAAACTTTTAAAAGCAAACCAAAGCAAGGAAACTACGGAAATAATTGTAAAGAGAGTTTTACATTTTAAGATGTTTCGGAAAAGCAAAACCTTTTATAAAAGCATACACTCAGGCTCGTTTAGCTCATTAGTTTCCATTTTAAAAACTATTTTCGAGTGCAGTGCGCAAGGCCTTTAGACATAATAGGATTAAGTCACGACATCGATTTAAGTCTTATTAATAATATTTTGTAAGACATCACTTTGAATTTGTATATGGAACATATGTATGTACATAGTTTAGTGTGATGGGAATGTGATGGTATCTTTGGTTGCCACATATTTTGGATATAGTGTAAATTGGATGTATCACAGGTTGGAATTAGACTATGTCACGACCATCAAATGCTGCCGAAGTTTTTAATTTGCTAAAGATTTTGCAAATCCTAAGTTATAAATAAAGAAAAATTTTTATAGGAGGTTTAAGCAAGCAATGCGACCGCTTCACGGGAATTTCTAGTCGTTAAAGGTAGCGGTACAGAGGTTCTGTGGGTGAAGCCGACATGCCTTCCGTGCCGTAAGGAATTGGGGAGTGTGTCGAGGGTGGTAGCCGGAGCTTCGGAGTTGTATATAATAACCTAGGACCCGAGGAAATCGATACCCGCAGCGAGGTGATGTATCGAGCATAAGTTGTAAGCAACCATGCATGTTTAAACTTAAGAGTACATACATGAAGTAATTCAAGTATTAAATGGTTTATTTTGCGATTCACGACTATGTCGGGAAGAGGGCGTAAGTCGTCCTGGGTTCTCAGCAGATTTGTCCTGCAGTGCGGGGGTGATATATCAGGTTCCACTGCCGCATCTATGAATCGGCCGCATCGACGGTCGGGCTGGACCATCATGCCACCGGAAGGCTCAAGTGCGGGGAATGTTTGCGGCGAGCAAGTGGCCTGGTGCACGGATAGTAGCAATAGCGACCCGACGACGTCATGACCTCCCGCAGCCACTGAGGCCATGGAAGAGCCGGGAGGTCAATAGAGAGTATAAAAAGCGGGTGCCCGAAGCCATGTAGTGGCGTGGTGATCCGAGCAACACAGTTGTGGTTGAACCCGATGTGAGATTTATGGGTTATGGGTGCACGGATGAGCAAGGGTCTTGTTTTCCAGGTTTCGATGGAAGGCGAAATTTAAGGTGGTGGGATGCCGTAGAAAGAATTATCTGATGGAATAGCATGGGACGATTTCAACAGAATTCAGCGGCCGATTCTTTCCTCTCGGTAGAAGGATTCAAAATTGAGTTCTTCAAGTTGAAGCAGGAAGAACATCGATTATCAAATGAGGAAAGTTCTCGGAACTAGTTAGATTGGTTCCATACATTGGCGGATGAAATCACGAAATGCAAAAGGTTTTATCAGGACTACGACA
The DNA here is from genome assembly GCA_016808115.1 of Tetrastigma voinierianum. Classification (NCBI taxonomy): domain Eukaryota; kingdom Viridiplantae; phylum Streptophyta; class Magnoliopsida; order Vitales; family Vitaceae; genus Tetrastigma; species Tetrastigma voinierianum. Next base: position 285,134 of record JAEQBH010003085.1, read on the forward strand.
CCGGATCGAGTGCATTTATCGGTGGTCCTTGAGAATAGATTTGGGGACTTAGTTGAGGCGCTCGAGAGTTGGCCAAGCACTCTGACCATGTATCGAGTAGACGGGAAAGTAAGAGTAAGAGGAGTGCACGGCGTCAATAACTTAAGGACAGTATAGCGAAGAAGAACAAGGGGCGAGAGGTTACGAGAGAGGCTGAGGTGCGAGTCGAGGAGCTATCTCACAGTCGAGAGGGATCGGTGGGGCCCCGGTTCTTGCCGGTAACTGAGTATTCCTCCGTTTGTCATATGTGTCGGAGCGACACCATGGGTGCATGATTCGATGCGAGTGTTTCAGTGAGAAGGCCATTTTATTAGGGAGTGTCCTCAGCTGATTGGTGCGGAGACATCAGTGCTCGGTCTAGCTACCGATACGAGAGATGAGCACAAAGTGAGCGGGGAGAGGCTTCCCGGGCGGAGGGCGGTACGGTAGCGAGGTAGAGTGGCCGTGGTAGAATAGAGGCGGTGCGGGGGATACAGAATGAGCCCGCACTCGGGCCAGAGTATGCTGTGACTGTTGAGATGTAGATGCGGCTCAGGTGTAGTCAGAGATTATTATTTCTATTCTTGAGCATAGTGCATATACCTTAGTAGACCAAGGAGCTACGCATTCATTTGCATCCAAGCCATTCTTAGATCGTGTCCAGATAGAGACCCAACCATTAGAGGGTCGTATGAGAGTTTCCCTTCCAGCTGGAGATCCATTACTCGCGAGGAGCCAGTGAGTCGAAGATAGTAGAGTTCGATTGAGAGACGAGGAGTTCCCAGTGGATCTGCAGCAGATAGGGACTTTGAAGTGGTTCTCGGCATGGATTGGCTATCTACGCCACTTAAGAGCCTGATAGATTGTTATAAAGGAAGTAAAGGCTGAATAGGCGGGAAGTTGGAGTAAAGATTCGGAGAGTTACGTAGAGTTATCTTCTTGTATGATCTCCTCCGGCATGACACCAGAAAATGTTGCGTAAAGGTTGTCGGGTTATCCCAGCTTATGGTAGAGCAGGAAGGAGGGGGCCCATATTGGATGAGATTCCGGTTGCTAGAGTTCCCCGGATGTGTTCGGATGTGATATTCTGTTACCTCCCGAGAAAGAGGAATTGGAGTTCACCATTGATTTGATTCCGGGGGCCCGAGCCATTTCCATTCCCTCGCTTTATGGATAATAACGTAGAGTTGAAGGAGCTTAAGGCTCGGGATAGAAGATTTGTTGAGTAAAGAGTTTATTGGAAATGAGGCATATCACAATAGAGGAGCTCCAGTTCTCTTTATTGAAAAAGAAAGATGGGAGTTCTTGGTTATGTATAGATTACAGACGGTGAGCAGGTTGTCCCTTGTCGATTATCAACTCCACTAGAATTGATGAGTTATTTGATCCAACTCCGAGGATCCTCGGTATACTCGAGATAGACTTGAGGTCGAGGTATCATCGGTTGAGAGTTCGAGTGATGTACCTAAGGCGACATTGAGGACACGCTACGGGCATTATGAGTTTACGGTGATGCCATTTGGTTTAAACTAATGCTCGTTTATGGATTTGATGACCAAGGTATTCCGGTAGTATTTGGATAGGTTCGTCATAATTTTTTATTAATGATATCTTAGTGTATTCGGGTGAAAGTTCGAGAGACATTGAGCACGAGGATGGTATTACGATTTAGGGAGACAGTTATATGCCCGAGTTGACGAAAGTGTCGGTTTGGCTCGACCAGGTGGCATTCGCGGTCATGTAATTTCAGCGAGAGGAGGTGAGAGTGGATCCCCGAGAAAATGGAAAGCGTTAGTAAATTGGAAATGCACCAAGAGTAATCGGAGAATTGAAGCTTCCTTGGTTTAGCGGGGTATTCTGAGAGTTTGTTGGGGGTTCTCCAGGGATAAGCGACCCGGCTGGTAGCCGAAAGATGTTAAGTATGAGTTGGGTGAAACTGTCAGCGAGTTTTGAGGTTGAAGATAGATTGACTTGACTCAGGTTACAGCTTTACCCGATGGAAGAGATGGATTTACGGTTTATAGCCGCACATTTTCTTGCGTCCCTTCCAGGCCAAGACCTTGGTTGTGTTTAATCTGAAATGATAGGGTGATTGCATATGCCTCTAGACAGCTAAAGAAGCATGGGAGTGCAGGCACGACTTAGAGCTTGCGGCTGGTCGTGTTTGCCTTTGAAAATATGGAACATTATTTATATGGTGTTCATTGTAGGATCTTCTAGGATCATAAAGTCTTGATATATTTTGCGAGGAGTTAAACTGAGGCAAAGAAGATGGCTTGAGTTGATTAAGGACTACGTACTATTGAGTACCGTCGAGGGAAAAGCTAATGTCGTGGCAGTGCAGCGAGTAGGCGACCCGAGAGTTCTTTGTCTCACATGAGATCGGAGGGTTATCTTCCACTTATTGGTGGATGCGGGAGCTTTGCGGGAACGATGTGGAGGTTCCAGGGATTCACAGGCCTTGTTAGCCACATTTCATGTTAGGCGGCTCCTGATGGGCGGGTGTTCTAGCGAGGGCGATCCACACGGGATCACGGATGATTAAGCAAGAAGAGATAGAAAAGGGAAAGAAAGCGAGGATTTCAAATCGGGGATGATGGCATGATAGTGAGTGAGGAGAATGTGTGTGCCGGGTATGGTGAATGAAGAAAGACATCATGGAAGAAGCACATTCATAAATTGCTGCTCTGCATCCGAGGTAGTACAGATGTATAGAACTTTGAAGAACATTCTTGGTGGAATGGGATGAAGAGAGATAAGCGAGTTTCGTTTCAGGTGCCCTAACTTTGTCAGCGAGGTGAAGAGCGGAGGCATGAGCCGCGGGGAAGATCTGATTCTCCACACATTCGATGTGTGGAAATGGAAAAAGAATTCACCATGGTTTTGTGGCGGGTCGCCCACGGACTCAAAGCGACATGATGCGATATGGGTGATAGTAGATCGATTAACGAAGTACGCTCATTTCCTACCCCGATTAATGTTGAAGATTCTTTAGAAAAGTTGGCCAAGTTGTATGTGGATAGAATGGTAAGACTTCATGGGGTTCAGGTTTCGATGGTGTCGGATGGGCGGGGTTCACATCTAGGTTTTGGCCCTGGTTACAAAGCGGCGGTGCGTACTCGCCTACATTTAGCCACGATTTCATCACGGAGACGGATGGACGTCTGAGAGAGGACTAATGGGGCGTTAGAGGATATGCTAAGAGCTTGTGTGATGGAATTCAAAGGAAGTTGGGACACTCACTTGGCATTAATGGAGTTTGCCTACAACAATAGCTATCAATCCGATTATAGATGCTGGCTCCATTTAGTACGTTGTATGGCGATAAATGTAGGACTCAGTGTCTTTGGGGATGAGGTTGGTGAGAGAAGACTAGTAGGCCCTGAACTAGTACAGATCACTTCAGAGAAAGTGAAAGTTGTTCATGATAACTTTAAGATAGCAAGAGATAGATAGAAAAGCTATGCGGACAACCGTCGTAGAGACTTGCAGTTTGAAATAGGTGATAAAGTCTTTTTGAAGATTTCACCTTGGAAAGGTGTGTTGAGATTTGGGAAACGAGGCAAGCTTAGTCAGGAGTATATTAGCGGACCTTATGAGATCGTGAGCAAAGTGGGGCTATTAGCTTACAGATTGAGTTACCCCCGGAGTTGTCAAAGGATTCATGATCGCTCAAGTATAATGTTGAGAAATATATCCCGAATCTTCCACGTATTGAGAGGAAGCTGACCGGTCACCGGTTAAAGGGAGATTTGACTTATGAGAATGCCTGTCACGGTGATCGCAAGGAGCAGTGTTGAGAAGCAAAGTGATTCCATTAGTTAAAGTCTTATGGAAGAATCATGAGAGGGGAGCGGCTACTTGGGGGCGAGAGGCCCGGATCATATCGTGCCTCACTTATTCTCGGACCGAGGTATGTTCCTTCCCTTTGTTTGGAGTTTTAGTTTTCATTTCGAGGCGAAATGTTCTGAAAGGGAGGATTTTGTAACACCAGGTACATGATCTTTGTAAGGGTGTAATATAAGAAATTCCACAAGTGTCACCTTTGAAATATTTTGGAACTAAAATGAAATGAAAGTTTATGGGGCAAGAATTTATGGTATTAAACCAAGGGTGAAGTGGTCAGTGCAAAAGAATATGAAAAATCAAAATTTAAGGTGTAGAGATGGGCCACGTGGAGAGTGAATAGAAAGATTTACAAGTGCAATAATGAAAAAGATAGGGCTATTTACAATTTATGGAAAGTTAATTTAACAAAGAAATTAAAAACCCAAATGTCTCATTTGGTCCTCCCGAATGTTAGAGAACTGGATTACGAGGTGAGAGGAGAAGAGGGCAGGCAGGGAAGAGAAGGAAGAGGAAAGGAAGAAGGGGTCAAAGATCCAAAGTGCTGTCATTTGATGTGTTTGCCTTAGTGTATTTTTTGAAATTCTGAGGCTTGGGTATGGAGATTAGTTCTCCTTTGATCTGGAGTTTGTGCAAGGAGCACATGAAGCCTTTTTGAATGGTTGGGGATTATGTGGGTAAAACCCTAATTGATGTAAAAGAAACTTGGAATCATCAAATTACATGATGTTTAAAAGAATTGGTGGACCTTAGGTAGTGTTCTTGGATTTTCACCTAAGGTTTTGGGTTCAAGTTTCCAAAACACCAATTCACATGTTATGGAGTTGTTTTAGATGATTTCCAAGTTTCTGTTTTGGGGTATTATAGATTATAAGTTATATGAGTGAATTGGCATCAAAAAGTGGGAGGAAATAACAAAAATCTTTGGGCATTTTACGGTAGAAGTCCTACCGGTCTGATAGGAAGTCCCTGCCGGTGGGCTTTGCTTCTGGTCATTTTTATTGGTCCTGCGGTGGGAGTTAACAGTCCCCCGCCGGTGGAACTAAACCTGGATTTCTGCTTGACCAGTTTCATTATTTATTATAACTCTCATTTCTTGTCAGTTTGAGTGATTCAAGTGGCTACGTTAAATAGACTTCAAGGAGAACAAAACTTAGAAGTAGGAATCGCCAAATTATGATCTAAGTATTTAAAAATTTACTCAAGTGGAGGCCGTGTGCAAAGGAAAAATTCCTGCATCGGTTTTGGACATAAGTAGTCGGATTAATTTCGGCGTAACTTGAGGTTGGTGCTCGAATTGGTAATTTAGATGAATAGAACCACCTTAGCACCTTAGCTTTAAAAAAGTATGAAAGAGTGTGACTAGAAACACAGGAAGTACGTTAAGTTATGCAGACTAATTTGCTTAATCCGTATTCGTTTGAGTTGTAGGTTAAAGTAAAGGCGCGATAAGTGTGGAACAGTGCTCAAGTTAAGCAAGCAAAGAGGTGAGTGTTCTAAACTCATTTTTCCAAATACTAGTGTATTATTATTATTATTATTACAAATTGCTTTACCTTTGGTATTTTATGGTTTTGAATGCAAACCATTTTTCAAACAAGCGATGAAAACCAAAACGCAAATAAATGGTTTCAAGTTAAACATTTTTGAAAAGCAAGCATTGGTTTTAAATTGTAAAACCATAATTAAGCAACAAGCAAGTAAGTAAATGGTTTTGAAAGAGATTAAAATATATTTTGAAACAGCAACAACTAAGCAAATGGTTTTTGAATAATTAAACCATTTTTTCAAGCAACACCAACTTTAAGCAAATGGTTTCCAAGTGTAAATCATTTTAAAGAGCTTTAAATGACCAGCAAGCGATGAAGGTTGTGAAAACTTGAAGTACTTCCTGTTCCCAACCAACAATAAGTGGAAACATCAAATGTGTTTGCAGTGGTGTTGAGATTTCGGGGGCATATGAGGTTATGAGCTCTAACTAAGTATGGTGATGGCGACACGAGGTCAATTCCACCATATTCACTGAAAATGAAAAAGGTGGCATGGACAGGTCCTTTCCATGACGCGATTGACATAGGTCGTGTTACTAAGGGCATAATAAGCAAAAAATAGGCCTCCGAGAAGTTTGCCTTGCACGATGCATAAGCGATACGCTGTTTGAAAAATCAACCGACGGTTCCCGATCGTAAGGCTTAGGAGAGTTTAAACAACTGGTTGACCGGCTCCAGTTTGGTACAACATGATCGGTTACGAACCAGCTCGTGGGTTTTATTTCAAGCATGCGGTTGAGCGAGCTCCGTTTTATGAAAAGTTTTTTAGAGAAACTTTTTTAAATCAAGGTTTGTGAAGGTTTTAGAACTTTTCAAACAAGATAAAGCAAGCAAGAAAAGAAAAAGTATGAGAAGTTTATAAACTTCTAAGCAAGCGAAATAAAGTTTTACAAGCTTTTAAAAAGCAAATCAAGCAATAGCGAAAAGTTTTGAAAACTTTTAAAGCAAAAATCAAAACAAGAAGGAAACACGGAAAATAATTTGTAAAAGAGAGTTTTACATTTTTAAGTGTTTTCTGGAAGCGAAACATTTTTATAAAAGCATCACGACTCAGAGCTCGTTTAGCTCATTAGTTTCCATTTAAAACTATTTTTTCCGGTGTCGCAGTCTGTGAGCAGCTTTGGAGGCGTAATAGGATTGGTCACGACATCGGTTTAAGTCTTTGTAATAATATTTTAACTTAAGAACATGCTTTGAATTTGTATATGGAACATATGTATGTACATGGTTAGTGTGGTAGAATGTGATGGTACTCTTGAGTTGCCATATTTTGGATATAGTGTAAATTGGATGTATACGAGTTTGGGAGTCAGACTATATTGCAGCCATCATCTTTCCAGAAGTTTTTCATTGCTAAGATTTTACCAAATCTAATTTATAAATAAAGAAAAATTTTATAGGAGGTTTAAGCAATGATACTGACCGCTTCACGGGAATTTCTAGTCGTTAAAGGCGCGGTGAGTTTCAATGGGTGTACATTGCCTTTACTTGGCCGGTGAGGGTGGGGGTGTGTCAGGGAGAGAGATGAAAGAGAAGAGAGATGAGAGAAAAGAGAGAAGAAAGAAGAGAGAAGAGAGAAGAGAGTGGAGAGTGGGTCTCATGTGTCACATATAGACCTCCATCATCCACATGGCGCCCATTACGGGGTCGGGTTGATACTACTGTCGACCAGCGGGAAACGCTCGTGAATGTCGGGTGACAGACATTTCTCCAGCATCGAGGGCGAGTCTCCTTTGTGCGGGAGCTCTACCCAAATAAAACACACTGCATGAGCACATCCCCGACGGAGTCGATATAATCACAATGATACAAATATGGATAAACGGCATCTTGGGGCCCATACACAATATCCATAAAAACATACCAACTATGTCCAATAGTTACAGAGTTCAAATGTTTTACTCTTACTCTAATGCATATACTAAAATTGGAAGTTTCAATACATATATACATCATAAACCAAGCCCTGACAGGCTTTCTTACTAATCCTCAATCTCTAGGACCGAGGCGTCCCTTACACGCTCCTATACGTAAATAATATCCCTCGACGGGGTGAGCTAATGCTCCGATAGTGGAGATAGATCTGAAGTGGGCTACTCTCCACACAAGTGCGGTCACGATGTTACAAAATAAATACACATTCAAGCAAATGCATGATCCTACTTGAATGTCTAACTCATCCTCTCGTACTTGAGTCCTCACCGACTCTCTCTCACACTCGCCTAAACCTCGTATGAGAATTATTGTTTTGTTAGTTTGTGGACAACCCTCTGATGTGTATATATCAATTGGGCTGCTCAGGCGGTGTAAATCTCATTATTTATTTGTGGACTACCCTCCAATGAATATCAATTGGGCCGTCTCCGACGATTGATATTTTTAGTTTTGGACTACCACTCAGATAATTAACATTTTAGACTACCCTCAGAGACCATTTTCTCACAGACTAAATCCTCATGCTAACTCACATAGTCCTCGAGGGTGTTCTAGTGCATATGGAATCTATGTATGCCAATTCTATCAGTCCCAATCACGTGAATGTAAACATGCAAATATCCACATAATATCCAATCACGCAATCATGTCATGTAATTAATCAATTCATACATACAAATTAGCTCACTTGGGCTAATGATCAAACACGAGCAATTCAATTTGAATCCTTTCGATCAAACACATTTCACCACGAAAATAGATTTTCGTGTCCTTATTCCTAAGGCAGTAAAACCACAGGGTTCTGGTTCCATCGCTCATCAATTCATTGGTTCACTTTGTGAACCCGCATTTCACGACCATTTGGGCCTTATACAAATCCTGATACAATCCATGGCATGAATCACACCCGTTTACTAGACACCCCGAAGCGATCCCGTGGCGGTCACGGATTTGTCGTGATTCCACAAATCCAAACAATTCGGTCCCAAGTTTTCAGGACGTCCAACTCATGGCCTCATTCAGCTCAAAACATTTGCAAAGTATTTAAAGAGGGAATGAACCAGTAGGGGAAACCCCTACCTCTCGGAGTTTGAGGAAACTCCCTAAATCCGGTATCCACGCGAAGCCCTCTCCGCATAGAGCAGTTCTCCTTCTTGTCATTTGCCCAGACGGTCGAATTAGCGGCGATATTTACAGAGAGAGGAAGACTACTCTCAAAAAACAGAACCAGAAAATCAGCTATTGGATCTATTTTTTTTCCTTTCTCACGTTTTTTTCCCTTGGCTTAATGAAGGAGATGGTTACTATTGACTATTTTGGCATTTTGTGACTTAAATCAAATCCCATAATGACCATTAAATTATGTTTTTGATTTTGGCGTTGACTCCTATCTTCGACGTCCATTTTCATCATTTCTCTACTCCTTGCCATGCACATGAGTGCGTGTTATATGATTTTTGTCAAATGAAATATCGTTTCTGACACCCAATCACGATGCCTCGGCTTGTGTCGGCTTTCAGGCTATCTCGGAATTTTCACGAAATTTTACGTCTTTAGTTAGATTTGTGACGATTCCAACGGTGCAATCTGTTTCATCATCTGAGATCTAGAAATTAATTTTGGATTTTTAGCAAATTTACAATTTTGTGTCGAAATTACGATTTCCCTTTCCAAAAATTGGATTTCTTTCAGATCTTACATTCTCCCTCATAAAGGAATTTCATCAAAAATTCTAAGCAAATCTAATCCACTCTATCATATACAACGTGCGCTCTACCATGCATGTTCACAGTCATTAAATCTTAAGCGACTAAACCACGATACACGTTCATCCACTATGAGAAGGGATGGGTGGCGCAATCGTGTCTCGGCTCCACGTTGACTCCTCCACTCCATGGTGCCTCATGGTACTCCCATAGTACTCTCACTAGCCTCCTGATCTTAGCGTCGCAAAAACGCCCGATCACGGCTATCAACAATACTGCCCCAGTCTCTCCTCGAGTCCCATCTAAGTGTCCTCGTCTGTGCGGTCACCACACCTTTGTTTGGATCTGGGTATATTTACGAGCATGGAATGTGAAACACCTCGTGGACACTGACATCATGCAGGGGCGGTAATGCTAATCGGTACAGCGTTCACCTCTAGAGTATCTCGAAGGGTCCGATGAACCCTCGGCGATAACTTCCGCTTAGGAACGACGCTCCCATAACGGCATCGCGCCGAGAAGATGTGATCCCAGCACCGAACTCTAAGGGTCGGCGTACGCATCCACATAGCTCTTACTGCCCGGCTCTGAGTAGTGAGAAAGGCGCCGTATCGAAGCTCACCGCTTCTTTGAGGTGTCTCTGAAATGAAGTCCCGGGACGGGTGATGGGCTTCTCACTTTCGGTCAACATAATGCAGTGATCTACATGGCCTCCCATACCATGCCTCATGGTGCCATCTGTATTCGCACAGTAGCTGTTGTGTAGGCGGAGTTCCACTGAGGCAAGTGCTCCTCTGCCCTTATGATCGAGGCGTATGCTCGCGTGTCCTCTAACACTTGTATATAATCCACACAACGTGTAACCTTAAACAACCCTTACTTTGTGTGTAAACCTTGACCTTTGAGTCTGTCATTTCAATCCAATAGTCCAAAATCAGCCTAGTTCATATCCGTGACATCCATATCACAGGAGCCCTTAACATTCGACAACGCAAGCGATTTTGAAAGGGGTATCCGTCTGAGTCACTCCGACTCCTATCACTCCAATAAGTCTACGTGATAGCATTGGTGTGTTTTCATCTCGATTAACTTAACTCTTGACACTTGAGCCTCTTATATTCATCTGAAATTTAGGATATCTCTCCATATCTGCCACACTTTACAACAAGTTCTCACCTTAGGGTTAATTTACTTTTGCTTTGCTTGACACGCTCACAGTATTCTTCATTCTTGAATCGACATGAGTCTTCATTCGTGTAGTCCTAAATACAAACTCACCATCCTGCCATGAGTGGTGAATGATCGTCTTTTAGTACACCCACGAGCTTGTGTGATGTTCTGTGCACCCATGACATGATAATGTCATAACGTGACTCTGTCCGGGGTCCACCATGAGCGGAATCTCAGGGAGATCTCTCACTCCTTAATCCCCATCTATCAGGTCAGCTCTCACCCCCTGCATTCTAGGGAGAGAAAAAAACCATATTCTTGGCCTTCTCTAAAGGCAACGCCTCTGGCCCAAATCCAAGGCCGTGTCGGGTATGACAACCCGGCTAAGGTCCCGATTACTGACAACCCGATGACTGTCAACTCATCCATATCGGCTGACATCCAACACAATAATAGGTCACACGCCCTAAATTCCCTGCGCCAACGTGTAACTCACGATACGTCATGACTTGACTGCCTCACGGCCCCTGCTTTATCTATCTTTTGTTGGGTGGCATGGCACCCCAAAGCCAAGTGATTTCCTCTAACCCGTGCTAGGGTGTGGAGGAATGAGCTATATACTCATGTCCTCATTTCCTTTGGGGCGCATTGTCCCAAAGTCTTGGGATCCACGATATAGAGCTGATCAGTAGCTCATGCTCAATCCGGCTAGTTACGGCTGAGTGTGACGAGGAAATCTTACGCCTCTTCTGAACTAGAAGAAAGGCCTGATCCTCCTCGCTACCAACACGTATTCAGTGTTCAGTATCCTCAATCTCTCTCTCTATGGTCGGGGCCGTGACAATGGAGTCCATTTCGGCGGAGAATCACTCACGATCCTTACGAATGGACAGCCAGCCCGTTCTCGAATCTCTGTAATGCCCGGTAATCGAGAGGCTGCATTGTCTGAGAGATTGACATTCGGTCTACTTGACTCATCAACGCCTCAACCTTCTCTGAGTCATTGTGAAACTCTGAAGTCAGACATACCACGTGTCCCAAAAATCTCCCCTCGGTAAGCTAAAACTACTTCTTGAACTTAGCGTACAGGTGATGGTCTCTCGATGGCTGTAACACAGTGTAAGTGATACTCATGCTCCCGCTCTTGCGGGGTAGATGAAATGTCATCCACGAAGACTCGACAAGCGTCTAGATAGGGTTGGAGACACCACATCTGTAGGATCCATAGTCTTTCTTTAAGCGCGTTAAATCGTCAGAGCATCATAGTAAACTCAAAGTTCCCATAACGCGTCCTAAACCTTTGTCTTGGGGATACTCATCTTCCTAACCCTCAGCGATGGTAACGGTGCGAAGGTCTATCTTGGGGTGACTGCGCTCTGCAGCCAAATAAATCAAGTAGTCTCGGTAATGAGTGCAGGTGCGGATCATAACCTCTTCATTGCTGTAGTCAGTGCACGGTCAGTGTTGCCTTCTTCTTCGCCAAATAGAACGGGCGCCGCTGGTGAAGTGCTCGGTTCGATAAACCCCTTGTCCAATAGCTCTTGTAAAGGCTGGGCTGCGAGTTCCTGACTCATTTGGTGCCATCTGTCTGAGTCATAGAGATGGGTGAAGTGCACAGGGTTTAACTCGATACCAGAATCTCTGACCCTTTGTGGAAGCGATCCGAGGTAAGCTCATCTGGAAAAACATCCACATACTCACACTACTCGAGGAGTAGATCTGGTGGTCTCCTCGTCCTCTGGAGTAAGGCTGGCTAGCCAACCAGCTAAGCATCACGACACTGGACTGCAGTATACTATGCAGGCGAAATGTCATGTTTGTCCACGAAATGCAACCGCAGTGCGGAGTCTGGATAATGGCGGTAACCCTTCTAAGCTCCTGATCGATAACGACACATGGTACATCGGCCAATCCATCCCGAGGATGACATCGAACTCGACATGTCCATGATCCTCGGAGTCCGCTATGAGTAAGTCAGGATCTCTCTTCATAGCTTCGACATATCATCCTGATACCAACCTTACCCCAATCCACTGAGGAACTCACATATAAGGCTCCCTCTAAGATTCTGAGTCCTTTGCCCCATTCCAACATATTTGGGCCTCACTCTCTAACTGGAACACAGCTAGTCTAATCCTGGTAGTGTCAAAAGTAATTTCCATAACCTCTAACACCTTCTCAATCAGTATGAACCAATGGTCTACCACCATTGGATCTCCTCCCCCAGTGAATGTCGGAGGATTATTTGCGTCCCGACTACGGAAGTTTACTAGGACCTTCCTGACTGCTATGCTAGCCTGCCAATGCGTCGCGGCCGCCCATGATACCTCACAGTCTCAACAAGGCCTGCTTATCTATCCTTTGGTGGTGACCCGATTACCACAATGGACGCCCTCGTCCTCGTCTTTCGACTAGCCATCTCGTGTTCCAATGGCAACGAATCATTTAATTTTTTTCATTTAGGTCTAACTAGTAATGCACAATACCAATTACTAATAGACTTAACAACCATGAAACCCGGCGTTCATTTCCTAAGTAATTACTAAATTCAACCACTCCGTTCATTTATTTCAATAAAATTCCAAGTTTTCTTGTTCCGTATTTCATTATCGAATCCTAAGGTCATAGTTCATAACCTTAGCATTCACCCTTTTCCTATCGCATTACATCATGCATATAATTTCCTACGACAATCGTGATCCTGATTTCAATGGTAGTTAAATGCAATCACATTATCTCTAGGCATAAGCACAGCCAGAGACACTATTCATACACATAAATCAGTGTATACACATTGTCTTGCAATTCTAATCTTGCATGACAATTAATTATACATTAAAACATTTTAATAACAAAATTTCATTTTTTGAAAATTTCATTTTTAAATTTTGTCTGTTTATTAAATTTTATTTTATTTGATTTTTCAAAAAAAAAAAAATTTCGCAATTTATAGTCCACGAGTTGGCCAGGTCAACGATTCTTATTCCTGATTACTATTGCGGATCACATTCTGGATTCTTGTTGGTCACAATAAAATTGTATTCTGACACACTTCAATGACCACATTAGCTGTCTTATGATATAGTCCTCATAAGCCCTCCTATTGCAATACACTTCCTCATGTTTAATGCAATCTAACCCTTCCTCTAAGTCATGATACAATATAGTATTTATGATACAAACTTAACCCTCAAGCCTTCTTCTCTACAACACAAAATTGTATTGTTACTGTCTGATTTTCCTTTCAACTCAACTTGCAATACAATCCTCTCTCTTGCATCCAGAGCCCTTTATACTCCTGTCTGATGCCTTTCTTGCAATACAAAATTTCCTTTTCACAATATAATTTGGGCGTGGCAAAAACCGATTTTGCACTTCTTTTTTTTTCATATTTCTTTCAGCCAATTTGGAGAAAAAATCCTAAAAAAATTTTCTTGAACACTCAAATAAATTTACTTAAAATTTGTTTTACCCATTTTCTTCAATTTTACAACTTGTAAAACTTTAAATTTATTTTTTCCCTCATAACCAAATAAATTTATAAAATTTATTTTCTTTAATTCTTTCGATTTTACCTTTGTAAAACTCCATAAATTTTTTTTTCATTTAATTCTGGAAAAATGTCCAAGAATTTCTCAAGTCTCCTTATATAACACTAACCTAGTGTTGACCTCAAATTTATTAAATTTGATTTCATTATCAACACTCAAATAAATTTCTAAAATTTATTTCTTTTATTTTATTCTTCCAGTTTTACTCACTGTAAAACTCCCAAAAGAGATTTCTATTAATAATAGCACAATCACTAGAAAGCACACAGCATTTCACATCATACATACAACATGGCATACACCATCATCATTAATTCATCAAATCACACAAAACACATCAACGCACATGCATGTAGTGTCCTAGTTTTGTCCGTGATTTCTGGTAATCTCGCCTAAACCGAACATCGAACCACCTAGTGGTGATGCTCTCACTCAACTATGGCTAAGCCCAAATCCTCAGCCACAGGTAGCGTATACACAGGCTGCGATATAATTTGTGGCGCTGAACCGGAGTCCGTTGACTACCCGTCGACCAGCGGAAACACTTTCGTGAATGTCGGGTGACTGAGCATTTCTCACGAAAATCGGGCGAGAGTCTCCTTTATGCAGGGAGCTCTACCCAAATAAAATACACATAAACACATCCCTGGCTTGATCCCAGTATAATCACAATGATACAAATATGGATAAAAACGGCCTCTTGGGCCCATACTACAATATCCATAAAAACATACCAACTATATCCAATAGTTCTAAGAGTTCAAATGTTTTACTTTTATACAATACATATACTAAAATTGGAAGTTTCAATACATGTATACATCATAAACCAAGCCACAACCCGGCTTTCTTCTAATCCTCAATCTCTAGATGACGAGTCCCTTGCACGCTCCTGTGCACCGTAAGAAGATAGCCATCCTCGGCAGAGTGAGCTAATGCTCGGTAGTGGAATCATGCTAAGTGGGCTACTCTCCACAGTGCAGTGCGATGTTCTAAAATAAATACACGTTCAAGCAAATGCATGATCCTACTTGAATATCTATCATCCTCGTACTTGAGTCCTCCGCAGGCTCTTTCTCCATACTCGCCTAAACCCTCGTATGAGGGTATTGTTTTGTTAGTTTGTGGACAACCCTCACGATGTGTATATATCAGTGGGCCGCTCAGGCTTGATTGATATATTATTTGTTTGTGGACTACCCTCGATGAATATCAATTGGGCGCTCCAGAACTGATTGATATTTTAATTTGGACTACCCTCAGATAATTAACATTTTTAGACTGCCTCAGACCATTTCTCCTAGACTCATCTCATGCCTCACTCCTATAGTCCTATAGTGTTCTAGTGCATATGGAGATACGTAATGTCGAATTCTAATCTGATCCAATCACGTGCAAATATGTAACATGCACATATCCACATAATATCCAATCACTTACTTGATCATATCATATAATTAATCAATTCATACATACAAATTAAGCTCCACTTGGGCTAATGATCAAACACGAAACAATTCAATTTGAATCACTCGATCAAACACATTTCCACAAAAATAGATTTTTCGTATCTATTCTAGGAGCAGTAAAACCCTAGGGTTTACGGTTCCCATCGCTCATCAGTCATTGGTTCACTTTGTGAACCGCATTTCCACAGCCATTTCGGCCTTATACAAACAATACAATCATAGCATGAATCACATCATTGGAGCGAAGTCCGTGGCTTGATCACGGTTGTAAGTGTTCCATAAATCAAACGATTAGGTCCCAGTTTTGGGGCCGTCTTTCAACCTCACGGCCTCATTAAACTCGAACATTTTGCATTATTTAAAGAGAATAAAGCCGTGGGGAGAAACCCCTACCTCTCGGAGTTGAGAAACTCCTAAATGCCTCCGCGAAGCCACTCTCCACGTAAATGCAGTTCTCCTTCTTGTCAGAAGGCTATGACCGGTCGGATCGCAAGTATTTCTAAAGAGAAGGAAGACTCTCTCTCTAGAACTTAAGAAAATCAGCCCCTCTTGGATCTATTTTTTCCTTTCTCCGTTTTCCTTGGCTTAATGAAGGAAGATGGTTACTATTGACTATTTTGGCATTTTGTGACTTAAATCAAATCATGTAACCATTCGTCCGCCCGTTTCCAGTTTGACATTGGCTCTATCTCGGCCGTCCATTTTCATCATTTCTCTACTCGTGCCGCCTTGGCACATGAGTGCGTGTTATATGTGATTTTTGTCACATGAATATCACTTTCACGGCACGAATGTGATGCGCCAGCGTGTCAACTCACGACTATCTCGAATTTTACGAGGAAATTTTACATGCTAGTTAGATTTGTGAAGAGGCGATTCAGCGGTGCAATCCGTTTCGTCATCCGAGATCTAGAGAATTAATTTCAGATTTTTAACCGAATTTACAATGTTGTAATCGAAATTACGATTTTGCTCTTTTTCCAGAAATTGGAATTTCTCGGGTCTTACAATGTCAACACTTAATGGTTATTTTAACACCGTTTGACCACTTTAATGGTTTGAGTCACGGTAGGGGTTAACTTGAGTTACGGGAGTAAACTGTGGGAGCCTCTTTAGACCAAAAAACGTTCCATATATAAATAGGATATCTGGTACAACACAAAAGGGTTTTTTACACATTTTCCCTTTTCATAACTATTGTTAAATATTTTTATTTGCTTGATAATAATTTGCAAATGTTGCTTTCATGTCCATCTGTTGTTGTTATCTTTCATACCAATGCTAAGAAATTATGCTTTGATTTTAGCTTATTAATGTAATTTGTTCCGCGAATTGAATCATTAATGCGTATCTTTGATTTCCCAAAATTGATGGAAAATATCCCATAATTTATATTAAAATATATCAACTCCACACTCTCCTACGACTTTGTAAATAATCTGTTCAATGATTCTGGTTTATAGTTATCAGTTGTTGTTGATTCAGTTTTTGTTATTATCAGTTCTTGTTGTTGAGTATCTCAGTTCAATCTTCTTGTTATCATTGATGAGTTTAGTGGATCTTTGTTTAGTGTTCATATCATGTGATTGGTTTCATCGGTTCAGATTTTATTGTTCATTTGCAACGATTGTTTTATTCACTGAAGTCATTTATTTCGATGTTTTGAATTTAATATTTAAGTGTGATTAACAAACTATTTGCTCTTATCTATCAGCAATCTTATTATTGTTATTGATATTCTTGGTGTTATAATTATTTGTAAATGCTCATTGCATTCCTAGATTTCTTTTGTCTAATAACTACAAGAAAAATCACTTTTCCTGACTAATATTTACTATTGGGATAAGCATTTAGCGGCAAATATTTATGATGCAAAGTAGTCGAGGAAAGGTGTGTCGCCAAAAGTCTCATGATAAAATTTTTTGTTTTTAATAAAGAACTTTTAGCGACTAACTATCCGGAAAATTTGGACCATCACTAATACTAATGGATTTAATTAGTCGAAGATACTAATAATAAAATTCAATAAAAAAGTTTTTGAACCATTTTAGGATCTCGATTTTCTTATATTATTGGTGTTGTGATTTGTTTGACTTTGATGATACCATAAGCCTTTTCCTATATTTTTCATACTTTTGAATAATTATTAAATCTATATTGTTCCTAGGAATCGAACCCATAACCTTAAGGATAGAAGGAAGCAATTCCGTTACTAGACTAGCTTCATGATTTGTAATATTAATAGCAATATACAAATTTAATATAAAGTATTAAAGATATTATATATATATATATATATATATATATATATATATATATATATATATATATATATATATATATATATATATATATAAAATAAATTATTAATTTTAATTATTATAAAATTTAAGAATAAAATTATAAATATTTAAAATAAAATATATTTATACACTTATCATAGCTTTTTATATTTGATTAAAGTTTATTAAATTTCTATAATATTTACTTTTAAATAGCAAATGTGAATCTCCAAAAAATACTAAAAATTATGATTGGATGTCCAAAATTATATCATACAAATTTCAAAATTTTAAACAAAAAAAGCTCTAAATCTTTCTATTATTTTTTATATAAATTATCTATAATTTTTATCAATAATTTGATGAGTATTAATTAATTTTCATTTATACCATTTTTTAAAATGGATAAGAAATTTTTTTTTGCATAAATACATATGAAACTAAAAAAATTATCATGTTTTATCACTAGTCAAGATCATATTTATCAAAAATCTAGGATTAATATATTTTATATTTATATAACAATAATAACTTTTACAATGGTTTAAATTTGTCTCAAAAATATTTTTTCCGAAGGATATTTACTATTGTAATTATTGTCGGCAAATGATTATATATAGGCGACAAAAAATTTAATTTGCAATGGAATAAGTGAGTCGATGATTTGCGATGGTTGAAATGGGTCGCCAAAGAAAATGTAGGGGTTCAACTTTACTCAATTTTCTTGTAGTGAATATTCTAATAAATATTCTAAAACGAAAACAGATATATAACTAATTTATTATTGTCATATATTTAAGATGGATATATTATTAAATGATGAACTGAACGAGAATTCATTTACAATTAACAATGAGTTATTAGAGGAACAAAAAGGAAAAATTTAACTAATTCAACTTACACAAGTGGGTAGAAATAAATACATGTTTACATGGAAAGGGTAAATAGAAGAAAGATCAATATCTTTGAATGGCTTAATCTTCATATTCGAGTCCTTAATGCTGAAGAACAAAAGAAGATTGTTGAATGTGTCTACAATTTTCAGCATATTGGTCGAAAATGAATACTTGAAGGTAACAATAAAATCTTTCTTTTGTCATTTTTTATTTTGACCCAATGATGACTTATGTTGAAATTTTGAAATGATTATGTTATTAATTACGATTGAAAAAAAAATCATTTTTTTAATCTTTTGTAGAGCAGGCTTATTCTAGGCCAAGAAAATATCTGTGTGGGAAAGGACTAACCATTCAATTTGATTGCTACTACAATTATGCAATAGTACGTTTGAAACCATACCTTACTCCATTCAACATTATTGATTATCTAGTTCCTATTAATTTGAATTATCTCATACATTTTTAGGACAAAAAATATAACTCTATAGATTTCGCTAGTGAAGAAGATTGGATCCCTTATCTCCTCTGTTCAAAAAAATCACTAAAAGAATGGTAAGGTGACATATACCAACCTATGTCCCCGATAGTTGCATTGTTAATATATATGGTGAAGGGGTTGTTTTCCCCTCGCATAACGATCATCATGATTTTTATGACCTTTTTGCACAATCTCATTCCTAAGTGAGTTGAATATTGTTTTCGATTCTACCTTGAAAGTTGTGGATGCAGGAGAATTTTTTGGCCGTTTCTATCTCCTTGCCCAAAAGGTATCTTTTTCCCAAATACATTTTTTTTTTTTTTTTAATAAAAAATTTTAGTTGAGGTGTGCCAGTCGTTTTCCTTTTTAGATATGACATTAATTTTACTTATTTACACCAACAAGAAACTCTCGCTCCGCCATACTACCACTACAGTCGCTGCTCTTCCCGCTTCTGCTCACATGGCTACCAATAGCTCTTCTCTCGATAGTTCTCGCCAATCGCATGGACGACCCTAATTTGCCGACGCCTCCTTGTAGCAGCCTCCCACAACTATGCCTACCCTAGCCTTGACACTCCTAACAAGACCCGATCTCCACGCTCATATCTTAGCTAGTGACAAGGGTGCCAAATGCAGTACCACACTGTCCTACAATGTTCCCTCTTTTGGGTTATTCTTGCAACCACGTCCTTTGCAACAAAAGTTGCGACCGCATGTCAATGTCACCACTTCCACTTTCCAACCAACTCTTGAGTGGCTTCTGGATAGTGTTGTCTTGCACCATGTCACCGCAGACTTGAGAAATCTCTCTCTATACAACACTTGTTCTAACGACATTGTGATCAGTGATGCTACATGTTTGACATCACCCATACCGGTTCTACTACCTTTCCTATGTAAGAATGTTTTCAATTATTCTTAATTGACTCGTGTGATAATATTAGATTTAATATTAAAAATCATTTAATTCATTGGTTTAAGGTGGTATCGCTTGATGGAAGCGGTAAAGGATTTAAATTTTGAATTTTAAATCAATTCATTTCAAAAAGGTCCTCTCCCCGCCCATAAAGACTCTCTGAGAAAATTTCACCATCACGTATTTTTGAAAGTCAGAGAAGAAAATCGAAGGGTAAAGGGATAGAAATAGATAAGTTTTTGTTTGAAGAATTGTTATCATTATGGATCCAGGTTAGTAATAATAAATTCTTATTTTACTAAATGTGAATATCATGAAATCAAATATCCTGGATTATTTATGAATAAATTGCAGAACCCATAAAGTTATTTTATTTTCATAAACTAACTTGTGGATGTGTTTGGAGAGATTCGTGATTTTCCATGAATGAACTTAATTAATATTGGTGATCTACAAATGGTGCACTACAAATGAATTCAATTTATGCGTGTAGTTTCTGATTTCTAATCTTGCATATATCTGATATAATTCGGATGAGTGGTAGAATGAAAAGTTTGTTACTGTTTGCTTCCATGCTTTGAAGTCTAGGACTCGATTACAATAGTTTTAATTTAAAAATTAAGATAATCTCATTATTTGAATGTTATATGATATGTGATTATGTTTATCTACAATTTTAAATTCATGTTCACAGTGTACCTAAATAAATAAATATTTGTTTAGATACGAATAAAAATAATGATTAAAGTGCGAATAATGATTAAATAAAATTTTTATTTGTTTTACGATGATTCTTCGGAATAAGAGTATGGACCGAGATAATGCAAATTTTAAAAACATGGTTTGATGTATTGTATGTTTTTCATTTATAAAATTTGTTATTATCCTTCCGTGAATATTATCATCAGTAAATGATGATATTATTATTATTATTTAAAAATCATTATAACAACAGCACCTTCTGATGTGATATTATCCTTTTATTCGAATTTATTATTATCCCTTTTCATTTGAATCATCCTTAATGTAGTGATAAGTAATATTTTGAAGCATCCGCTAATGAGACGAAAGATTTGAATTTAGCGATAAAAATAAAATTTATTTTAATACATAAGTAAAGAAATAAATTGAAATTTTTGAAATCAGGGTGTTAGTCACCAAAGTGGCCTACCCATAAGTGTCATAATTTTCAATTTGAATGTTTGTTTAGTTATTTATGAAATTATTTAATTATTATATTAATTTTATTGCTCACACAATAGATGCTAAAGATGATATAATAAGAATTTATTGAGAGTGATTGTGTTTCATTATTATAGGACAGTTAAAGATCACCCAAAGGTTGATTATTTGTCCTGATAATTTATGAACATAAATGTCGGTAATATGGATGCATTGCAAGTTGTGTTTATATATCCAAAGGTAGTAGATATATCTAATTACTGCATTTATATTTACCAAATTAAGATAAATTTCTTAGCATCATTATGTTGTATGTAGTATATTGATGGATTGCTTGGTGAACATCAATATATAATTAATATATTACTATATGTTTTCTTAGTCTATTAAGCATGTTAATATTAAGATTAAAGCATTAATGTTAAGATATTTCTTGCAGTAACAATGCCCATGCACTCGCATTTCTCTTATGTTCTAGTTTTTAGTGGTCTTAATTTTTCTGAATGGAGTGAACAAATCCATTTTTTACCTTGGGGTAATGGATCTAGATTTGGCACTCCGAGTCAAAAAGCTAGCAGATATTACTGTTTTGAGCACTGCTGAAGAAAGGAATCATTATAAAACCTAGGAAAGGTCAAACATATTGAGTTTGATGTACATGCGAATGAGCATAGCAAACAACATTAAGACAGCTCTCCCTAAAACTAATAATGCTAAAGAAATGTTAAATTTTGTGGAAGAGCTCTCTGACTTGATTGATAAGTCTCTTGTTGGGATGATAATGAGTACTTTAACCACCATGAAATTTGATGGTTCGTACTATGCATGAACATGTAATTAGAGATGACTAATTTGTCGACCAAGACTTAAGTCATTAGGAATGGAGGTGAATCTGATTTCCCTTCATGCAATTCATTTTGAACTCCTTACCAAGTAGTATGGTCCCTTTCAAATGAACTATAATACCATGAAGAATGAGTGGAATGTGCATCAATTGCATAGTATGCTAGTTCGGGAAGACCAGTTTGCAAAACAAAAATTCACTCCATCAATTATGCCAACCAATGAGGAGAGTGAAAGAAAGGAAACATGCTAATAAAAGGAAAAGGTTACCAAAAGTTCGAAGAACACCTTTAAGATTCACGAAGGGCCTAAAGTTGGCGGATACCATTTTATTGGCTAGGCATTTCAAAGTTATCCCAGACGTAAAACAGTTCGAAAGAAGAGTAAACATAATGCTTATCATGTTTGAATCATATTTGGCTGAAGTTCCTAATAACACTTGGTGGCTTGATTACGGATGTACAACTCATGTTTCTAATATAATGCGAGGATTCCTTTCAATCAAACCCGCAGACGAATAAGAAATTTGTCCTAATGGGCAACCGAATGAAAGCTCCAGTAGAAGCTTTTGGGACTTACCGTCTTATTCTTGATAGTGGACGTCATTTGGACTTATTCGAGACCTTTTATGTACCTATTATATCTAGAAATTTAGTTTCACTTTTGAAGCTTGATAAAACTGGATATGTATTTAAATTTGGTAGTGGTTGTTTCAGTTTGTACAAAAACACATGTATGATTGGTGTTGGTACATTATGTGATGGATTATATAAAGTAACTCTTGACAATCCTATATATTGAAACTCTTATGACCTGCGTCATAATGTAGTACTAACGATAGTTCAACCCGATAGACAATGCTTACTTATGGCATAAGCGTTTGGGACATATTTCCAAAAGAACAAATGGAAAGATTAGTAAAGAATGAAATCCTTCCAAACTTGGATTTCTGAGATCTAAGTGTATGTTTGGATTGTATTAAAGTAAACAAACAAAACACACACAAAGAAAAGAAGTACAAAGGCACCGACTGAAATAATACACATTGATATATGTGGACAGCACGATGTCAATTCTTTTAATAAAGAAAAATATTTTCACTTTTATTGATGATTTTTTTCCATTTATGGTTATGTCATTTGCTACATAGAAAAATCTCGGAGCTATAAATGCTATCAGAAATTTTCATTAATGAAGTTGAAAGAGCAATTGGATAAAAATGTGAAAATTGTAAAAGATCTTATAAGAATTGGTGAATATTATGGAATTATGATGGAAAGAATGACACTGGTCCATTTGCTAAATTTCTTGAAAAGCATGGTATATGTGCTCAATACACAATGCCAGGTACACCATAACAAAATGGTATATCAAAAAGGCGTAATAGAACTTTGTTAGATATGGTTAGAAGTATGTTAAGTAATGCATCTTTACCTATTTCCTTGTGGACTTATGCTCTAAAGACTGTCATATATTTGCAAAATAGGGTTCCTAGTAAGGCAATTCAAAAACTGTACTGAACTATAATTTGAAGGAAACCTAGTCTATAGCACCACATGTTTAGAGTTTGCACGGCAAAAATTAGATATTATAATCATAAGAAAAGAAATTGGATGTAAGAACAATCGATTAGTTATTTTCATTGTTATCCGGAAAATCGAGAAAGGGTTTGAATTTTATTTATACTAACCATATTCTGAGGATTATAGAATTTTGGAATGCTAGGTTCATTGAGAATGATGAAGTAAGTGGGAGAGAAACACCCTAAAAAGTGGATATTAAAGAAATATGTAAGACCTAAGAAAATTTCAATTTTCTGAAAAATGGCAAAATTGTAATTTCGATCAAAATCGAATTTTTTTGAATCTCGGATAAGCAGAGCTTTCTGGATTAGGAAACATCGTGAAATCTAGGCTCTGCGTCAGATTTCGTCGGTCAGGAACGATCGGAATTTCACGTTTTAGGGACAATGGGGAGTAGTGCGGGACATGGCACCTTTTTAGATAGCTTAAGGCGCCACGTGTCAATGTGAGCAAGTCAAACATTAAGCTCAAATGGGGCTCACATGAGACACATGGCATCATGCCATTGGGTGAAAATCTCAAAGTAGATAAATAAGGGATATGGTGTAATCCCATGGGCCACTTAGAGTTGGGCATGTGGCATTGAGATGACTTTTCTCTTGACCTCAATCCTAGATAGCCCGGTTTTGGGAGGAAAGGAAAATAGAGAGAAAGGAAAGAGAGAGAAGAATTACAGGATTTTTTAGAGAAAGCTCTGCCTTCTCTCTGGGAATTCCAGCGATCGGATCGACCCGGTTGACAGACAAACCAAAGTTGCTCCCCCACGGCAAGGGCCTCTACGGCGTGGGTACCAATTTTAAGAGGCGTTTGAACAAACTTGAAGGTAGGGGTTTTCTCCTACTTGATTTACCTTATTTAAGTGTTTTGTTAATGCTTGGGTTTATTTGAGGCCGTGAGTGGCTGTTTGATCGATCCCAAAGCTTGGGACCGAATTGTTGGAATATGTTGAACCCGTTTTGGACAGTGTAGGGACTGTTTTGGGTGGTTGTGTGATGATTTATGTTGTAAATTATGTTTTGGAGTGTATGAGGCCGAAATATGCATGGATTTCGGTTCTAAAGTGGACGGCCTTGATAATTAGGCTGCCCGCGGGCCCATTTTCTTTCGGTTTTAGGACGATTAAAAGCAGTCAGTTTTGCGTGATTGGACCAACGTCTATGTATTGTTACATGAAATCTTGCTAAGATGAATGGCTTGAATTGTGTGATTTAGTATGTTAATGCATGGAATTTTATGTGTTAACATGATGTGGTGATTTAATTTATGTTAATATATGCATGTAAATATTAGCATAATTAGTTCAGGAAATGGCATAATGCACATTCCATGCTTCAGGGCACCCTAGGAAGTCGTGTGGTGGCGCAGAAAGAAATGAAAAATGGAACATGATTTGAAAGAATTTTTGGCCGAAGATTTTCAGAAGAATTGCGGCAGAGTCGTCCAGCGGATCGCCCGGATGGGGACCATAGCATTTCGGAGCGTTATCGACAATTCGGCTGAAGGGTAGTCGATATTTTAAAGAGCTTCGGTAGTGTGTTTCGAAAACAAAAGCTTTTTGTTTTGGAAGCGGTATTTTCTCATATACATGGCTTAGGCAGAGTGTGGGGAGTCGGTGAGGACTCGAGACACAGGATTGGGCATGTAGATATTCAAAATGGGATCACGTATTTTCTTGAGTGTGTGTTTACATTGAATCATTACATATGCACTTAGGTGGGAGTTACCCATTTAGAAATTAATTCCACTGCTGAGCAATAGCTCACCACAATCAAGGAATATTATTTCGGTACGGGGGCGTCGGGAAGAGGCGGCACTCATTAAGTCGTTTGAGAAGAAAGCCGAGATTGTGACACATTATCTTTTTTGTAAAACATATTAGAACTTTAAATTTTAGTATATGTTTGTATTAAGAGTGTAATCAACTCTTGAACCATGTAATATAATTAGTTGGATATATTTTGAAGAGTATGACGTGTAGGCCAATGTGGCCATTTTACTCAGGTGTGTGTCTCATGACACGGGACGTATAGATTTACGCGAGGAGTTGTGGTGGTCAGCGGACACCACGAGAGAGAAACTTCACAAAATGAAGTGCTGATTCCTTTTTAACTTGTATCCTTAATCAAGCTATTCTTCCTCGATTGTTCCTCGAGTTATTGAACGATTTAATAACCACTGATGAACAATATGAAGGATACTCAAATTAATGATATTACTCATAATGAAATTATGATTAATGAACCTGGAGTGGATGAATCACAACCAATAGCATTAAGGAGATCTCAAAGAGAAAAGAGATTAGCTATTCCTAATGATTATGTGGTATACCTACACAAGTCAGAAAGTGACTTAGGAATTGAAAATGACCCAGTGACATTTTCACAAGCCATGAATGATGTTAATAATAATTAATGGTTAGAAGCCATGAAAGATGAGTTAAAGTCTATGGTACATAATGAAGTCTAGGATCTTGTTGAATTACCAGAAGGTCATCGAAAGGTTGGTTGCAAATGGGTCTTTAAGACCAAACGTGACTCCCATGGTAATTTAGAATGTTACAAGGCCAGATTAATTGCCAAAGTGTTTACTCAGAAAGATGGCGTTAACTATAGAACCTTTTCACTGTCTCTAAAAAGATTCATTTTAGAATTATCATGGCTTTAGTAACTCATTCACGATTTAGAGTTACATCAAATGGATGTGAAAACTGCCTTTTTAAATGGAAATCTAAATGAAGAAGTTTATATGGATCAACTAATGGGTTTTATAAAAAAAAAAAAAAAGGAAAGGAACATATGGTGTGTAAACTGAAAAGATCAATATATGGACTTAAACAAGCTTCCCGACAATGGTATCTTAAGTTCAATGATACTATTGTTTCTTTTGGGTTTAAAGAAAACACTGTTGATCGATGTATATATCTGAAAGTCAGTGGGAGTAAGTTTATATTTATGATTCTATATGTTGATGATATCTTACTAGCAACTAACAATCTTCATCTCTTATATGAAACGAAAAGTTTTCTCTCTGTGTAGCAAGAATGAAGATATGAGTGAGGCGACATATGTGATTAGGATAGAGATATTCCGGAATAGATCACAAGGAATGTTAGGTCTGTCTCAAACATCCTATATAAATAAAGTTTTAGAGAGATTCAGAATATAGAATTGCTCTGCCTCTCCCGTTCCAATTAAGAAAGGAGACAAATTTAGTCTCATGCAATGTCCACAGAATGATATGGAACGAAAACAAATGGAAGCAATTACGTACGCATCTGTTGTTGGGAGTCTAATGTATGCTCAAATTTGTACAAGACCATATATAAGCTTTGTAGTGGGAATGTTGGGAAGAAACCAGAGTAATCCTGGGTTAGATCATTGGAAAGGCTAGAAGGTTTTGAGATATTTGCAAGGAACAAAGAATACATGCTTAACATAGGAGATCTGATCATCTTGGAAGTAATTAGATATTAGGATTCGGATTATCTTTGGTTGTGTAGACACACGAAGTCCACTTTTGGCTATCTTGTATCTTTTTAGCGGAAAGGCCATATCTTAAAGTGTAAATATTAAGTGATTGCTACACATCTTCTACATCTTTGAATTTGTTCAGTTCTTTGAGGCTATAGTTCGAGATAAATGGGTACGTGGACTTTGTTTCAAGGCTTGGTTGTTGATAGTATGTATTGACCGCTGAAAGATTTATTGTGATAATTCTATGGCCAGTCTTCTTGATAAAAATGATCAGTATTCCAAAGGTCACTAAGCGCCATGGAATTGAAAAAACTTCTTGTTAAAGAAGAGGTTGAAACAAAGAGAGTGTTTATAGAACATATCAGCACAAATCTTATGATTGTTGATCCTTTGATAAAGAGGTTACCACGAACCATTCTTAGTATGTTGAAAGAATATGGGCCTCATGTATATTAGATTTGATTACTGATTCGAGTATTAAAAATATATTGACATGAGCTCATTAAAGTACAAGGATTACAGATTTTTCTTGTTTATACCTTGTGTATACATAATTTTATAATGATTGGTAAACATGACTTACTTTGAATGGAGATAATAACATTTGGACCTCGAAATATATCTCACTTATGAATAATGGTTACGAAGAAAGAGAGAAATTAGTATAATAGTGGTACATGGAAGGAACTATGTCGTATAATAGGCGTACAACCGCCATGACTCTTATTATTCTTATTGTAATTATGATTTTATGATGATGCCAATGAATGAATGAAAGTAATGTGCATTATGACAAACATTTTATTAAATCATAAAAAAAATAAAAAAAAATTTATTATCACATGAGTCAAGTGGGAGAATGTAAGAATAATTTCAATTATTCTTAATTGACTCGTGTGATAATATTAGATTTAATATTATAAATCATTTTAATTCGTTAGTTTAAGAGTGGCACAGCTTGATGGAAGCCAGTAAGGGATTTAAAATTTTGAATTTTAAATCAATCCATTTCAAAAAGGTCCTTTCCCCTCCCATAAAGACTCTCTGAGAAAATTTCACCATCACGTATTTTTGAAAGTTAGAGAAGGAACCGAAGGGTAAAGGGATAGATATAGATAAGTTTTTTTTTGAAGAATTGTTGTCATTATGGATCCAGGTTAGTAATAATAAATTCTTATTTTGTTAAATGTGAATATCATGAGAAATCAAAATATCACAGTTCTTATTCTGGAATAAATTAAGAGAACCCATAAAGTTATTTTATTTTCTTAAAATATCTATACCCTCTAGTTTGTTTGTGAAACAATGTTGATATTGTATTACCTATTATCATTCAAATCTATTATTTTGGGCATTGATATTAGATGAATTAAAGTTTATGATCACAAAATTTTATTGTTTTTATTCATTTACTGTAACAATAAAGTGATTTCTTGATAATCCCATGGATAAAATATTAACACCCATAGATGGCTAAATCAAATAAGTTCAAAGGAAAAATTATGAGGTAAAATTCTGATTTTTAGAGAAGATTTGATTAAAAATCTGAAGTTTATGAATAAGAGAAAGCCTTGGGAATAGTGCTTCACCAAGAACATTGGGTCTTGGTGATCGAGAAGGATAAAGAGAGTCTAGTTATGCAGAGTGAGGATTCAACATATAGTTGAATTAGCCTCAACCCTCTGATGATGAGCATGAAATGCGTGTATATAAAATAATATGCCTATATGTGCAAATGCACGTGTCGCCTCAAGTAGTAAGTGGGAAGAAATAGAAGTAACATAAACTCCTTAGGGAATAGAAAACACTAAATCTTGAAATTAGAATGATCTAACTTTGTTTGGATGAGAAGTGAGATGAAAGTGAAAAAGAAAACAAACTAAGAAGCGAAATCCTAAACTAACATGTGAATGATGAAAATGGAAGGCTTAGGGTTTAGACTTCATTTAGCTAATCGTTATGAATTCAAACCAATTTATTCCCAAGTAAAATTCAAATCGTCTATTAATGGCAAGTTGTTTAGTGTGAATTATGTCAGCATTTTAGCATGTCTTTTGTGCATATATTGAGCTTTCGATGCTAAATTCACACCTTAATAGTTCAAGTTTATACTAAATCTCCTCCCATCTTATATTTTGCAGATAATGAAGGAAAATCAAGAAACACGAGCTAAAGCTGTGAAAAAATTGAGGAAATTTGCTTCTACAGAGTTCATATCACGACTTCTGCCTTGATGTCGCAACATCAAGACTCCCCACTGAAGATTTATTTGTAATGATGTCGCGACATCAAAATCCTTTTGAGAACTGAGTTTTCGCCCTCCAGCCATGTAGCAACATCAAGACCTATGATGTCGTGACATCGTCACCCTGCTGAACATCACTGTTTTCATGTTGTAGTGATTTCACGGAATCATGCCCTAATGTCACGACATCCTTACTTTGGGCTACATAGAAAAACTTTCTATTTTAAGCCTCTGTTCGTGACCCATTTTCTAGGGGATCTATTTAAGCTCTCATTTCTAGGTTTTTAGGGTTTGGACTTTGAGGGAGAACACACCTATCTAGGGCTTCTCCTCTCTTCTTCTAGAATCATATTAGGGTTTTGATTTTTTAGTATTTTACTTAGGATTTAGATCAGATTTTGGAGATCCAACCTGCTAGATAGACATCCTTTAGGAGACTTCTAAAGATTTAAAGATTATAAGAAGAAGAAGAAAAAGAAGAAGAAGAAGAGCAAAGATTGAAGATCATCAACTCATTAGAGTTTCTTCTCCAATTTTCTTCATGTTTTTAGTTTATCTTATTTTGTATCAACTCATAGTGATGTTCAAATTCAGTAGCCTAGGGTTTTGATTGTAATTTGGATATGAACCTTATATTAATGTGTTGATTTTTAAATCTTTTATCAATTGGCTATTAATTTCTCATTGATTCATGTTTTAAATTATACGTATTGATTCTTGATCCCTATCAATATGTTATTTGACCTGTTACAAGATTTGAGAAGTGAGTAAGAAGTTAGACCTTTATGAATCAACCTAATTTTCCAAATAATAGAAATATTAATAGGAATTATGAGGCATAATTGATTTTCCTTTTCCTTAATGCATTACTGGGGCCTGGGGTTGAGTTGAGGAGCAATATACTTGGTGTTAGTTGGTAGATCATGAGTTTTCAAGAAAGGCTAATGATTAGTATTGTGAGGCTTACCTTGACCATGTGTTTAATTTGACAATTTGAGAAGAAATTAATCTTAATATTTAGGGATTATCCATTTACATCAAAATCCTAGGGTCTTTTAATCTAGTAACCTTTTTCCTTTAGAGAATTCTAATTCAGTTTTTCCTTGAAATGTGACGCCCCAAAACCGGGGGTCCGTTGACAACCCGTCAACCCGCGGAATATTCGTGGATGTCGGGTAACTTCGGCCACCACTCATAAAGATCGAGTGAGTCTCCCTTTGTACGGGAGCTCTTCCACAGTACCAAAACCTATCCCCGATAATCAGCAATGACCTGAGTGCATGCGGTAAAATATGTGTATAATTTGCATTATGCCATAAAATATCAACCAACTATCTTACATGGTTTCAGGATTAACACATTACTCTTAATACAACATATATTAAAATTATAGAGTTCTAATATATTGTAACATCAAAGCCACAGTGGCTTTCTTGGCTGCCAGCGGCCTCTGGCGTGATGCAGCCTTCGATCGCTCTGTGCAAATGGTGATCCCTCGACAAAGTGAAACAAAGCACAATAGAGACAATTTCCTACATGGGTTACTCCCACCTAAAGTGCATATCTTAGTGAAACAATCACATTCAAGAAATTTCATGAACCTGCTGAGAATGCTCTCTGTGGCCCAGACCCATGTCTCGAGTCCTCACAAACTCTCACATATACTTGGCCAGAAAGTGAGTAAAATAATCAGTTTCAAAACAAGCTATTTGTTCTTGAAAACACACTATCAGTTTCGATGGAAGAATATTTGGACAACTCTCGAGGCTAATCTATTGGATAACCCTCCGAAACAATTCATAGGCCCCTCCGATGTGAATTGTTGGATATCTCTAACACAATTCTCGGAGAAAATCTTCCGTGAAATTCCTTTTCTAAACATTTTTCATTTTGTTTCATTTCTTGTCATGCACTCACACCACCTAATATTCTAAGTACTTGATTCATATGGAATGCATTATGCCAATTCCAAATAATTTATGCTAATACAATTCACATGCATATATTAACATAATTTACTCAACAATCATATTATTCAATTTCACATCAATAACACCAAAGTCATCATAGGCTAGTGCTTAAAAACAAACAATTCATTTGAATCACTTACAAAACACATTTTCACACTAAGAAAATCACATCACTATTCATGTGGAATGGTAAGAAAGCCTCGGGATTCTTATTCATGACCACCAAATTTAGGATTTTCTCAGCTCGTTCAAGGTTTTGAGACCCGAGATTCTGACTAAATCAAACCTCCAGAATATCCCTAACCATAAACATGAAACCTGCCAAATAATAAACCAAGTAGGAAAGATCCTACCTCTTGCAGGTGTGAGAACTCCACAGGTGGAGTGTCCTGCGTAGCCCTCGCCGCGATAGAACAACTTTACTTCTTGCTGTCGAAGCGAGAAGTCGAATGGTAGGAAGGCACATTTTCTCTCTCTAGAAATCACAAAACCTCACTTTCTGCACCAAACTTCCAGCCACTGCCGTTTTTGCCCATTTTGCCTCTAAATGAAGAATATGACACTGTTCATCTTTTGTCTTATTATCATTAAACTTTCATTTAATTCTCATCATGTCCCTTCTTCTAGATTTTTGACACTTGGCACTATCTAGGTCATCTATTTCCATCATCTCTCTACTCCTTTACAACGTATTGTCATGAGTACGTAGCAGTCAGGTTACTTTTTGTCATCACATGTCTCTGAACTGTTTATTTTAGGTACCGGTGCCTCAGCGATGAAATTTTGGTATCTCGGAATTCTATGAAATTCGACGTGGTAGCTAGATTTTGTGAGATGATTCCAACGATGAAGTCTGTTTTGTCATCCGAGATATAGAAAAATTTTGGGTTTTTACCAAAGTGCAGTTTTGCCATTTTCCGAAAGTGGGGTACTGTAGGTCTTACATTTCTCCCCCTCTTTAAAGAATTTCGTCGAAGTGCGGACAATCACAACAACTCATGCATGGCTGCGTGTACTATACCATGCATGTAAACTAGTTATTTAGAAGTGACTAACGACCAAACCACGTACCGTATCCCTAAACGAGAAGGGGATAGGTGGCCATCGTGTCCTCGCTCCCGTTAACTCCTCAACTCCACGGTCTTTGCCATAGCACCCTCACTAACCTCACGGTCTTACGTCACAAAACCTGATCACGGCTATCTATAGTACTTTCTTGGTCCCTCTCCTCGAAGGTCTGTCAGTGTGACCCCTCTATCTCTTCCCGATCCACCATGAGCTAGATCTGGGTGTACCTCAGAAACATGGAGACGTGAAATACCTCGTGGACACGACATCTTTGAGCGATAAAGCCAATCGATGCCTTCTGATTATCTACCCTCTTGAGTATCTCGAAAGGGTGATAAACCCCTCGGCCGATGGCTTCTCGCGCTTGCGAATCGATATCTCTTAGGCATCACCTTGAAGGCGTGATCCACCAACCTCAAATTCTAAGAGTCGGCGTCGTACGCCGGCGCTGGCTCGCCTGCGGCTCTGGCCAGTGGGAAGGCATTGTCGTATCAAGCTGCCTTCTGGTGTCTCTGGTCGTCGGGGACCCGGTGATGGAGCTCTGCTCGCTCGGTCGACATAGCAGTGATCTACATGGCCTCCTTACAATGCATCGC
This sequence comes from Tetrastigma voinierianum, assembly GCA_016808115.1. Taxonomy (NCBI): domain Eukaryota; kingdom Viridiplantae; phylum Streptophyta; class Magnoliopsida; order Vitales; family Vitaceae; genus Tetrastigma; species Tetrastigma voinierianum. The sequence continues at coordinate 317,916 of JAEQBH010003085.1, forward strand.
CTTGGTATGTCGTATACTACGCACGATAAGCTGTGTTGTAAGCGAATTCCACTAAGGGCAAGTACTCTTCCCGGCTACCCCTTATGACCCGGGGCCGCGTGCACCATGACATGTCCTCCCAACACATATGGTCCTCTCTAGTGACCATCACATTTGTGGGTGGAAAGTTGTATTCATGGTGGTGTGTGCCACAACCTTTTAGGCTTCTTTAAAAGTGCGTTGCTGTGCAGGTCTCTATTCGGCACTATGGATCTTTGGTACTCCCGACATGTGGGACAATCTCTCGAATGTACAGCCGGCAGAATCTCTCAATGCTTGAAGGTCATCCATACAGTTGAAAATTATGCCGACTTTGTGTAGGTCCTATCACCATTACCTCATCATGTCCTTGCGGTGTCAGTGGAAAGTGGGTCACAAAATCCGTAAATGACATTAACTCCGCACTCCAGCTTCCACCTCGATGGCTGAAGTAGCCTACGGCTACTAATGCTCGATAATAACTGGCGACACGTGAGACATCGTCGAGCAAATCCCCTACGTGTCTCTTCATCCCTCTCCGATGTACTAGCGATGAAAGATGCTGGTACATCTTCATGCCACTGGATGCGCGACAAATGGAAGGTGAAACTCCTGAGAATCTCCTCTCTCAAATGAGTCAACTGGGAGCCACTACATCTCATACGAAGACTACCATCTGCGTGGTGGTCTGGCCCTCAAATCACATGTCTTTGTGGCCCAATGCCCGAGTCACTGATGGGTACTATCTCCGTGTCCTACTGGGACACCGATAACTGCGCCGCGAGGGCGGTGTAGCCTCTTAAGCTCCCCAGCGTGCCACTAAGCACGCTCGTTGTCTGTGGCACAAACTATCCGGAGTCTCGAGCATCCACCACTACTGGAGAAGCTATCTTGCCAATGCTCCCAGGACTTGGTAGTGCATCAACCACCACATTTGCCTTGCGGGATGGTAATGCAGTGAAGTCATCATCCTCTAGATTCCATCATCTAATTGCCTCATATTGAGGTCTATTTGATAATGAAAATATCTTGAGACTTTATGATGTGAGTACACCTTGAACTCCTCTACCATATAAATAGTGGCGCCAAATCTTCAGCGAAGACTCGGCCGCCAACTCCATGTTTTGTGTGGGGTAGTGCGCTCATGATTCTTCAACTGCGAACCTGCTTCCTACCTCTCAATTTGCATGAAACACATCCCGGTCGCCCTCAAAGGCATGCAATACACTTTATGTACCCCTTTGTCCTGATGGGACTATCAAGATAGAATGCGAAGTAAGCCTCCTCTTCAACTCTTGAATGCACTCACCGCATCGATCATCCCAATCAAACTTGGCCTCCTTCAGTCAATCGTCATAGGTGCCGCTAATCGGGAGAAATCTCGTCAGATCTCTGTAGTACCAGTAATCCCAAACTACATATCTCAAGAAGCCCGACTTGGCCTCTCTGACTCATGCACCGACCTTCTCTGGGTCCAGCGGCACGATGCGACTGCGATGTCTAAAAATCTCACCTCGATGGCTAAAACCGCCCTTGCCCGAACTTGGCATACAGTTGATGGTCTCTCAACAACTGTAATACAATCCTCAAATGATACTCATGCTCCCTCTCAGACTGGGAGTAGATCAAAATGTCATCCATGAAAACTACGACAAACTGATCTAGATAGGGTTGGAAAACCCTATGCATGAGATCTGAATCTTGGTAGGCGCGTCGTCGATCAAAAGGGCATCAGTAAACTCAAAGTGCCCATAACGTGTCCTAAACAACTTTGTCTTAAGGATATACATCTCGCCTCGGTGATTGTAACTTGATGCGAGTGTCTATCTGAAATAACGCCTGGCTCCTCTCAATGATCAAACAAATGCGTCAATCTCGGCAATGGTACGATTGTGACTATATACTGTTCAATGTCTATAATCAATGCCGCGGTAGAAGGTTTATCCTTCTTCAACTGCAAATAGAACGAGGCGCCCCATGTTGATGCTGGGTCACAATGAATCCTTGTCCGGTAGCTCCTGCCATTTGGACTACGAGTTCCTGCAGCTCAAGCTGGATAACAAAGTCTACAACCCTCTGGAGGCAATCGGTAAATCAGCTCGGAAGAAACATCCTCATACTGCGCGAGACTACTCGGGGTAGATCAGAGTACGGTCTCACCTCATCCTCCAGGGTAAGGCATGCTAGCCAGCCCTTCAGCGTCTGACACGGACTCGTACAACATGCGGGGCAAAGCACCACATCTTGTCCTCCTGAAACCTGGCAGCGAAGTGCGGTCCTGCGTGTAGGCGGGTCAGCCTCTCGGCTCCTGATCGATGACGACTCTGTAAGTTGTCAGCCAATCCATCCCAAGGATGGCTGATAGAACTCGACATGTCCATGATCTCAAGTCCTTTGTGAGTAGAGTCCACGAGGATCTCTAACTCACAACCACATTTATATCATCCCTATTCTAGCCATAATCCCTGGGGATAACTCACATATAAAGATATCGAGGCCTCGACCTCTATCTGGCCCGATCACGACAATGAATGAATGCGGCGCACGAGAATCAAATAACACTCTTGCCCATAGACGAGATAGCAAAAGCGTGCAGCCTTGGCCCGGCTGATCTGCGGACTCAGCCGGTGGTGTGATGGCATAGACACGCCTGAACCCCACGACGCCATTTGCATGGGCTCTCGTCATACTGCCTTAGCCCATAACGGCCTCTTTGCTTTGTTTATTATATGAGGGAGGTACCCGTCGCTCGGCTGAAAACTAGGTCTACGAGTGCATGCAGGTGGCAGAGAATATCTTGTATCCTCTCTTGTCCCTCATGGCTGGGGCTGCGTTGTCCAGACCCAGGATCCACACATCTCGAAGCGATCCCTCCTCCTTAATAATAGAACAGCGGCAATGGTATGCGCCATACGCTAGCATGACAGCCAGCCACGATGCATCCCTTTGGCTCGGATGGCGCGACTGGAACCTCGAACTAGAAACCCTCTTCCTTTCAGAACTAGAAGAGTAGCTCTCCTTTTCTCTTGCTCTGTGCAGCGTCCCAGGTGCTCAGGAGGCATGCCAGATCTCTCTCTCTGTGGTCGAGGCGGGTCCAAGCCATAGAGTCCATGTCTGGTAGGCAAAGTCTTACAATCCTCCCCCGAATGGACAACTTCAGCCCATTCTCGAATCTCCTTACCTTGGCCATGTCCGTGGCCACGTAGTCATCAGCAAAATGGGCTAGCTCCGTGAATCTAGCCACATATATCCGATCATCGTCCCACGCGACTCACAGAACTCCTGACGCCCGGCGTGATGAGTAGTATCGGGAAAATACTTTCCCATGAAAGATCATGGAACTCTGCAAGTCATTGCCTCTAAATCTCTAGAGTCTTTGCCAGTTCACCATACTTGGCCTCACCACTCTGCATTTGGAGCGGCTAGTCTAATCCTAGTGGGTATCGGAGGGCGATCTGTGGCCTCCGATATCTTCTCGGCACTGCATGAACCAGTAGGCGCCACCGTAGAGTCTCGTTGCCCAGATGTCGGAGAATGATGTGCCTTGAACCTCTGGGGTTACCGGACCTCCCACCCCGGCTGCTGGCCCACTGCTGCCTGTGCTTGGCCGGGCTGCGCGATGCCTACGACCTCGCCCAAAACCTGTTTGGTGAATCTTTGGTGGTGCTTGGCTGGCGCCTTGTGGAATGACCTCCTCACGTCCTAGCCTCGACAACCATCTCTACACATGTTAAATGGCAAGTTAATATTCAATGCAATGTCTCTAAGGCGTAAACATAGCCTCGAGACACTGATACATCTGAGAAAACATTTCTTATAATGTCCATGCATTCGCCGTGTCTGAGGCCATAATTTCATATATTAAATCATAAGTAACAAAATAATTTTATTTTAGAAAATTTTATTTGATTTGTTTTATTTGATTTTATTTTTTATTATTATTATTTTTAAAACTTAGTGAACAGTGCTCATGAGCGGTTCAAGAACAAATATCCAAACGATGACTCGAATAGTGCAAGTGAAATTAGTCGAGGTCACACGGTCGCCCCACCCTTAGCCGGCTGCCTTTCGCATTGCGGCCGTGTACGGGGCTTGGCACGGCCGTGTCGTGGGCTGGCGGCCGTGTTCGCGCGCACCCGGCCCGTATCGCCCAGGCCACTGTCAGCGGGTACGTAAGCGCGCGATGCCGCCGTGTTGCGACTGCGGTCATCCCTCGACCCGCGATACAATTTTTGTATCGCGTCCTGCCAGCCCGAGGCTATGCGTCTTGGCGCGAGGCCGCACGCCAGCTCGTGAGTTGACGTGTGGTAGGGTATCATAGCCCTACCACGCCGTGTCATGGCCTCATTCAGCCATATCGCGGTGCGTCCCTTGCACTGCCTCCCAACCTTGTGTCACTTGCCTGTCACGATACAATACATTGTATTGTGACCAGCTTCGAAGATGACGATGGCCATCTTCTCGGCTCTGATTTTTTTTTTTCATTCATTCTTGGAAAACCACTAAAATATTTTTTCTTCATTTTTCAGTAGAACCAAAAATATTTATTTTAAATATTTTATATTTTTCTTTTCTTGTTTTACACCTTTAATAAACTGAAAAATTTCTTCTCATCCATTTTTTCCTATGTCTTTATTCACGAAGCACACATTTCACACAACATTCTAACAATCACACAATAACATAAAACACAATGCATCACAGTGTTTCTAATTACATCGTGACTTCCTAGGCAGTCACCTACCTAAACTCTAACATCGAGCTATACTAAGCTGTGATGTTCTTAAACATGTGACTATAGCCTTGAGTCCCTCGACCCTAGGTATTTGTATGCCTAAGTTCCTACACACGAGCTCCCAAGGTAATCGTTTACCTTGGCTCTGATACCAGGCTGTGACGCTGGCCAGGGAGGTCCGTTGACCTTCGTCAACCGCGGAATATTTGTGGATGTCGGGATAACCCGACACCACTCCTCTAAATCGACGAGTCTCATGCTGTGCGGGAGCTCTACCTAAGGTACAAAACCTGTCCCAATAATCAACAATGACCACATAAGGTCTACATGGGAGTAAAAACTTGGGCCCCTGCATTCCTTACAAAATATCAACCAATATCTTACATGGTTCGAGAGTTAACACATTACTCTTAATACAACATCATTAAGTGCAGGTTCTATTACATATTGCCTAACATCAAGCCTGATGGCTTTCTTCTAACACGACCTCTAGTGAGTGCACGCCTTTCTGTCGCTCCTGTACTGAAATGGTGATCCTCGACGGAATTGAGGCAAAGCCCATTAGAATGATTTTGCATTAGTTTACTCCCTGCATGGGTGCATCATGGAAAACAATCACATTCAAGCAATTTCATGAACCTACTCGAATGTATACATGCCTAAACCCATGTCTATAAAGTCCTCTTGACTCCCTCACATATGCCTAAGCCGAATCTGATAAAATAATCGGTTTCAAAACAAGCTATTTGTTCTTGAAAACACACTCACCGAGAGATTTCGGTAAAATGTTGGACAACCCTCAGGCGAATGCATTTGGATAACCCTCGAAACAATTCACAGGCCCCTCCAGTGAATTGTTGGACATTCTCCCAACACAATTCTCGAAAAATCTTAAAGTCGAAATTCCTTTCTAAACATTTTCATTTTTGTTTCATTTCATATCATCATCCACCTAATATTCTAGGCTACCCTAATTACATATGGAATGCGTGTAATTCAAATAATTTATGCTAATACAATTCACATGCATATATTAACACATAATTTACTCACAACAATCATGTTATTCAATTTTCACATCAATAACACCCAGAAATTAGCTCATGGCTAATTAGCAAACCTGAAGCAATTCATTTGAATCACTTACAAAACACATTTTCACACTAAGAAAATCACGTCACTATTCATGTGAACAGTGAAACCCTCGGGTTATTGTTCACGGCCACCAAATTTGGGATTTTCTCCACTTGGTTCAAAGGTTTTGAGACCGAATTTATGGCTAAATCAAGCCTCAGAATATCCCTAACCATAAACATGGCTCTTAGTCAAAGAATAAACCAAGTAGGAAAAGATCCCTACCTCTTGGAATTGTCGGAACTCCATCAAATCGGTGTCCACGTGTAGCCCTCGCCGCATAGAACAACTATACTTCTTGCTCGTCGAAGCAGAAGCGATCCGAATAGCGAGAGAAAATCTAGAGGCGCTACCTCTCTAGAAATCACAAAACCTCACTTTCTGCACCAAATTTCTAGCCATTTCCATTTCTGCCCATTTTTCCTCTAAATGAAGAAGATGACACTGTTCATCTTTTGTCTTATTATCATTAAACTTTTATTTAATTCCCATCATGTCCCTTCTTCTAGATTTTTGACACTTGCCAATAACTAGGTCGTCCATTTCCATCAGCTCTCTACTCATGCAACATGTGTCACGTGAGTACATATAGTGGGTGACTTTTGTCACATCACGTGTCTCTCAGGCTTCGTTTTATGGCACGGGCCACGGTGCCTCGAAGCGTGGAAATTCAACGTCTCGAAATTCGTGGTAGCTGAATTTACGAGAGCGATTCAATGATGAAATTAGTTTAAAGTAGATTCGAGATCTAGAAAAATTTTGAGTTTTTACCAAAATTACCGTGTTGCCCTTTTTCCAAAAATTGGAATTTTCTCGGGTCTTACATGAAATCAATTTGTATTTGGTAATCTTAGAATCCCCCTTTTAGTTAGCTTGAATATAAGAGAAATTTCCCCAATTTCAGTAGTTATCACCTAACTCTTTGTGGTTTGATATCCGAACGCATTGAGTCTACTATATTACTTGTAGGCTTGTATACTTGTGGGTTCATTTGCACAATAAAAAAAGTAGCCAACAAATTTTTAGCTTTATTGCCAGGGAGTTAGCGGTTTGTGTTAATATTGATACTAAGTTTGGTAACAAAGATTTTGTACCCTTGGACCCGGAACTAGAAAGGACATTGAGACAAATTAGAAAGGGCGAGAAAGAACAAACTAAATTTGAGCAGCAATCAATGAAGAATGTTCAAGGTTTTAGAGAAGGAGAAGAGGTAGAAATTCAATCTACAAGCTGGGAAAGTGTTCCTCAATCAGTCTATCCTATGGAGGAATTTGAGAGATTATGCTCTCCCTCGTGTTAGCATCCCACCAGTGATTAGGGGACCAACTATACAAGAAAATAACTTCGAAATCAAGCCTATCACCTTGCAATTAATTCAAAAAATTCAGTTCATGGGATTTCCAAATGAAGATCCCAACACACATATCTCTAATTTCTTAAAAGTGTGTGATACGGTGAAGTATAATGGAGTGGACGATGATGAAATCCGCCTAAGACTTTTCCGATTTTCATTAAAAGACAAGGTGAAACATTGGCTAAATTCAAAGCCTCCCGACTCCATCACTACTTGAGATGATTTGGTGCACAAGTTCCTCTCAAAGTTCTTCCCTCTGACGAAAGCGGAAAAAATGAGAATTGAAATACATAACTTTACTCAATTTGAGGGAGAGACCTTCTATGAGGTATAAGACCAATACAAAGATCCCCTTAGAAAGTATCCCCTCCATGGATTAGAAAAATGGATGCAAGTGCATCATTTCTAAAATGGTTTGACTGGGACTACTAGAACGCTCTTGGATGCTTCAGCTAGAGGAACCTTGATGAGTAAGAGTGCAAATGAGGCTTATCAAATGTTGGAGAATACGACATTGAACAATTGCCAATGGCCTAGTGAAAGGGTAGCTCCAAAAACACCAATCGGAGTTCATGAGTTAGATGTGTTTGAAAATTTGGCCGTTGAAGTTTCGTTTCTTACAAAGCAACTCCAATCTACCCAACTACAAAATGCTCAAGTTATGGAAAATGTGATCCAAGTACCCCTTCCTTCATGTGATTTTTGCAATGAACCCCATCTTAGTGCTGAATGTCAAATGGGAAATCACTATGGGCAAATGAGTGTGGAACAAGCCCAATACCTGAGTATATTTCCTCAACCCTAATTAAACCCATATTTGAACAACTTAAATCCAAGTTGGAGGAATCATTCCAACCTTTCTTAGAGAAACAACCCAAATGTAATGCATTCAAGGGAGTAAGCTAAGCCTCCACCCCACCCCCCCAAGAAAATAAAGTAAGTTTGGAGGAGATCATGAGTGAGTTAGCCAAGTTCCAAATGGAATTGAGCAAGTCTCAAACTCAAGTTGTTAACTAGACAAGAACCTTTCTCACTAATCAAGCAACTCAACTTCGAAACTTGGAGGCTTACATGGGTCAAATGGCGACCATGTTCAATGAGAAGCAACAAGGAAACTTGCCTAGTGCTAGGCAGCATGACTGTATATAAAAATATGCAACATAATAATACCACAAGAGCACGAGTCGTACAAGTAGTAAATGGACAATAAGTCTGAAAAATCGATCCCATAAGGAAGTTAAATGTAGGTAGGAATAAATACCCCGGTTACTTAATCTTTTTCACTGTCCGAGGTATCAATTTTTGGTGAGAGTAAACGCAAACTATACTAGAATCAAACTAAAGTAAGAGATATGGGGTCTTGTGAAGATTTCCCAAAGAAATGAAGGTTGTCAAAGAATAAAAACTAAAGGTAGAAGAACTAGGGTTGGTTGCTTCGATTAATGCACATGGTTCATATTTGTTAAGGGCTAATAATGTGAATATCTACTTATGTTTGCTCAAGGGAGAATATTATAAGGTTATCACCCTCGTGAATCACCTCAATTTCTCACACTCCAACATCTACTCACCGCTAGGTTCTTCTAGGCGGTTGAGTCACGATAATTTTCTACGAACTGCCTTAGGTATCCTATTAGTCATATGGAGTCTTGCAAGAAAAGAAACTCGAGCCGTGCTAGATTTGATCACCATTAGATCCTTACAAATCTAGCACAATGCTTAATTGATGTTATTCCCTAATAAAATCCATTTAGTACTAGTCATTGCTAATTTCCTAAACTTTTTCATTATGTTAAGTTAATTTTACCAATTAGAATGTGTTTTGAAGACTCAGTCAAGGCCTCGGGTCAAATTTCAGCTATCACTCTTGAAACCCTAGGTCAATTTTTACTACTCTAGGTCTCTAACACAAGTTTTAACACAATTCAATTAGATAAAACTGTAGTAATCATAAAATTTCATCAACAAACATCAACACAAGGAGATTTTCACAAAATTATTCTATAAAATATATAAACTAGGCATTAATGTCTACAACCAACCCTAGAGGATGATTTAGTTCCTCATTACAACTATCATATCATCTAGAATCTTGATTACAAACCAAAATAAAGAAAGAGATAAGTCATAGATACAAAAAAGTGTGAGCTAAGATGCTCTCTAACCAATCCCCAACTGTAAATATCCTCTAGAGAATCGATTCTTCAATTTAGATCCAAAACTTCGAAAGATCAACACAAATACTCAAAAACCCTAAGTTTATTCTAGCTAAGGGTGAGAGAAACCCTAGGATGGGTGTTCTCTCACCAAAATCGACCCCTATCTTTGTCTAATAAACACCTATTTATAGTCTCGGGAAATGGGCCAAAAGCGACTATAGAAAAAGTGGTCCATCGACGCCATGCCGCAACATGACTAAATGTTCATGCCAGAAATTCGTCTCTTGTTGCGACATGAAGATCTCTTATGTCGTGACATGACAGTAAGTTGGCTTCAGGAATTCTTTAGATGCATGATGTCGAGACATGAAGAGAGCACATGTCGTAATATGCTAGTGACTTAATGTCACAACATGGTAGTATGTAACCTTAAATCCTAGGGGGCCTCCATGTCGCGACATGGGGCTTCATGTCTATTTATAGGCATAGCCAATGTGGCTTCATTTTCTTCATTTCTTACACTCCTCGGTTTCTTCCTTATCTACAAAACTAAAGTAAGGAGAGGATTTAGCCTGCAATTGACCTATATAGGTGTGAGTGGCGTGAAGACTCATAAAATGCTGAGAATGAATGGCAGAACTAGGTATAATTCACACTGGCTTTAACACCTCATAAGTGAATCCGAGAAGAGATGGCAAGAAACATTGCAAAGCCATTACTCTTAGAAGTGGCAAAACAATGAAAAAATCAGTCCAACCCAATGATGAAGAGAAATCAAAGGAGAATGCTGAAAATTTTATAGAAAATTCAATAGAAATAGAAGAAAGTGCTAGAAGTGTTGAAAAAACTGAAAAGTTGTTGAAAATTTTAGCAAGTAAGGAGCTAAAGAAAGTAGAGTTGAAGGCTTCTTCAAGGGAAGATACTCTAATTGTCCCCTATCCTCAAAGATTGGGGAAGAATAAGTTGGACAATCAATTTGGCAAGTTCATGGAGATTTTCAAGAAGATCCAAATTAATATTCCATTTGTCGATGAATTGGAGAAAATTCCCTCTTACGAAAAAAATCATGAAAGACATCCTTGCCAACAAAAGGAAGCTAAGTGACTATGAGACTGTTGCTCTTTCCGAGGAGTATATTGTTATTCTTCAAAGAAAATTGCCTCAAAAGCTAAAGGATCTAGGGAGTTCTACTATACCTTGTTCAATTGGAAATTCAATTTATAAAAAAACGTTATGTATCTTGGTGCTAGTATTAACCTAATGCCCTTATCTATTTTCAGGAAACTTGGTTTGTGAGAGGCTAATCCTACGACTATTACCATTCAATTGGCAGATAGATCTATCACACACCCTTGGAGTATTATTGAGGATGTGCTAGTGAAAGTAGACAAATTCATCTTTTCGATAGATTTCATACTCCTTGACATGGAACAGAACAAGGAAGTGCCTATCATACTTGGAAGACCCTTCTTAGCTACCGATCGGGCTCTTATTGATGTACGAAAAGGAGAACTCTGATTGAGCATTCAAGATGAAGAGGTGACTTTCAATGTGTTTAATGCCATGAAGCATCCGATAGAGAGCAATAGTTACTTTATAGTAGACATTGTTGAGGATATAGTGTCTATCCAAAAGGGTCACATTGATCGCTGGAGACTAACTAATATGTAAAATTCTCTGATTTAAGATTAAAGGGAAGCAAAGGAGTGTATGATTTAGGATGAACTCGTTCGAGCGAACAATAGAAGTATTTTGAGAGCTTAGGATCTAGTCACCACGCCCCATCCCTTCAATAGAAGCCTAGGATTCTTGAAGAAGTAAACTCGTCTACTAAGCGTAGATCGCTATGATGTAACTTCCACACTTGCAGGTCATTATCTCGTCCTAAATTTCTCTAGTCGAAGAGAAGAAGTTGAGAGTGCTTAGAGAGCACAAGGAGGTAATTAGATGATCTTTGGCTGATAGAAAGGGGATTATACCATCAATGTGCATGCATCGAATCTTTGTTAAAGGATGTGACGAGCCCATAATTGAAACCCAGGCGAATTAACTTAAGTATAAAGGAAATTAGTGCGAAAAAGAAGTCTTAAAATGGCTTGACTCAAGAGTCATTTATCCCATTTCCAACAACCCATGGGTGAGTTTTGTCTAAGTAGTGCCAAAGGAAGGTGGGATGACAATGATAAAAAATGAGAACAATGAATTAATCCCAACATGAATAGTAAGCGGCTAGAGGATCTATATTGACTATAGGAAACTGAACAAAACCACTAGGAAAGATCACTTTCCTTTGCCATTCATTGATCAGATGTAGAGATGGAAATGAGATGGGGTTTTCCGGAGTTCTCGCTCCACCTCGCCCCTAATGGGACGGGTTTGGACAAAAATTAAACCAGTAGGGGCGAGTTTGGTTTAGATTTTCAAACCCGAACTGGGTTCGAATTTAGTATGTGTAAGACCCGCCTCGCCCTGATAATTAAATTACTAACTTACCCTTCATATATAAATATAACTTTTCTTTTCTAGGGCTTCATTTCTCTCTCAAGTGGCACTTCATTTCTCTCTCAAGTCGCTCTAACCTCCAACCCTATCATCTCCAAGACTCCATTCCATTTTCATCCCATTGATCGTCGATCTCCACCCCAGATGTTGGCTTTGTTGTTTTAGCTTTGTGAGAAGTTATTTTCTTCTGCTTTCATGTCTTTTTTAGTTATCTCTTCTTCTTTGTTCTTGCAGAAACTCAAGGAAAATTGGATTTTGGGTTTGTTATCAATTTCTAGAGATTTTGATGAACCGATCCATGGTGAGGTTTTGAAAAGGGGTAGCAAAGGATTTGGGTTTGAGCTAATATACTACTTTTATTCCCTCATCTGGCTTCTCCTAATCTTCCTCTTGTCTCCCTCTTCAAAAGAATTTTTTTCCTCTCCCTTTATCTTTCTCCTTCTCCATCTCCAACGTTCCCTCTTCTCCCTTTCTCTCTTTCTTTTTCTCTTTTATTTTTTTCTCTCAGACGAATTGAAAGAAAGAATTTTAGATGTTTGTAGAGGATGGATTAGGGCTTTCTTCACTTAGATTTTTTCCATGACCGTCCTACCTTTTTCCATTTGGTCTTTTTTTTTAATAAAAATTAAATTAAAAAGAAAAAAAAAACAAGGACCAGTTTGAACAAAAATTTCAAGCCAAACCATTTTTTTTTTCAATTGATCATTATTTATGTGTTATTAATCAAACAATTTCTGGTTATGCATTTCATATTTGTTGAACCATATTCAGGGCAGGAGAAATCAAGAATGGGGTTTCAAATATCATTCGGGGTCGAGAACAAGAATGGGAGATCTGCCCCATCTCGGGTTTGGGACGAGGATGGGAAATGTCTAAATATTATGGGACGGGGTCGGTGGGGGTGGCCGTCCCATGCATTCGTGCCATCCTAAGCGAGGATGTTAGATGGGTTGGCGGAGCCATGAGATTCTAATGACCTAGAGCGGATATTAAGCTCTGACGGTTGTTATTGCTCCTGAGGACCAAGATAAGACAACCAATGTTTTCAAAATCAGACCGGGCAGCCCGGTTGGTAGTCCGATCGCCAAATCAATCAATGTTTGATCAGTTAGAATGGTTAAATTGAAGTGTGATCAAGCGGCGTATTGAACCATGTGAACCGATGGTTCAACTGGTGAACCGATTAAACCGGTCGGTTTACATGGAATCGACCGGTTCAAATAACATATATATATATATATATATATATATTTTAAATTAAATTCAAAACTACGTCATTTTGATGCCATATATAAGAAAACTTAGAAAAGTCACCCCTTACCCTTTTCTCGGCTTCCCAACCTTTCCCTGACTCCTCTCTTTGCACTTGTAGCAAGTTAGAAACATGACCGTCTATTTTGGCATTTTTTGTTATCATTATTGTCGCCGACTTGGTTTGAGATTCGGGTGAGTCATTAAGTGTTTTCTATTTTCGATCTCTAGTCCTATCTCCCATGTCGCATGAATGTTTGGGGATGTTTTCAGGTGATTTCAAATTTTTCAAACAAGAGTTTCTAAGCAAGAAATGAAATGAAATGCATGTGTTTTAGAGATGACTGATGAGCATCGAGGTTGACATAACTACATGGTTGTCTTCTATACTTGTGTTAGAATTTAGGGTTCTTTTTTTTTTTTTTTAATCGGTTAGAATTTGGGGGTTCATTTAATTTGTAGGCTAAGTGTTTGTTTTATGTACTGGGCATATTATGGATAATGCTTATGTTACTATGTGTGTATTGCTATATTGATTTCATTGGCACTACAATATATTTCATATGTAATCTTCTCTGAAGAGTCCATGAAATATCTTGAAATTAAACTCCATAAAACTGGTAGTGTTTATAATGGTTGAGGACCATTGAAGTTCGAGTCTTGTTTTTTTTATGTAAGGTGGGCAGTTTTTTAAATACTGCCCCATAAGTCTGCAAATAGTAGATCTGCAGAAAGGATTTCACTAATGAATAAATTCTAGATCAAAAACTAGTCTTAGGATTTTTTTTACACTACTGATTTGGAAAACTTGTAGTAATAACTCCCTAGATTCTACAGCTTTTGTTTTCCTTTTCTTTCAAAGGGTGGTTTTGGGGAAGGTGCTAATGGAAAAGGGAATGTTCAAGTTTCAATACAACCACTATAAGTAAGTCTCCATTAAGAAACATCCATACAATTCCACCAGTTGAAGTTCAATCATTTATCCATTTCATTCTAAATCAAAATGGAAAAAGGGAATAGGGGTTAGTCTAATTAACTCTGACTAAGTCCACTACTTGACAAAGGTTGAGTATTAATCAAAGCGCAAGTTAGCCTAATATAATGGCTTGTAATTAAGTAAAAACGGGCTCTAAATGTTTGGCAATATATTTACGCGCCAGTTTGAATGTCGATTAGGTTTTTGAAAATCCTTTTAAGGCACGTACACGAGTTCAATATTCATTGTTATGCATCTTCTTCATTATTTTCCCTTCTAAACTTATTTTTATTGATGTGCACATTATGTGTTTGTAGATGAGGATAACTTTTATAGTCTACTTTGATATTATATGTCTCAAAAGAACCCATTGTTTACTAATTGCTTGATTGTAATTACTTCATTACATGCAACTTTGGTTGACATAATACTGGTTTTGTTCCAACTATCTACATCACTATATTTGATAGGCGTATTCGTGATGTGTATTAAAATTATATAGTAAAATGTAAAATGAGCGCCTATTCGCTAATATCCAAACGATCGAAATTGAGTTCAAAATAGAAATTAAACTAAACTAAACTAATGAAAGCTTAATCGAACTAATGAACTATACAGCTAAAGATATGAGATGATATGATCACAGGGTATTTTAATACGATTAGGTAATCTATTATGTCTAAGCCAGAATTTCATCCTATTGTCTCTTGAAAAAAGCTCACCAGGCGACTCTTGCTAGTTTGTTATAGCCTCTCTTGAGATGAATAATGCCAGGTCTTAAACTCGTATATTTTAATCCATTTTGGATTTTTTTAGTATGTTAGGATCTATTTATTAGGTATGGATTATTCACCTTTGTGTTTTGAGTTTAATCTAAAAGGAGAAATTTTCAACAAGAAAGAAGAAGAGAAAAAGAGCAATTCTGGCTTAGTCTCTGCTCCTTGAAGGAGTTCTGTAATAATCGCGACAAATGTCTAAATGTGGCTAAGGAAATGCGTCACGACAATATTTCTCATGTCGCAACCTGAAAAGTGAATATAGAAGAAACTATGTTCTGCGACAAAGATAGGCGTGTCATGAAATGGAAGAATGTAACAAATCAGCCCAAGACAAAAAGTTAATGTGCGACAAGGTTTATCGGCTGGATGTCAACACAAGGGAAGAATGCATGTGAAGATCCTATGTGACAAAGGAAATAGAAAGAAAGCATAAATTACAATGTGACAAAGAATTAAAGGAACAATACAGGAAGAATACTATGACATATCAGTTTATGTTGCAACATAATGAAAAATATAAGGCAGAATCTATGTCACGACAAAATCTTCTTCTATCACGACACTGATTATTATAACATGGAAAAGCTTGTTGAGACAAAAAAAGAGCTTCAAAGAAAGACCTCTGTCGCGACAAGGTAATGAAGGTCGCGACAACGAAGAAAGTATCTTTGTTGTGATAAGATGAAGCAAGGTGGCGACATCTGGCTGCGTAGTGAACTAACATGGTTGCAACAAAAGAATTCAATGTTGCGACATACTTCAAGCTGAAGAGAGGTTTCGATGTCGCGACAGGGATTTTAAGGTCACGACACATAAATTAGCTGAACGAAGATAAACAAGGTCGCGACATACTTTTCTATGTCGCGACAATGATTCCCACACAAGGAAGAGAGGTCTTATTGCAACATGACAAATTGGGTCGCGATAGAAAACATCTACAACACGAGAGACTATGTCCTGACATGATGAAGCTGCGAGAAATCGGGTTAAGGTGATAAGACTCTGTTCTTGACGAGAATTTCTTGATCGACAGGAAATGCTAACAATACAAAAACGGTATTTACTGACAAAACGGCGAAATGCTATCACAACATAAAAACTGGGTCGCGACATCAATTTGAAGAAGCTGCACATAAATAATGTTGCGACACAATTGTTAATGTCGCAACATAACTATTCCAGTAATCACACAAGATCTATTGCGATAGAGGAAACTCTGTCCTGACATATTGGATATGCTGAAGAAAAGAATTTTTTCGTGACCAAGGAAACATTGTTGTGACTGAATCCAAGTAGGATGCATAAGGAGCAGGTTGCGACCGATTGCTGTATGCTGGAACAGAGACTTGCGATAAAGAATTAAAACTATTTCACAAAAACACTTTCAGGTCGTAACAGAGAATGTGATCTGGGCCAGAATTTTAGGGATCCATAAGGCAACCTCAAATTTAGGGCCCAAAATTCTAAGGCTCTATAAATAGAAACAATTTGAGAAAAGCGAGGCAGTCGGTCGGTGGAAAAACCAGAGCATCTGGGGAGCTAAGGACTCTTTTCCCCAGAGGACTCTTTTGTATTATATTTTTCTTCATAGATTAGAAGTAGCGTAGAATTTTAATTTGTTTACTAGACTTGAAACAGTTAATTGTTCAGAAGTTTAGAAGTTGAGCTCTATTGTTGAAAATCAATTCCGAATTATTGTTTGAAACTAATGAAATCTAGATAAAAACTAGAATTCATTTCTTTCAGTTGATTATAGTTACATTGGAAATTTCTTGATCAGTATTTCAGTGTTCACTATGATTCAGTTTTCGAGAAACACAACTTCCGCTAGGAAAGATCTGATGTTAGTTATAGTCTTTCCTGCACAATTAGAAAAAGATTTCTTGAATTGAGAATTTTGAGTTTATTTGAATGGTGTGGTTCATGAAGTGAATTATTCCCAATATTAGTAACTTATACCCATTTAAGGACCGTGGTCTGGCTCTGATTTCCAGGAGGTCCTTTGAGTGACATAGAGATGGAGATTCCTGAGAGCATGGATTCAATTACTTTGGGGTATGCTGGACTAATATTGAAGAATTAATGAGCTCTGAAAGATTACTTAGATAAATCATAAACTTACTCATGGTTTGAGAATTAATTTAGTGATCTATCAATTTAATCAATTAGAGATTTCTCCTTGGTCTAGAGGAATGATCTTAATCCTGTGTTAGCTTAGATCTAATCAAGGAAAGGGAGAATTCGTTAAGATCTCAACGATGAGACATCATTCATTTTGTAGAAATCAGGCAATGGCCCTGTCTTGGGAAGCAAGAAATCTGCAATCATAAGAAATGGGTATGAAGTATTAGAAAATAAAAATACCCAGATCTTATAAAGAAGTCGTTGATGGTGGTTTAGTACATATTTCATAAATGGGCGTGATTTTCTAATCGGTGAAATGTATGGATTAAGGAGAAAGTAAACTATACTACCTTACCTCTTGTCAATTTCATATTCCAATTCATGATATAATAGAATTAGATTATGTTGTAGGAATTAATAATTTCATAGGAGTGAAATCCTAGTGTCTACTTCCAACAATAATCTGGTTCAGTCCAGTTTATGTTAAGGATTTTAAATTTTTCTTTTAGTATAGATGTATAAATTTAGATAGTAGAATTCTTACTTAAGTTACTGAAAATTTTATGAAATGGGAGTTTAAATAATATGGAACTTGAGTAGTTGGGGTAGTTGAACTTTAATTTCTTTTTTATCTCTGTGGGAGCGATATCCCGGACATATGGGTCACTTTTCTTACTTATGCATTTGTGCACTTGTAGCGATAGACCAAACTCAATCTTTAAGAAAGTTATTGACAAATCCATTTATATTATGAGAACACATGTTCTACTTGGTCTAAACGAGTTTCTGGTGCCTTTATTGGGGATTAGCATATAGCCCTTTGGTAATAGTAACATAAATTTGTATCTATACAGTTATGGTCAATCAATAATCTACCAACTAATACTAGGTTTCTTTCTTCTCGGCTCATCCCCAAGCACTAGAGATGCTTTCAGACCCAAGAATCTCACACGCCTCCTAATGACCGATAATTTCTACACTACATAGCTAATTAGGCTGATTCACCTATGTCTAATTCCTTCCTCCCTTCTCATATCTCATAAGGAACCACTCACCATATTGAGATTACCTAGAAATCAATATGTCAACAAAACTGAATATGAATCAATAGATGTCCATTCATAAGAAACAATAGAAAAAGGGAATATGACAATTAGATATAAGCTTCATGTCCAAAATATGACCAAAACCCTAGACTACGAAATTAAAACATATTAGAGGTTTGGTACAACACAAAATTAGGATAAAACATGAGAAAAAGGAAAGAAGAAACTTTAATGATGAAAGCTGATGAGTCCTTTGGTCTTCTTCCTCCAAATCCCCAAGTTCTTCTCCCAAATCTTGAAGAACAGCTACCAAGCCTCCTCTCTGGTCCCAAAGTGTTAAAATGGTTCAATAACAAAAGAGGAAACTACTGAGAGGTTTTTTCTCCTCCTAAGTCGAACCTCGGTCGGGGACTACTCGATCTCCTCCATCGACCATCTTGGGCGTTGTCGTCCTCTCTCCTTATATAAGCCTCATCAAATTAGGTCAAAATGGGCTTTTTCCACTATTAGGCCCCGATGCTTCGTCACGACGAACCCGTACCTCCGTCTGCCTTTCTGGTTCATGGAGACAAACACTGCCTTCGTGGCGATGAACATAACTTTCTCGTTCAAACTCCAAATTGTACAATCTTACTCTTGAATTTCAGAACCTATATATGGCCAGAAAGAACACTTTATAACTGATTATACAAACTGAATATCTGAAATTATCCAATTGTCACTTTTGAGCTCTTTTCTCTTTTTTCTTCAACTTCCAAGAGTCATAATTTAATCATTTGAAGTCCAAATTGAGTTAATAAGGTCTCTTTAGAAAGATTGGGAAGTCATCTATCCATCCACATAAAGATTGTAGCCATTTGGGAACATCTTGCAACTGAAAACATCAAAACACAATAGTTGATGTTGTATGTGTAATATGTTGATTTTCCTTCATTTTTCTCTCATTTTCTCACAATTCCACCAAATGGTTGACCTAATCATAAAGATGAATATTTAGAGCATTAGGACACTTATTTAACATAAAAAATACTAAAAATCTTAGTAAAACATAGGAATAAAATGAGTATTTGAGATACTCTTCAATATTTAAACTTTACTTTTGGTCATGAGCATTGTTGCTTATCATATCCCATTATAGTTGTTGAATCAAACTAGTTAGTTTTTTAAAATTGATTCTCAATCTTCATGAAGAATGTAAACTTATAATATTGGTTTTTGTGTTGATGGTTTATTTTATTCTCTTAGGAAAATTTGTGAAAGTAGAGACTAAGCATAATCTTTAATTTCCTAGATTGTTTAGAGCTTACACAATAAATAATATTATGTAATTTATTGTTGACTATTTTTTTTAAATTGATATAATGTTGACTTATTTCAGTCAGATATTAAGTATTATAAATTAATATCATATTCTTTCATTGATGGTATTTTTTTTTAACAGTTAAAGAAATGGAATCAAATTTCAACCTTCTTCCGGTCAAGATTCAAATACAAACTCACAATCAAGTAGAAGCAAGACCAACCCTACATGGGAACATGTTTCTGAAGAAATATGTACAAATGGAAGGAAAGCCTTGATGTGTTTTTACTCCAAAAAAGTTGCAAAAAGGTGGGGGAATTCATAGAATGAAAAAACATCTTGCTGGAGTGAAAGGGGATATTAGACCCTACAAATCTGTTCCTCCTGATGTTAGATTTCAAATGGAAAATTATTTACAGAAGCTTGTGAAATCCAAACAAGTAGCACAAGAAGCTCATTAATGTGAGAATCCATATGGTCTTAATGTATCGCAATTTGAGGGGGATATACCAGAATGTGAAGATGAGGTTCAACAAATAAAAAATCCTACAATAGCGGCAACAAGTAGTGGGAAAAGGAAAAAAATCAATAGTAAATAAATATTTTCCACCAAGAACTAATCAAGGAGCTCAACCTTCTATTATGAGTGTATTAGCTGGGAAAGAAGCTATTTGGAGAGCTGATATGGTAGTTGGGAGATTCTTTTATGATGCATGCATTCCTATTAATACGGTAAATTTCTTCTACTTCAAGCCAATGTTAGATGTTATAGCTGCAATTAGTCTTGGATATAAGGGTCCAAGTTACCATCAATTGTAGGTTAATCTTTTGAAGGATGCTAAGAAGGAAGTTCAGCTGTTTATGAACTCTTATCATGAAGTTTAGGCAAGAGTTGGGTGTACGATAATGGGTGATGGTTGGACAGACGATAGACAAAGAACACTCATTAACTTCCTTGTTCACTGTCCTCAAGGGATCTCGTTTGTGAAATATGTTGATGCTCCTGATATTGTGAAGGATTCTACTAATTTTTTCCATTTATTTGATGAGATCATTGAATGGGTGGGTCTAAGCAACATAGTACACATGGTCACTGATAATGCAGCATATTATGCGGTTATAGGGAGATTGATTTTACATAAGTATAAACATATTAATAGGTCACCTTGTGCAACTCATTGTCTCATTTTGATCGTTAAGGATATATGTAAGTTAGACCATGTTGCTGAACTTACAAGTCGTGCATCAAAGGTGGAAATATTTGTGTATAATCATACTGCCTTGTTGAGCTGGTTGAGAAAAAGAGAATGATGGATAGAGATTCTTCGACCTAGTGCAACTCGCTTTGCTACCACATTTATTGCACTTAAGAGTCTTCATGATCACAAACATGACTTACAAGCTTTGGTGACTAGCAAGTTTTTTGCGGACTCTAGATATTTAAGAGACAATAAAAACAAAGTTACAATTTATGTCATATTAGATAACAAGTTTTGGAATGATTGTCTCATAATAGTGCAAATTATGACTCCTCTTATACGCTTATTACGTATTGTTGATTATGATGAGAGGCTTTCGATGGGGTGTGTATGAAGGCATGTATAGAGCTCGTTTGGGGATCAAGAAATTATTTAAGCATAACAAAAGACTATACAAGCCTTATACACAAATCATAAAGCAACGTTAGGATCAACAATTGTGTAAAAATATTCATGGAGCAGCTTATTGGTTGAATCCATGTTACCAATATGAACATGAAAATTTTTATGATAAACCATCAATTATTGGAGCTATCATGGATGTTATTGACCAGAAACATAGGAAAGGCAAGCATCAAGCAATGTATGAGTTGAGGTTATTCCATGATCAATTAGAAAGTTTTGGAAGAGAGCTTGCTTATTCTTCACATGAATTACTTCAGCTAGGTAAAAAAAGTCTACAATATTATCATAGTGTGTTTTCATTAATTACCATTTAATAATTACTAGTAATCTTTAACTCTGAATTTAAAATGCAAATGATCATATTTATAAACTTCTTAATGGTTTTTTTTTCCTTTTAATGTGAAATGATAACTAGATGAATGGTGGAGGCTACATGGGTATAATGCACCAGTTTTCGAAAGTTAGCAATTCAAATATTGAGTCAGACTACCTCCTCTTCTGGATGTGAAAGGAATCAGATTGTATTTAAACATATACATATAAAAAAGAGGAATAAATTGGAACATCAAAGGCTCAATGATCTTATATATGTTCATTACAATTTGTGTCTCAAAAACTGGTATAGACATCAAATACTTTCTTACTTGTTTTGAATTTTAATGTTTCTTAATATAAATTTTTCCATTGACAAGTATGAATACAATTATGCTTTTCTTTTTTAGATTATACAACAAACAAAGGAGTTATAATCCCATTGATTATGAATGCATTAATAAGACCGAATTTTGGATAATTGATGAGGATAAGTCAAATGAGCTTGATTTTGAAGAATTAAAGAATCTCTTATATGAAGAAGGATCAATGCCGATAAATGAAGTAGAAAGTTCAAGTTTGGCTACTCACATTGGTTAGTAGAATGTTAATTTATAAAATTTCAATATTTGGTAATTATTTTTTCTTCAAAAATATTTTTTTATTGATATGTACATGACTTTTTTTTTTCTTTTTTTTTTTTGTAAATGGCGAGAATGCCGATGACATGAACGTAGATGGGATTGATGTGCATAATTTTTTTTTTCCATATAATCAAGTTGAACATCCATATGTTGAGTTTCAAAATCAATGAACATATTTTTTGCCAATATGAACTTGAAGTCATGCATTTTGAATACCTATTTAAGCATTGTGGTTGACTTTTGTAATATGGATGATGTGTTAACGACAATTTTATAATTTGGTCATTGTTGGTTATAATTTTGTCACTATGAATATATATCATCTTATATTTTGTTTAAAAAAATTATATATGATAGCTACTACAAATATAAATTTTGTGAAAAAACTCTACAAACAGTGGAATGATGTCAAAATTTATATAAAATTTATTTATTTATTTATTATAATATATAAAATATATATTTATGACATCATCGGTCTGATCACAATTCGACCACTAGTCCGACTAGTGAACCATGAACCCATAATTTCTTCGGTTCAGTGATCAGTTCGGTTCTGAAAACATTAAAGACAACATTTACTTGCCCTTATGGTACCTTTGCATTTAGGAAGATGTCATTTGGGTTGTGCAATGCTCCTGGTACATTTCAGGGATGCATGATGGCAATATTCTCTAACATAGTGGAGAGGTCAATTGAGATCTTTATAGATAATTTTTCAATGGTAGGAGCCTCATTTGATGATTGCCTTAGCAATCTAGAGTTGGTCTTGAAGAGATGCAAGGAGACCAATGATGAGTGTGAAATTCATCTAATCTTAAGTCCATTTTTCATGCATATTTGAGATATTTAATGTTTAATTTAGTGCAAAATTATGGAGTCTTCACCCAAATTTGTGTTTTGCATAATTTATTGCAAAAGAAGCAAAAATAGCAAGAAAAGCAATTGATTTGGCTAAGACATGAAGTACATAATGTCGTGACAATCAAAAGTTTATCACGTCAAAACTCAAGGCAAGTAGCAGAAGAAATGTAGCAACAATCGAAACCCTATCGTGACAAAACAAAGGGCATAAGACAGAAAGAAAGTTGCAACATTTCAAAGCTTTGCCACGAAAAAGTTACAAGGAAAGGGGATTGAAAGTTTGTTGCAACAATTGAAATATGTCAAGACAAAAGATAAGAAAAATTCCTGAAGAAACACTGAAGTTATGTTTAGACATAAAAATGATTGTCACAACAAAACAAAGGGCAGAAGACAGAAAGAATGTAGCAACATTTTCAACTTATGTCGTGACAATTATGAGATGGAGTTAACTGAACTTTATCGCGACATTTCCTAAGTTTTTCGTGAAATAATACAATGCAAAAGCCAAGGAAAGTTTGTCGCGACATTTCATAATTTTTTGAACAATTGTCCTGAGGAATCGATTGAAAGTTTGTCATGACAACAATAATTTTGTCATGACAACGATAAGTTTGTCGCGACAATTATCCAAGAGTAATGTCAAGCCTCAATGTCATGACAGCCTCACAACAGCACAGACGACAACCAACACTGCATCCTTGTCGCGACGTTCAAAACTTCGTTGTGACAAACACTTAAAGGGCATTTAGGAAAGCAGCAGCAGCATCAAATGTCACGAAAATGCCACAACAAAAATTGAAGACAAAGACAGATGTTGCAATGTCGCAACATTGTTTATTTTGTCGCAACAATGAACCCAACTGGGCATGCATTGGAGTCCACAAATTCTGCCTAGAATTTTGGCCCAACATTTATGAAGCTTATAAATAGAAAGAGATAGGGCATCATGAAAGGATCGATCGCATTGGAATAACAATCTACAGGGACAAAGAGAGAGAGACTGAAACTTTTGTACATATTTAATTTTCTTCTTTTATTTTTCCTTTTCAAGGATTAGAGTAGTTTATCAAAGTTACAATATTGAGTTGTGATCTTTGTATATCAAGCTTCATTTTTGTTTGAACTTAAGTGGAATCTAAAAATATTTCTGGAACCCATTTTATTCAGTTTTGATTACAGTTTCAATGAATTTGTTTGATTAACTAGTCATTGTTGCTTGTTGCTTGTGATCTAGTTATGGAAAGCTAAGCTCCCTCTGGGGAGGGATTGGTGTTTGGTTATCATTTTTGTAGTATTTAAATGAACGTTGTGGTTTGAATAACATATTTATCTAATTGGTACTGCTCTTGTAATGTTTTGTTCTAGATATCAATAGATTATACCCAAAAAGAGATGTATCTTTGTTTTGATTTCCATGACCCCTCTGAGTGACATAAAGAAGTGAGTTCCTGAGAATAGAGAGCAATAACTTGGGGGTATGCTAGATTAATCCTCTTATAACTAATGAACTCTAAGTATCACTTTGATAAATCATAGGTGATGTTCTAACCTTTGACTTCAAGGTTCTCTTCCGAGTGACAACAAAAGTGTGCTCCCTAGAAATAAGAACCATCTGATGATTTGTTAGTTTAATACTTAGAGGTTTCATCTCAATTTGAAAGAATGTTTGTGCTTCTTATTGATGGGAGTGATTATTCTTTTCAAATGGTAGACTGAGATACCAATTACATTAAAGGAGGCTTGTGTTATCCTATCTATGGGGGCAAGTTAACTTCAGTCCTAAGAAATGGTTGATGAGTACTGGTCTGGGAAAGGAAGGAAACAAACTCTTAAAGATGATCAAATCCTAAAAGTAACTGTTTAGACACATTAACCTGTTGTAGGAATATTGTGTTCTAAATGGTGAAATGCATAGTGTCAGAAGGTATTTCAAGGCTATACTAGTTTGCTCTTGGACAAATTCAAAATTCAAGCCCATAAATATGTTGTTTTTTAACAATATGCAATTTGATGATCATAACACTGATCTCATTCCCAGCATTATTAAATCTCAGTGAACCCTTTAATCCCTTTATATTTGAATATTTTTTTCACTTTAAGAAAAATTGACAAAAATACTTGTATTTTAGTATGGTAGTTCGTGACATTCATTTAATTTAAGGTTCAAATAGTGATGATCTTGAGTAGTAGGGGTACTTGATCTTTAAATTTTCTCACCAATCCCTGTGGGAAAGATATTTGGAGTTATAATCCACTTTATTACTTGTTGACCTGTGCACTTGTAGTGAGTTGGACCCAATTGAATTTCAAATATATTATAATAAACAAACAGTAGAAAATAGTCTTAATAGTCAAACAAGTTTTTGGCATTGTTGCTGGGGATTCTAAACAAATCTCTAGTGGCAATGTTCCAACAATATTAACAACAATTTGGTCTATGCTAAATCAGCAAATCAAACAACAAGTTTATGGCGTCATTGCCGATGATTGAAGTAGAAGTTTATAGATCAATATTCCAACCAAAAAGAAAATTACTAATTTTGACATTTTTATGTTTTTACCAAATTTTTAGAAAAATAAAAAATAAATAGTTTTAACTTAATTAGTGGATTCAGTTGTGTGTCTTTCTATTTTGCTAATCAAATTTATCTAGTAATCTCACTTTGATTTCAGTGTGTTATATCTTCAGGTGCCTATTACATGCATAGGAGGCCAGTAGATGAATTATTGCCCATTAACACTGAATTAGAGAGGACACTAAAAATTTGAAGAAAGTAAGAGCAACTAAAGCAATAACCATGGCGAGAAACCTGAAAAAGTGGCCCAGTTATTCCTGACGCTGGCAGCGCGGACCTCGGCTTGATGACCAGGAGAACGATGGAGGATTTAGGAGAGCAATTATAAAGGGGAAAAGTACTTTCGGCTGATGGGGCAACCACCAATTGAGGCCAACAATTTGAGCTGAAACTTGCCTTAATCACTGTAGTCTTTGACCAAAACCAATTTTACCGACGCAGTGAAGATCCTAACGAACACCTAGGTAACTTTTGAGAATGGGCAACACTGTAAAGCTGAATAATGTGAACTTGATGTGATCAAACTGCGGTTGTTTCCATTTTCCTTGAGAGATATTGCATGCAATTGGTTTGAGTCATTGCCTTATGGTTCGATCAATAACTAGGAGGAGCTTGTGGAGGCCTACCTAAGTAGATTTTTCCCTTTTGCTCTAACTTCTAAGATGAGAGGAGAAATCATTGCTTTCAAGTAAAATGAAGATGAGTTCTTTTACAATACCTGGGAAAGGTATAAACAGTTGCTGAGGAGGTGTCCCATGCATGGAATTGAGCAGATGACTCAGATGGACATCTTCTATCATGGCATGAACTATACTTTAAAGGGAACATTGGATGCAACCTCTGGAGGTGCATTCAGAAGAAAAAGTACTGAAGAAGCTACTCAGCTGATTGAAGAGCTAGCTAAGAGAAACTACAAAGCTCCATCTGAAGCTTCAAGGAGCAATAGTAGACTTAGAGCTGGGGGTGTGATTGAGCTAAAAAAAATGTCAGCCATTGAAGCTAAGCTAGATGCTATTATGAATAGGATGAACAACCAGGAAAGAAGAGGTCATTCCTGTAATGGAATGGGAATTGTGAACCCTAAAGCATGCCAAGTATTAACCAAAGAAAATACATTAAATAGCATTTAAACCTAGTTTGGAAAGTTGCCGAAACACAAATCGCAATACCCTCTTGCCTGAAAACAGGAACGCTTGCAAGCCACATCAACCAACTGTAACCCTCTTTCTTGAGGTTTGAGAACATGAGCTGTCCTTTGAGTTGTCATCCTCAAAGGGGTGTGTTTTAATGACCTAAATGAGGAAAGAGGAGAAGAAGAAAATGGGAACCCAAGCAGGGGCCGTAAAATGAAGCTGCGTAAAGACCAGACAAATTAGGTTACAAAATGTTCATAACATGATATAGCCTGAGCATGCAAAAAAGCTCAAAACTAACCTAAATAATATGATTACATTGAGGGAAAAGAATTAATCAAAGCGAGTCGTTTAGATCCACAAAAACACGTCTACGAGAATTTTCGTATCTGCATGATGGTACATTCACATAGCGAAAATTCTATGACTGTAATTAGCTATCATATGAAATTTAGCTATATAGCTGAAAATTTCGCTATGAGACAATTTCGCTATCATTGCGAAATTTTATTATATTCACAAAAATTTCGCTATGCCTGCGAAATTCCCTATCTTCTACTGCTGCTTCCTACATCCTCCAGCCTGCATTATGCATCTTTCGACTATTTATTTCTTCATCCAGACCTGATGAAATCGGCTGAATTCATCACGAACTCGGCATAATGGCTGTTGATGCAAACTTGATATGATGGTGAAGGTTTAAAGCTTGCAAAACTACCAAAAACAATATAAACTCAATCGGTAGCACTAAAGGACCTACACATGTCAATCGGCAAATAATATGATTAATGCGCAAAATCACTCAAAACCTATCTTAAATAGGTTTCGAAAATAGCACTTTTTGGGTACTAATCACCATTGACACATTGCTGGTCCCTTAGCAATGCCTAAAAACAATAAAGGACATGCGGGCTATGCTTTTGCGAGAGTATTACGATGTCAAAAAGTGTGTAATACAGTGAGGCTTCCTTGATATGAAATTTTGGACTCTGTACAAAAACCATCGCAGAAGAACAATTGCCATATGAACAAGTTTGAGCGACATCAATTCAATCATCACGAACTTCCACCAATCTAGGAAGTGTTTTTAGGTAACGTTTGAACATTGTTTGCTAGCTATTCCTTCCTGACGAGCTCTTGCCGGGGCCTTAAAGCGATGACCAACTAAATAGATTCAGTTACACACTCCCCATTCTTACTTGATTGTATTGTAAGGTACAATGGCTTCGACTTCACGAGGTCGGAGTGGCAGGTCCCGCAGATGACTCTGACGGTGGAGTTTTAGGAAATCAAGTCGAGATCTGTCGACCACACTAACTCTTGACTTCACCCAGACTTGAATGAATTCGAAATCCGGCACCTACAACTACGCTAAACTCCACCATCCACCAATGAACACTAAATTGGGTGGCTCCCAGCTGTGATTGGCAGAGCATAGAGCTTCAAAGGCTTTAACTGTGTACCCCTCGAATTTGTGTTCTAGTGTCGAGTAAAGTGTACGGCTTTCCATTCTCTTTTTCTTCTTTCTTTTCTTTTTGCTTTTTCTTTTTTCATTTTAAGAGGCTTCGTGGTCTTCTTTGGTGGAGTAACAAAACCTATATGGGTTGTCCAACAAGATCTAAGGCGGTTTGCCAAAAGTAAAAAGAGGTATAGAGCTTCTCGACCTATTGATGGCTTGATGTAGCGTGTGTGATTAGATAAAGGCGGATAGACAAGGTTGAATACTTTGGAATCTCGACTGACCAAAAATTAATCATGCATGGAACTATTCTGGCATTATGTGGTAGCATACGGTGCTTCAATTTTTCAACTCAAAGTAAACGGCTCTGAAAAAAAAAAATATAGGAGCAAAAATGGTTTATCAGAAATTGTAGAAAAATGTAAATACCATTCTATAAAGCTTTTGATATAACCAAGTAGCTAGTACAAGCTTAACATAGCTAAACACAATACATACTAATCACAACAAAAAGATCCTTGCCTACTATTAGCCTGCCATACATCTAAACAATCTATGCAAAACAAGTAGGCAGTTGATAAAGCTAAAACAAAACAAAATATGATAGATGACACGTCCAACTCTAACTTTTCCCCCCAACCAAAGTATAACCGTGTTTCCACTGGGTAGGGAACGGAAAGCTAGAGAAGGGAGTGCGACCACCCTCCTCTCGTGGTGAATTGTAGGCCATTAGATCTGAAGCTGCTGCGGTGGCTGCCGGCGCTATCAAGGAGGTTGCGGAAGCGGAGGCGTGAGCGATCCGCAGGTAGTGGGGCGTATGTGAAACTCATCACCTTGTTGTGGCGGGGAGACCGAGGTGGCTCTGAATCGGAAGAAGCATGGCATGATTGCGCGAGTGACCTGGATCAGGCAGGCCATCCGCTCGACAGCGATGCTAAGTAGTAGCAAGTCTTGTGGATAGCATCCATAACGACAAATAACTCCTAGGCGCGGGGATATGCTGCGTAGTTCTTGTGATGTGGATGGGCCTTGATCTCGGGGAGGCTGGGGGCGTGGGAGGTGGGCGGAGGAGATAAATGCGGGCGAGGTCCTCTCCACCTCCACCTGCAGACGGGCTGCTCACCCTCGCGGAGTCCTTTGCAATATCATCGCGACCTCCTCTCTTGTTGTAGAAGAATGGAAGTGGCATATATAAAGACTGCTCGATGGATAAAACCTGAGGACAACTCACCCGCCGCTCTATGCGTGGCTCCTCAAGGAACCCCAGATGCTCTAAGACCTGGCTCAGCAACCTCGGCATCAACAGGGGAAAAGCCTCTGCCCGAGCCAGGTCCTTACGGTGGACCTTCTCCTCGAAGTGTAGCAACGCGGTCATGACGAGCTCAAAGGGGCTGAACCAAAATCCCTCGGATATCATGTACAGATCCTCGAGTATAGCTCCCACTGTGACGCTACTGTCTTTGAAGTGGGAATAGAGTGAGTGAATGCGTGGTCCACGAGGAGCATATGCGGGGAAAGCTGCCGGCGGAAGAGTATAGGCCCCGATCGTGGTATCTCGAGCAAGAGAGCGAACCATCTCTCTCTGTGATGGGCGAGGCCCGCTGTGGAGTAGATGCGTAGATTAGCGGAACCAGCGAGACAAAGCGGTTATAATATCTTGCGGCTCAGTGCCTCGGAATGGCCGTCGTGACGGGGATCTCATTACGTGTGCTCACGGGATGTGAGTAAAACTCAAGCACCACCCGGGGATAGAAAAAATGCCTCGGAGTCATGAATGAAAGCGTGATGAATCTGTTGGATCAAGCGCACATCGAATCTCGTCGGTCAGTCAATCTTTGGTATGTCGTGATGCACGGCTCTCATGGAAGTCCACAGCACGAAGATTGGCGTTCCACAGGAAATCGAATCTTGTTGAACATCGGATGCGTGATCCTCATATGTGGGGATAACTGGGGCGATGAACTCTAATCAGTTGGAGGAGGTGACGGCTCGGGCCTAGACCGCAATGACTCACCCGAGCCTGATGTCCGGGCCCGCTTGGAAAGCGGGGCCCTCCGGCGTAGTCTCGGATGCACAAGAGAAGGGGCCCGAGGTCCCACCGGGTCCCCGTATCCACACGGATAAGGGCTGGCTTGAGCCTCCTGCAGCAATGACGGGACGATGTAGGAGGTGTCTCTGTAACTGGCCGGAGAGTGGCATTCTGCGACCTTGGATGTGCGGCGCCATCTCTCTCGAGAGTCTTGAAGCCCCGGACCATGGGCACATGGCGATGGGCTCCATGGGTGCAGACCATGGGTGGGAAAATTTGGGTCCTTGTGATGGGGAGTGCGGTGTGTGTGTTGGGAACCGGCAGGTGTGCTCAGATGGCTGTCAGACCAGGAATCCGGCCAGGTCTTGTGGCGGGGGCGGCACGAGGGCGGCTGGCCCAGGAGCGGTGGTAGGCTAGTGCGCGTCTTGGCCAGTGGTGTAGGAGCAAACGCAGGCACGGGAGGAGGCCTTGGGCTCTGGCGGCTCGGAGAAGATACGAAAATGAATGAAAATAAGGGGGGGTGGGGGGGTGCGCCTTTTTATAAATCTGTTTGGCAATTGAAAGGTCTCCCAGAAGCCCAAGAGCCGCAGGAGGATAAATTTCTCTATGGTTGCGAACATTTATTCCTTACACTAGCTTCCATCCTGCAAAATAACAACAAAATTTAATTTAAATAAATTAAAATAAAATAAATAAAAATAAAAATAAAAATAAAATAAAATTTTAACTGAACATAAAAATAAAAAAAAAGAGGTTTTTAATTAAAAACTAAAATAAAGAAAATTACTAAAAATAAAATAAACTGAAAATTGACCAAATTAAACTAAAATCTAAATTTTTGAGCTGTAGTTTAGTCTCAATGGCTCGGGTTTCATTCATGGAGGATCAAGGAGGAGGAGCTCCTTCACGCTTGCAGTGGTGTGTGCTACAGTTAACTTCATGCTCAGCCCCTTTTTGTTGAGTTTCTTTTCACTTGGTGATGCTGGGGGAATCATTGGCTCTGCAGGAGTGACTAATGCAGTCAATTCTCCATCAACTGCTCCCCTTTTCTTCATCAATTTATCCTGCAGTTTGTGAGCATTTGGTTTCCTTGCACTTGGACCAATTAAGAAAACTTCATCTGAATCTTGCCTCTCATCTTCTAATGGCTTGTGCCTGTTGCTCAGGTGAAAAATGTTGAGCTCCAATGTCATGTTGCCAAATGTGAAATTGCATGAATCCCGTCAGCAATTGATTATCGCGTGGAAGTGGCCAAAAATGGCCTTTCCAGATGATTGGCACATGATTAGGTATTTACTTGATCGATTCAGTGTCGAGCACTACAAAATCCTTTGGATAGTAGAGATTTGTCCACCTTTACCAATACATCCTCAAGCGTGCATAGGAATTTTAAGCGATCGATCTGCTGGGATAGAGTGATGTTAGTAGGCTTAAGCTCCCCACGAGCCAATTGCTTATATCTTGAGCATGGCGTGGGTTTGCAACTGAAAAGTCAATGGTGCTTTATCTATGCAAGTCCCTCCGGTGTTAAGCCGATGTTGTGGGGATCTTGGATCTTGTACTTCAGGGGTCTTGCTGCGAATGATGGCGACACGTGCAGTGGGGAAGGCACTCTTTCAATGCTTGACCCTCTTTTGGCTGGAGTACCGCGGGTCCTTGAAAATTTTGCATATGTTGGGACTTGTAGTCATGTCAGCGGTGGGATGTTACCTTCACTTGCCTTAGCACCTTACAAATTTCGGTTGGTTTGTGATTTTTCTTTGCCTCTAAGTGCTTGAGGAAATGGAGGGCATGTTTTTCTTCATTTAATCTTCTCACGATTATTATTCTCTCAGCTCGACTTCCTTTTCTTTCTGGTTTCTTGACAATCTTGAGCCTTTGGTTGCTCAATTTCTTTCCACTTGCTCCAAAGTGATAACTATGTCCATTCTTGCATTGGGATCAACCGGCGAGATCGTATCTCATGTATTCCCCTAGGGTTTGTTGTGTCTCGGAGAGAATTTCTCTTTTCGGAGTTCTCTTTGCTTGGTTAGGTGGCACAGTAATGGAACTTTGCAACTCATAATGCATCTTTGTCTAACTTCTTATTAATTGAGCTCTCTACTCTTTCAATTTCGGTTTGGACATTGATGGCTTTACGCTCCTCTACAAAATTTCCCACCACCTTGTAAATTCAAGATGGCTTCTTTCGACGGGAGAAAGGTGGAGGTTATTCTTCTTTATTGTGTTGAGTGGAGCCAGAATTGCTCTTTGTGCTCTAGGGAGAGCATATGCGGGGGTTTGGCTTCCATGATGAGTTCGGATGATTCACTCAATTGGGGTTATAGATGTTGCCCATAGGAGCATTTGTAAGGTGGCTTATTTTGACCAAGACATGGGCATGCTCTTGCATGAAGTCCCTTGCGAAGGAACTGCGAACCGGTGTCCCGGGTGGCTATTTGATGACAATTAAAACAAAAGCTGGTTGAGATCACGGGCAATTCAATTTCTTACTTGCATTTCATCTTGAGATTTCTCATTTCAAGCTCCTCCCGACCTTGGTCGAGGTGGTCGATTTGCTTTCATCTCAGTGTCTTCGGAAGAAGTGCATAAATGCCTCCCTTTGGTGGGTGAAGGCCTTATTCTTTCTACGCCTCCTACGGGGTTTGGCTCATCCATCCCTTGAAGTTTATTACATAATTCAAAGTCATGGCTTCATCTGGGTTCTTGCTCGAGTCCTTTATGGTTTCGACATTTGTATGGTGGAGACATGCCATTACAGAAATGATTCACGAGCATGTATCAAACCACTTAGTGACCAGACATGCGCGATGGAGTGTCTCCATGAATCTCTCCAGCAAATAAAAACTTCTCCTTTATCGTGAGCCCGAGTAAGTGTAGGTTGCCTTTTTGTGACTTGGTCTTGGTTGTCTTGAATATTTTCTTCAAAAATTAGAAGAAGATCGGCCAATTTCTAATTGTTCTCGAAGCCTCCAATGAATTGAGCAAATTTTTGGCTTTGTCTTTGAGGTTAATGGGAATAC
The DNA here is from genome assembly GCA_016808115.1 of Tetrastigma voinierianum. Classification (NCBI taxonomy): domain Eukaryota; kingdom Viridiplantae; phylum Streptophyta; class Magnoliopsida; order Vitales; family Vitaceae; genus Tetrastigma; species Tetrastigma voinierianum. The sequence goes on from JAEQBH010003085.1 coordinate 351,001, forward strand.
CTTCAACTTCAACAAATCCATATATCGGTTACACCCTCCTTAAAAGTTATTCATACTTCCTCAAAATCCCGGATGTGTATTGTATGGATTTTCATTTTTCCATGCATGAAAAGTTAGGAGTAAGGGCACGAGATAAAGGTCTCACCGCCACATCCTCGGCGGGAATTGGTATGATGTGAAGATGCACTAACTCTATGAGGTGTATGTGGTCTCTCATTGACTTGTATGTTGTTGGATTCATAGGAGGCGCCCTGGCGACTTCTTTGTTCCTCATGTAGAGGATCCACATTTGCTCATTGTGCACGACTTCAGCTTTGCTCAATTGGTGCACTAACTCTTTTCTGATATGCACGATATTCCTCTATCCCAATGATGCATAAACACGTGACACAAAGAACAAAGCAAAAGAGACAACAAAAGGCTTGCAAAAATATTAGTGTTAATAAAAATAAAAGCGTAATGATAAAAACCGCCTTGATGGTAATTGTTGATAAAAAAACTTGAAATTCTAAATAATGAAATTCAAAAAAGGTTTTAAAAGGTCGCAATACTTGTAATGAGGTGACAAGTACCCATCAACTCATCATACGTGGTTGGCACCATCCTCGCAGCGACACCCATTTGATTCGTGCCCACGATAGGTGATCAAAGTCAGTAAAATTATACCTAAGTTACTCCCACTGCGAAGTAAGTAGCTCTGATATAGCGACTCTAGGATCGAACACAGTGATGGGTTTTCTTCTTACAAATGACTTGTATAATGATTTAAAATGGTGAGGCTTTCATTTGGATTTTCGGATTTGCATAAAAAGTGTGGTTGTTGTTATTTGTCACTAATCTAGCGAGAAAGCGGGTTTAAAATAGATGTAAAAAGACCTTGAAGTTTTGAGTCACTAGTTTGGTATGATGGGGTTGTAGAGGTGTCCTCGGGTTATTTCCTCGCATTAGGGCAAATGACATATAGTCATTTCCAAAATCGGATCTTTGTTTAACTTTAAAGACCAACCCTTAGTAACATTCCTATTTGAACCATAGCATTTACTAAGCATTTAATGTTCCTTCAGTTGAAAATAAAGCATTTAACCTACTTTGATGGCTAAGTAAATGACATCTAATGGATGTCGAGTGTATCTCGTAAAGAATACAGACCTAAAGCATGCCAAGTATTGACCAAAGAAAATGCATTAAATAGCATTTAAACCTAGTTTGGAAAGTTTGGAAACACAAATGCGCGATTACTGCTTCATGAAAACGGAGGAACACACCGCGAACCCACATCAACCAACCTAGCAACCCTCCTCTTCAAGGTTTTGAGACTTAGCCAAACATCCTTTGAGTTGTCATCATCAAAGGGGTGGCATTCAACCAGCTTTAGAAAAATGAGGGAAAGGAGAGAAGAGAGAAGAGCGAGCAAGAAACGGGGGCCAGTGATAGAGCGCGTGAGAATGTAAGATAGTTAGGTTACAAAATGTTCATAACATGAAACATATAGCCCCACAAACATGTGAAAATACCAAACTAACCTAAATAAATATGATTATTGAGGGCAAGAATTAATCAAAACGAGTCGTTTGGATCACAAAAAACACGATGCAAAATTTAGATTGTACACGAGTAATTTTCGCTACATAAGCGAAAATTCGACTATAAACGAAAAATTCGCTATGATGCGAAAATTTCGCTATCATTCTGCCAATTTCGTATCATAAGCGAATTACATGATGCACAAAATTCCCAATCTTATCTTCTTTGCTTCTGCATCATCGACTACACATTATGCATCTTCCCGACTTGCTATTTCTTCATCGGGCTTGATGAAATCGGCGAGGAGTTATACGAACTTCGGCATAAATCGGCTGGTTACGATGTCAAGCTTGACCCTTGATGATGTAGAAGGTTTATGAGAACCTGCAAAACTATCAAAAACAACCTCGAAACAAAATCAGTAGCATTAAAGGACCTACACATGTCAATCAGCTTAAATAATATGATTAGTAGGCAAAAAGCACTCAAAACCTATCTTAAATAGGACTCAACATAGAACTTTTTGGGTACTAATCAGTCTTAAGGAACCATGAAAACTTGTCTTATGGAGGTGGAGTGCAGCAAGGTCCAAGGCTAGCTCAGAATTATCATAACTATGCTCCATCTGGGTTCCATGGTCAGAATCAAGTGATTTGGAGAGGAGAAAATCAAAGACAAAGGAGATCTCAGTCCTTTGAAGATCAAAGGCTGAATTATATGGCTGAGAATAAAAGAATACTGAACCTACATGAGCAGAAGTTTGCTGAACTTGTAGTTTTTCAAACAAACACAACTGTGTTTTAGGCTAATATAAATGCCTCCTTGAAAAACTTGGAAACTCAAGTAGGGCAGCTGGCCCTTAACATGTAGAATGAATCTAGGGATTCTTTCCCTAGTGATACCAAGCAGAATTCTAAGGACTACATGGCTATCACATTGAGGAGTAGCAAAGAACTGCAAGGAAAAAATGAAGTTGAGAAAAATCATACTAATGCTGCAGATGAAAGTAAAGATCATAATTCAACAAGAAGTGAGAAAGAACAAAGCATAAATGAGTTATCAATTGGGAATCATCAATTGAAAGAGCAAGTGGAGACTTCACTAAAAAGGCAATGCAAAAGAAGAAGGAGGAAGTTAGAGCTTATCAACCTCCTATCCTGTTCCCTCAAAGACTGAAGCAGGCAAAGCTGGATAGTCAGTATGCCAACTTCTTGAATGTGTTCAAGAAGTTGGAGATCAACACTCCTTTTGCTGAGGCATTAGCTCAAATGCCACATTATGCAAAATTCATGAAAGATATAATCAGCAAGAAAAGGAAGTTAGATGGAGGAGCGGTGGTGAGTCTATCTGCAAACTATAGTGCCATTATTTAGAAAAACCTACCATAGAAAATGCAAGATCCAAGAAGTTTCACTATACCATGCACAATTGGAGAATATGAATTTGGGAAGGTACTGTGTGATTCTGGATCTAGCATAAATCTAATGCCTTTGTAAGCAGTCAAAAGGCTAAGTCTGGAGGAGTTAACTCCCACAACAATGTCTCTACGAATGGCAGACATATCAATGGCTCAACCAGAAGGCATTCTGGAAGATGTACTAGTCAAGGTTGGAAAGTTTATTTTTCCAGTGGACTTTGTGGTAATAGATATGGAAGAAGACAAACAAGTGTCATAATTACTTGGTATACCCTTCGTAGCCACAGGAGCTGTCTTGATAGATGTCAAGAAAAGAGAGCTTACTTTAAGAGTTGGCACAGAAGAAGTCCACTTCAATCTGAATCAAAGTTTGAAGCAACATGATGTTGAAAGAGCTCAGTGCATGAGGGTTGATAAGTTGATTCATGTCAATAAAGAGCATAATGGAGATCCACTTTAAGGAGAGCATGTTGAACTCACTGTACAATGAAAATCTGGAGAAGGAAAAGCTGAAAGCTGAAACTAAATTGATTGAAGTTGTTGTAAGCCTAAATAAAGCGTCTTGAAGGTTCAAGCAGCGATGAAGTGAAAAGTAGGATGTAGAAAAAAATATAGAATGGCTAATTACGGAAAGGAATTGCCTAGCTTATCCCGAAGTATGTATTCCTATAAGAATAAAGATCTAAACATGTGATAAAAGCAGCAGATTTGACTATAGAGAAAGAGCAGAAGGTGGTGGAAATTCTCAAAAAGCATAAGGAGGCTATTGCATGGTTAGTAGAAGATCTAAAAGGGATCAGCCCATCTATATGTATGTATAAAATCCTCATGGAGGAGAATGCAAGGACTTCTATTGAACATTAAAGGAGATTAAATCCAGTGATAAAAGAAGCGGTGAAGAAGGAGGTCCTTAAATGGTTGCATGATGGATTTATTTATGAAATATCAGACAACCCTTGGGTAAGCCCAATTCATGTGGTTCCAAAGAAGGGTGGATTCAGTAGTAAAAATGAGAAAAATGAGTGATACTGAAAAACGATGTGAGGATAGAGATGCATAGACTACGAGGGCTGAATCGCCACGAGGGAAGGATCGTTATCCTTTACCATTCATTGACCAGATGCTGGATAGATTGGCAGGACATCCTCATTACTGTTTCTTGGATTGCTATTCGAGCAATCGGGGATGCGCCACTGCCGCCGGGACTAAGAAGACTACATTCACATGCTCTTATGGCACCTTTGCTTTTAGAAGGATGTCATTTGGACTATGCAATGCTCCTACCACTTTTCAAAGATGTATGATGTCAATCTTCTCATATTTAGTAGAAGAAGTTATGGAAATCTTTATGGATGATTTCTCTTTGTATGTGTCTAGTTTTGAAAACTGCTTGGAGAATCTAGCTATTGTACGTTAGAGGTGCAAGGAAAAGAATTTGGCCTTAAACTAGGAGAAATGTCACTTTATGGTAACTAAAGGAATTGTCTTGGGGCATAGAATATCTGCAACAAGCTTGGAAGTTGACCAAGCTAAAATCTCTTTGATTGGAACTCTAATGCCACCCACTATAGTGAAGGGAATTAGGAGTTTTCTAGGGCCTGTAGGATTTTGTATGAGATTTATCAAGGATTTCTCCAAATAGAAAGACCATTGTGCAGACTTCTTGAGAAGGATGCAAAGTTTGTATTTGATGAAGCTTGCAAGTTTGCATTTGAAGATATTAAAGCTAGATTGATCATAGCTCCCATTATAGCAACACCAGACTGGAGCAAAAACTTTGAGATAATGTGTGATGTCGGTGACTATGCAATGGGAGAAGTATTGGGGAAAATGACAGAAAAGATTTTCAGAGCTATCTATTATGCGAGCAAAACCTTCAATAAGGCTCAAGAAAACTACTCAACCATAGAGAAGGAAATGCTAGCAATGGTCTTTGCCTATGAGAAGTTCAGGCCATATATACTAGGGTCTCATGTCATCATACACACAGGTCATGCAACAATCAAATACCTAATGGAAAATAAGGATGCCAAACTAAGACTCATCATATGGGTGTTATTGATGCAAGAATTTGACATAGAGATCAAGGATAAAAAAGGTAGTGATAATGTGATAGTTGATCACTTATCAAGAATAGAGAAGCCTGATGAAGAGAAAAGAGGGACTGAAATTGAAGAGAACTTTACAAATGAGCAGCTATTTCAGGTGGCGGTTCAAATACCTTGGTATGTTGATCTAGTGAACTACTTGGCATGTGGTATTATGCCACCAGAATTCACTTTTCAGCAGAAAATGAAATTGAGAACATATGCCATATTCTATATATGGGATGATCCACTACTATTTAGAAGAGGGGTAGATCAAATTATCAGGAGATGTGTACCTTAAGCTGAGGAGGCTGAAATCTTAGACAAATGTCATGCATCACCATATGGAGGTCACTTTGCAGAAGATAGAATAGCCCAGAAGATTCTTCAATCAGGATTCTACTAGCCAACTTTATTCAGAGACAATTCTAAATGGGTGTGTATGATAGATGTCGAAAGGAGTAAGAGGCGACATAAATGAAGAAATGAGATGCCTCTCTGAGAATCCTAGTGGTGCAAATTTTTATGTATAGAACTTGAATTTCATGAGACCTTTCCACCTTCATTTAAGAAATCTATACATTATCCACAACTGGATTATGTATTCAAATAGAGTTAAACCATTGTTGTCAGAAATGATGTCGGCTCCTGATTATGGGGTTTATTGAAGGAATATCTTTTGAATAGATATGGAGCCCCAAGAACCATCATCAGTGATAAGGGAAGCCATTTTTTCTAACAAACTATTTGCAAAACTCTTGAGAAAATATAGAGTAAGACATGCTATGGGATTGACTTACACCCTCAGTGACTAAACAGCTGAGATATCGACGAGAGATAAAAAGAGCATACTAAGAAGACAATGAATCTGGCAGAAAAAGAGCGGATGGTAAAGCTAGATGATGCATTGTGGGCCTATGAAGCGCTTACAAGTCTCCTGGAATGTCTTCATCTTTTGGATTGTGTTTGAAAGAAGCCTTGTCATCTCCCTCTTGAATTGGAGATATAAAGAATTTATGTGGGCAATTAAACTAAATTTTGATTGCCAAGTGGCTAAGGAGAAAAGATTACTGAAGTTGAATGAAATGGAAGACGAGAATGAAACCTATGACAATGCCAAATTTACAAGACAAGACTAAAGATGGCATGATCAGAGGAACTAAGAAAATAATTCAAAAATGTAAAGAAAGCTAGTCCTGTATAATTGAGCTTAAACATTTTCGGGAAGCTCAATCAAAGGTGGAGTGGTCCTTGATCATATTACGATCACACCTTTTGGAGCAGTTACATTGAAGATAGGGTCTAGAAATGAGCTCAAAGTGAATGGTTAAAGGCTGAAACACTACATTGGAGGAAATTTGAATGAGGAACTGCTTGAGAATTGAAAATTTTGAAGAGATTTGCTGAAAAAATTGCATACTACAACAATGTCTAGCTAAAGACATAAAATTGAGCAGCTTCTTGGGAGGCAACCTAAGCAAATTTTTAGTTTTCATTTATAATTTGTTAGTGTGTTTTGAGTTTGGAATTCAAGTTTGTTTTTAATGTTATCTGATTTTTACTGATTTTAAGGACAAGAAAGCTAAATATTAAGTTGGAGTTATTGTAAAGAAGCGACTTTGATCTGATGAATGAAGTCGGCTAATTGAAGAGAGAGAAAAAGCATGCTCTACAATCATGTGAGAAGTTTCCAATTAGGTTTCTTGGTAGTTAATTAATTTCTATATTTCTACAGTTGTGTGTGTTGCTGGGTTAAGAAAAAAAATTGAACTTAATTGTCCTTGCTTGAATTTGCTATGTTAAATTTGTATTCACAAGTATGATTTGAGTGATTGAAATGAATAGCATGTTGTCTAGTAGGTTAAACTAATTAAAATGGCTCAAAATTTTGATAAAAATGGAGATTAGGATGAAAATGCATATTTTGTCGCGACACAATCTCCATTTTTCACAACAAATACCAGTCTGGCCTTTATCAGTAAAAGGCAAGCTTGTCGTGACATTTTCTATTAAGGGTGCAACATTTGAAACCTTTGTCACGACAGAGGTTCACTATAGGAAGTCAATATTTTGTCGAGACATTTTAATTCATTGTCGCGGCATTATTTTAGCTTTCATGGTCATTTATTTGTCACGACATTAAAAATTTTGAAGCGACAATTATGTTTTGCGATTCACAATTTTGTGTTGTGATATCAAAATCTTGTGTCATGACATAATTTTTGGACTTCAAAATCATTGTTTTGTCGTGACATAGAAATTTGTTGTTGCGACAATTAAATTGTCACAACATATCCCTGGGCCTATAAAAAGATAACTTCAAATGTTGTGAATTCAAAAGTTGGAAACTCTTTTCTTCTCTCACACCTTTAGAACCCTAGAACCTTCCATCTTCCTTTTCTAAACCCTAAACCCAATCCAGCCATCGACAATGTCTAAGCAGCAGAGGTTGATTCCAAACTTGAACAAAATAATAGAGGAGTATGCTGAAATTTCAGAAGAAGCTACTCTAGAGCAGTAGACTACAGAAGTTGAATAGGAAGTGCCTAAAGAAGGAATTGAAACTGAGGAATAGGTTGAGGAAGGGAGAAAAAGAAAAAGGAATGAAGAAGGAGAAACAGAACAAGGCGAGGAAGTTAAGATTGACGAATTCATATCAGACAAAGCCTATGAAGTCATGGACAAAAACAAATGTTGAGGAAGGATTTTATTGGAGAAAGAGGCTTTAAGAAGTTCATCTCATCGTTTAAGGAGGTGATTGAGAATAGAGGGTGGAGCCTACTGTGTGAGCACAAGTTAGTTAGATATGCCGCACTAGTAAGAGAGTTCTACTACAACATGGTGGGGAAAAAGGAGAAGACCTACTATGTTAGGGGCAAATGAATCTCATTCGACACGACTAAGATAAACAAAGTGCTAAAGCTGAAGCATCTAAAAGATGGATCCAAGTTTAAAAGGCTGCAAAAAGACCTAAACCACCAAAAGATTGTGAAGCTGCTCACTGTTGGGAAAGGGAAATGGAAATGAACTAAGCAAAACCCCTTTGACTCTATTACTAGAGGGTCACTGACTGATGAAGCCAAGGTCTGGTTTTACTTCCTCAACTTAGTCCTAAACACTTGATCACAGTGAGGAAGGAAGAAATAGTTCTCTTATGCGCCACGTCACGAAGAAATTTCTGAATAAACATGAAGTAAGGTCATAGAGAAATCCATTTTGAATTACTACTACAACAACTTCAGAGGTCTTATCCCTCACCCTTCAACTATAACCACTTTGTGCATATTCAGAAGAGTTCAATTTGACCTTGAAGAAGAAGAAAGAAGCCCCAAAACCTGTGATGCCCTAAAACCCGAGGGTCCATTGACCAACGGAAATCAACTACCTTGGAAAACTATGGATGTGGTAACCATTACCGAACTATTATTATCACCTTTACGGGACCCATAATTTATGTCGAATAGTGTCAGCCTTGTACAAGAGCTCTACCCAAAATACAACACATAGGATATATAATAACACCTGACCCACGTCGGGGCTGATATAACATAATGGCCTTACGGGATCATTATAAGTAAAGTAGCCCTAATAGGCCATTTGTCCATACTCGTTTAAAACATACAAAATTATATTTAAAAAAGTCTCATAAGAGTTTAATTACAATTCTTTTTACACAAAATACAAGCTAGAACTAGTTTGTTCCAAGCATCTTTACAAAAATGAATACAAAGCCACAACCCAGTTTTCTTCACAACTGTAGCCTCGAGTGAGCGTCGTACATCGGTGGGTAAGCTACTCCTAATAGAGTAAACTTCCAACAAGGGCTACTCCCCACCTAAGTGCACATGCAATGGTCATGTTCATAATTCATATTCACATTCCAAGTAAAAAAATGCAATTTCTACTATCGAATCCTAAATGACATGAAATGAGATAAGGCTAATCATTTACTTTAGATGCTATCTACTCCCTCTTGCAAAAGCCCTTACCGACTCCTACCATGCGATGTCAAAGTGTGATAAAACCCATTATTTGTGGATTACATCCAATGATCATTTTCAACAAAATTCATTTATTTTTCAAACCAAAGATTTTAATTTGTTACACCTCAATGATCATTTATATTCAAAATCATGTCTTTTTTTTTTTTTTTTTTGTAGTGGCAATTTCTTGAGTCTCATAGCGAACCATGAAGCCTTCCAGCACTCACGGGCTTTCATAGTTGGACACATATGTACAACCAAAATAGCGAGAGACTCACCCGAGGGGTATGCATTAATACTTGCTATTACGACACATGTTTTCATTCGCGCAGCATGGCAGTGTGACCCTATTAGACGTTAATCCCAACATGCAGAGCCCTTGATCAAACACCTAAGCGGTGTTGATTATAACCATGCACTCACACCCATTTCATACGATGTCCCCGTGCATATGCAATGCGATGTGCCATTTCATGCCTATACCATGTCACATATATGATGAATTCTATATGGACAATTCTTCTCATGCATATCACCCATGCATCATGGACAATTATATCAATCAGCATGACAGCATACAATTTCCAAACAATCACACATCTCATGTCAACATATTTGCACACACATATATCAACATCAACAAGTCATCACCAAACAAGCAATGACATACTTTATCCTCTAGGCCAAATTGTGACATAACATGTCCACAAATAACCTGCTCTGAAACCATGCAATGGCCTTATCCATAAACTCATCACATGTCAATATATTAGGGCGCACATGGACCTCGATCAGTACCACCAAGCATGTCCTCGAACTGAGAAGCCAAACCAACTTGATCTTTAGAATAATTGTGGCATAGAGATGCCTACCAAACATTCCACACAACAAGCCATAATAGACCACAAAATAGTTAGAACTCGGTTCAAAGCTAGTCCCCTATGAGTCTAATCTTGGACTAAACCATTAAACAACTTAGAGACGTAGCGATCCCGGAAAATGGACCATGGCAGGTATGCGAGTCGATTTAGGTAATCTGGCTTACATCAATTTTACAGATGAAACTATAATTTCCATGTAGAACACAAGTCCAAATTCCCTCTTTTTCCCAAACAGAAATCAATCTCGAAATCTGGACAATGTATGGGGTCAAAACAAGGCAGCCTGTGGCAGTCCCGGAAAATGGACCATAACTCAAGTTATAGACATTCAATTAGGGTGATTCAAAATCTTAACATCAAGTTCTTAGATACAACTACAATTTACATACGGGACACTAGTCTAATTTCCCCCTTTTTCTGAACCGAAAATTAGTCCCAAAATCTGGACAATATGTAAGGTCAAAACAAGGTAGCATGTGGCAGTCCCAAAAAATTGACCATAACTTGAGTTATAGAGGTCCAATTTGGGTGATTCAAAAGCCTAACATCAAGTTCACAATTGTAGCTACAATTTCCATAAGGGACACTAGTCCAAATTTCCTATTTTTCTAACTAAAAATCAGCCCCAAAATCTGGATATCATATAGGGCCAAAACATGGCACTATTCCCACATCCCAAAATTTCAGCAAAACAGCCCTTAAGGAGCCATCAAATCTGATTTCTCAACCCAAACAGCCCCTAAGGAGCTATAGAACAAGATTATCAGTCCAAACACCCCCTAAGGAGCCCTAACACCTGATTTTTCAAACCAAACAACCCTTAAGGAGATGTAAAAACTGATTTTTCAGTCCAAACAACCCCTAAGGAGCTATAAAAACCTTCTTTTTTTTTTAACCCAAACAACCCTTAGGGAAAAAAAACACAACCAAACAACCTTTAGAGCAGAAAGTAAACCAAAGTAGGAAGAATCCCTACCACTTGGAGCGTAGTAGAACCGAAGGAGGTCTCAAAAACACCTTCTAATCCCGAAAATTTTGATTTCCCAAAATCTCCTCCATTGGATCTTCGGTGAAACCCCTCCTTTTTGGTTCCCACGCGTAGCTCTCATAGAGTAGATGAACTTTCACTCTTTGCTCAACGAATTCCGACCGACGTAACTCTGGGGATCGGAGGAAGAAGGTTGGAATGTTTTCTTTCTTTCCCTCTCTTTTTGCTCTCTCTCACATTTTTTTTTCCCAGCAAGAAGTGACCTCCTCCTCTCTCAAATTTAACTTTTCTAACTTATCCTTAAGTTTTAAAGACAAGGCCCACATTATGCCACATGTCCAAGCTTGGTCTGGGTCCGTTTCTGCTCCGAAACAATTTATTTTGTCCTAGTTTAAGTTCAAATTATTTTAAAATGAACTTTACTTAGTTTATTTTCCACTTTCGAGATTTTTCTCAAAAATCCCAATTTTTTGGTCCACCAAGCACTCGATGCCCCAAAAATCGTGAAAATCCAACTGTCTCGGAATTCAACAAAATTTGTCTTGATAACTAGATTTTGCAACACGAATCCAACAGTGAGGTCCTTTTCGTCATCTGAGATCTAGAAAAATTCCAGGTTTGTAACTTATATTGTAGCGGCAATTTACCGTTTTGCCATTTTCCAAAAAAAATTCAAATTTACCCGGGTTTTACAAAACCCCTCCACTCACCCTCATTGTCATAATGATAGGCCGAAAGCATGATGTGTAAAATGTGTACGCCTATGTGCGCAAGTGCACACGTCATATCAAGTAATACAGTGTACCTAAGTACGGATATCGATCCACGCGGAGAAGTGCGTTGACTACTGAGTTTAGCCTTTGAATATTATCTGGACGTAAGCTTTGAGTGATAAATTAACTAATGTGTGAGATTAAACTAAACTAATTTATCTTAGTAAATTACTATGTTGTGGAGACTAGGGCTTTGTCTCCCTCTGCCACTTCCGATTACTACCTAGAAATTACTATTGATCTATTCACGACTTATTGACGGGTGATGAATGCCTCACGAGATACCCTCTCGAGGTGTATCAGCACATCTCGCTAGCGAGGTTGAGTGTATCTCTACCTAACCCGATACTTTCAGAAAGCGCTTAAATGTTTAACCTTAATCGCCACCCTAGAATCGAGGATATCTGTTGCAACGATTGAAGCCGAAATTCGCTCTATTCGAATCCACAGGCGTCTCGTCTCGATCTCGGATACGCAGCTGTTATCATGCACCAATGTTGGCCAGACATCACATGTATATAAATCGCAGATATAGAGCAGATACTAACAAGTCATGAATAATTGAATAATATAAAATCAAAAACTTAATTCATGCAATCGTGGCAGGGTTCAACACAAACCTAGATGTGAATCTAGAACATACTGGACTTGGTTATACACATAATCAATCTATCAAACATCAGCAGTCTTTCAGGAAAGAAGAAAATACAAAAGCAAATGTCTTCTCCATTGATCTGGTTCGCTGCTGCTCTGCTTTCCATGCCCTCATCCGTCGTTTTCCGATCCCCCCCCTCGATTTCTGGTCCTTTTTCTTTTAATGATGGTGAGGAAAAAATCGTGTTGACGTCGCGACGTTGGCCACTTGTTGACTTCCTCTTCTCGTTGACTGGCGTCACGGCGTTCTGCCGACTTTCTGCTCTTCTTCTCTACAGTCAAAATAATCTCAAAATTGCCCGTTCCACCTTTATTCACCTGAAAATGCAAGAATCAAATATCGGGCTATAAAAATACGTATTTAACTCTAAAATTAAGCTAAAACCATAAGAGAGATGCGGGTATGGCATGAGTGTTTTAGGCACTCATCACATAACCAAACCTCCATCCAACAAGGGCAAAGAGAAAGTAAAGGAGATAGAAGAGGAAATAAGAAGAATTGGGAATCCTAAGCATGCTCTGATATTAAGCAATGCAGTAAGGAGAGAAGAAAGGCGGAGACGTCCCAGTTTTGATTGGATGCATGAGCCACCAACTAAAGCCTACAACAATGAGCAAGCTGAAAGCTCTAGGCAGCAAGGTAGCAATGCAACTAAGAGATGAATATTTTGATGTTAAGCTAAGAAAAAGAGACCAATTCATGGAGGAGGCCATAAAGCAAAGAGATCTTGAATGGAAGAGAGAATTAGAGGAAAGGGATGCAATGTGGAGAGAGGGGCTAAGGGTAAGAGATGTAGCTTTCTAGGAGGAGTCAGGGAAGCAAGAAGGTGATCTATGTAGAATGTTGGAAACAAGAGATAGACAAATCCAAGATTCTTTGGTTTCCAAGGATCAAGCATGGTTGAACAGTCTGCATTCTTGCAATGAGAGCTTGAGGTTGATGACTGAGAACCAAATCAACATAAGAAGAGACGCGTTAGGTCATTGGGAAGGCGGCATGGCGCAAAGAAATGAATAAATCCTAGATTAGGCAATGTAGACAGTTTTAGGAAAGAAGAAGGTGCCACTTCCAAAAATCAACATCTCGTATTATGTGCCCTATACCATTGTACCCTAGGATGTGCAAAACCTTGTAATATCCTTTAGTCAAACAGTTGGATCTCAACCGATACCCTTTAACCCTCTAAGACAATTTATAGACATCCCAGTTCAAACAAAAAGAATGATAATGATACCCCGAATAATGAAACCTCTGGGAGTATTCAAAATCTCGCTCAGCCCAAAGGAAAGAAAAATGATGAGTCTATGGTAGCTCTGTTTTACTGAAATGTTTGTAATTGCTCCATTGATTATAATAAAGTCTCTTTGAGGACTATGTGAAATTATGTCTTTGTATTGAATATTTTTCATTTTTATTACATTTTCTAAATACTGAAGATAGTGAGTCTAATGTTTGGTTGAATTGGAAAGATTGTTGTTCAGTTGCTTGTGCTATGATGATTGGACTGAAAATAATTGTTAAATCAAAATGAACTTCTGAATGTTCATATAGCATAGTAACCTGTTTAGGAACCAAACAAAACAATTGGTGGATGAAATTGGGCAAAATGATCTCAACAAAACTGAAAAGTTATGATGTCAATGACAAATAGGCTGAAATTTTATAATCTTAAGGTGTAAAATTGATGATTGTTGATAAAACTAATAATTCTAGTTTGCTTGAATAATACAGTTAATATGAACACTGAAGACATGCACATTGGTCATAAGTACCTTGAAAAACTTATTATGCTTGGTTTAGGAACTCCTTATTGGATTTACAATAATTTCAGCCTCAAAGGGTCCTAGAATTTGTTATATTATTATTCAAGTCGAAATCCTAGGCATCACAACTAAAAGGAAATGATTTAGGCCAATCTTGAAAATTGTGTGCCTTTCAAAGCCTACCCTTTGATATGCATATGCATATATGCTTATACCTTAGTACCTTGTTTTGAGCCTAATGCCAATTTCATCATCAAATCCACATGAAAAACCTTAACCTTCCCTTAAATCTAATCCTTCAGTAAAGAACCCTTTGTTTGCCAAAATTGCAAGATGAGTGCATGAAAAGTAATTAAAAAGACAAGTTTGGGGGCGTATAATTTTAGAATGAGAAGAAGGATGAGAATTAAGGAGGTAAAAGGAAGATAAACTGAGAAAATATGTACTAAAGGAGGTGCATAATAGAAAATAGAGAAGCTGAAAAAGCATACAGTTTCAAGGGGGAATGTATTTTGCCTTGTAGCCTTCCTCTCTTGAGCCATTAAGTTCTTAAGGGTGTTCTACACCTAGTACCCTAATGCCAACTGGTATGTGAATTACTAACCCAAATCTTGCTAAGGGTAATAGAAAGCTTAAGAAGACAAAACATTACACCATTCCTAAAACCTTGAACAAAATGAAAAGAAAGGATCTTCTGAACTGAAGGAACTAAATTGAAAGTAGATAGTGGAAAAAGAAAAAGCCACAGTGGAGGATATGTAAAAGATGCACCAAACCAAGTTTAGGGGTGCTTGAAGGATGTTTTTAATAGAAAAATAAAGGTTGAGAAGTTTGAAGGAAAGATGTTGAACAGTATATGCACTTCGGGTGAACTTCAGCCTTAAATGTCCAATCAACTACACAATACCAAAGCCATACATTACAAGCCTATAAGACCTATTTGATCCCAAGGGTGGTGTTATGCTTAAATTAGTGGAAAATAATATGACCAACAAGCCTATGGGACCTAAATCACTCTACAGAGACTACCATTCTTTTACAATATGTCTCATAAGGCTACCTAACTCGTGAATTTACTACAAAAGAGGAAGAATAACGCAAGCATACTCACATCGTAATAAGAATTGTAGTTATTTACAATCAATGAATTATTTGTTTATTTCAATTATATGAATAGAAATTCTTTGCGATTCATGAATAGAAGTTTAGATGGAATTGATATCACAATTGACATTTCACTGAATCCAAATTGCTGATATTTCTGAAAAAGATTGTTGAGAAGAAAAATGGCTTTAAAATCAATTTGAATTGCTTGAGGACAAACAATGAATCTTTTCTTTGCTTGAGCACAAGCAAAACTGTAAGTTTGGGGGAATTTGATAAGTGTGGAACTCATCTAATTTTAAGTCCATTTTTCATGCATATTTGAGATCTTTCATGTTTAATTTAGTGCAAAATTATGGAGTCTTCACCCAAATTTGTGTTTTACGGGATTTATTAAAAAAGAAGCAAAAAGAGCAAGAAAAGCAATGGATTTGGCTAAGGTAAAAAGTACATAATGTTGTGACAATCAAAAGTTTGTCGTGACAAAACTCAAGGAAAATAGCAGAAGAAATGTCGTAACAATCGAAACCCTGTCGCGACAAAACAAAGGGCAGAAAACAGAAAGAATGTCACGACATTTCAAAGCTTTGTCATGACACAGTTACAAGGCAAGGGGGTTGAAAGTTTGTAGCAACAATGGAAATATGTCGCGAAAATAAAAAAAAAAAAAAGAATTCTTGAAGAAACACTGAAGTTATGTTGCAACATAGAAATGACCGTCATGACAAAACGAAGGACGGAAGACAAAAAGAATTTCGCGACATTTCAAACTTATGTCGCGACAATTATGAGAAGGAGTCAACTGAACTTTGTCGTGACATTTCCAAAGTTTTTCGCGACATAATACAATGCAGAAGGCAAGGAAAGTTTGTTGCAACATTTCATAGTTTTTCGAACAAGAGTCCTAAGGAATCGACTGAAAGTTTGTCACGATAATGATAAGTTTGTCTTGATAGTTATCCCAGAGTAATGTCAAGCCTCAATGTCGTGACAGTCTCATAATATCACAAATGACAACCAACACTGCATCCTTGTCGCGACATTCTGGAAAGCAGCAGCAGAAAATGTCATGACAATGCCATAACAAAGCCTAAAGACAAAGACATATGCTACAATGTCGCGACAATGAACTCGGCTGAGCCTGCATTGGAGTTCACAAATTCTGCCTAGAATTTTAGCCTAGCATTTATGAGACTTATAAATATATAGGGCATCATGAAAAGATCATCATTGGAAATTTAACAATCTTCAGAATTTGCAAGAGAGAGAGACTGAAACTTTTGTACATATTTTATTTTCTTCTCTTATTTTTTATTTTCATCTTTTATTTTTCATTTTCAAGGATTAGAGTAGTTGATCTGAGTTGCAATATTGAGTTGGGATCTTTGTATATCAAGCTTCATTTTTGTTTGAACTTAAGTGAAATCTAAAAATATTTCTGGAACCCATTTCATTCAGTTTTGATTACAGTTTCAATGAATTTGTTTGATCAACTAGTCATTGTTGATTGTGATCCAGTTATGGAAGGCTAAGCCCCTTATAGGAAGAGATTGGTGTTTTGTTATCCTTTTTGTAGTATTTAAATGAAAGTTGTGGTTTGAATATTGGATTTATCTAATTGGTAATACTCTTGTAATGTTTTGTTCTAGATTTTAAGTAGATTATACCCAAAAAGAGTTGTATCTTTGTTTTGATTTCTAGGACCCCTCTAAGGGACATAGAGAAGTGAGATCCTGAGAATAAAGAGCAGTAACTTGGGGGTATGCTAGATTAAGCCTCTTAGAACTAATAAACTCTAAGTATCACTTTGATAAATCATAGGTGATGTTCTAACCTCTGACTTCAAGGTTCCCTTCTCAGTGACAATAGAAGTGTGTTCCTGATGAATAAGGACCATTTGATAATTTGTTAGTTTAATACTTAGAGGTTTCATCTCAGTTTCAAAGAATGTTTGTACTTCTGATTGATGGGAGTGATTATTCTTTTCAAATGGTAGACTGAGATACCAATTACATTTAAGGAGGCTTGTGTTATCCTGTCTATGGGGGCAAGATAACTTCAGTCCTAAGAAAGAAACGATGAGTATTGGTCTGGGAAAGGCAACCAACTCTTAAAGATGATCAAATCCTAAAAGTAACTGTTTAGACACATTGACCTAGTGTAGGACTATTGTGTTCTAAATGGTGAAATGCAGTGTCATAAGGTATTTCAAGACTATACTACTTTCCTCTTTGACAAATCCAAAATTCAAGCCAATAACTATGTTGTTTTTTAACAATATGCAATTTGACGATCATAACATTGATCCCATTCCCAGTGTTATTGAATATCGGTGAAATCTTTAATCCCTTTATATTTGAATATCATTTTCACTTTAAGAAAAATTGACAAAAATACTTTTATTTCCGTATGTTAGTTAGTGACATTCATTAAATTTGAGGTTCAAATAGTGATTATATTGAGTAATAGGGGCACTTGATCTTTAAATTTTCTCACCAATCCCTGTGGGAATGATATCTGGACTTATAATCCATTTTACTACCTGTTGACTGTTTGCCTTTTTCTATATAGACTAAAAACCCCTCAAATTAACATAGTTACAAGAGCCATACACTTCTCTTGCATCCATGTCACTTTGGATAAATTTGCTTGATTCAATAACTTTTCTTAATATTCATGATTTAAAAAATATGTCAAGTCTATGACACTCGCAAGTGCAATGTGTCATACAAGTAGTAAAATCTCGAATTTAAGTCCGTGTATCATTCCCATGTAGATTGCAACGAATTAAAGATCACCACCCTCTAACTACTAAAATTCCATACTATTTAGAATTTTCAAGAACTCATAGTGAAAGTTTTATCTAACAACAAAAATTAAAGATCCTGTAATTGAATATTATCAAACTAAACTAAAACAAAAGTAAATGAATAAAAATAAATTGTAACTATAAGAATGGATCACCGGGCTTCCCGTGAGAAATGAAAACTATCAATGAAATACGAATTTTGAATGTAACACTCAAAGACTAAAGTACATCATTTGTTCAGATATGGAACTGGGTTTTTGTCCAAGATTTCCTAATTGTCAGAATCGATTTCCTCCATATTCACCTACCGGATAATTTTACTTCTCTCGAAGACAAGATCAAATCGCCCACTGTATTCCAAATTCTCTCTGCAAGATCTCGGGTATTTTTCCTCTCTCAATATCACACCCATTTCCCGGGCCGGACAATGTGACTTGCATTTCCTCTCGTGGATTTTCGCAAAGTTTCTACCACTTAATTAGTGGCTCATCCTCCAGATCTACTGCTCATTCCATTTCCCTGATTAGATCTCAGCCTTAACACTAGGGTTAGAACTTACCTTTTAGATTAAGCAGTGAACTCTCCGATTATTTATATTGTTAAATACACCCTCCAACTTCAATTATGAGCGAACGGGGATTTATCAAGGATGAACTCCTCGAGCTCAGCAAGCCATTAATGTAGTCTAGCATACCTAGAAAGAATGCTCTCACTCTCTCGTGAATCTCCGTCTCTATGTCACACAAAGGGTATCCCGATATCGAGCAAGATACATTCCTCAACTCGGTATTCTATACTACTATCGGGAAACTTATCAATTCAAAACGACACCAAATAAGTAAAACCAAACCCAAATTAGTTCTCCATATTTGTGCGTGAAAGACCGAATTCAAATGTAAATCAACCACAGATTCAGCTTAAGTACCTGGTCGGCGAATTAGGAAATGGAGTACCGATCACTCACACCCACTGTAATTGCAATAAAACTGAGAAGAAATTAATTCCAGAAATTTGTCTAGATTTCATAAATTTTCAAGCAATAATTCTAAGAAAAATAACATAAATAAAATAAATCCAGCTTCTACTCGTCGCATTACCAAGTAGATTCAACCAAAAAAGAAATAAAACTAAAAATAAAGAAAAGAAATAAAAATCTACTTTAAACTATACACCAGTTCTCTCCTTTCTCCTTTTCTGAGCAAACAAAGCACAGGTTAACTTTACTATTCTAAAACCGCTCATTTATACTATCGTGAAATCGGCCGAATCCCCAAAGTCTGTGTGGAATTCTCAAAGAAAATCCCACCATCAGTCCTATGTCGCTTTAATTTCGCTGATGTCGCAATGGATTTCTCTTGATTGCTCGTGATCGCCGCGACTCTTTGTTTCGCGGTAACCCGCTTACAACTCGCCATCAATGGTCGCGACATTGTTTGTAGTCGCAACCTTATTTGCTCAGTGTTTCTCCAGTGTTGATGTCATGACCTCGCCATGTCGCGATATCGTTGTCTCTTCTCTTCTTCCTAGCTTCCGAGTTACGATGCATAGCTAGTTGCGACCACCTTCGTTTAGGCTGATGATTTCATGTTGTGACTTTAATTTCTCGGGTCACGATTGTGTTGGTGGTCTTCCTCGACTTCATTGTGTTTCAACTTTATGTCGCGACTCAATGGTGATGTCGCGACCCTTTGCTGCCCATTTCTTCCTCGGTCGCAACTCGCTCATTGCAAATCCGCCTCTTTCCCACCTTAATCCAAGTCGAAAGTGGTCACGATATCATTTGATCCTTGATTTGTAAATGGTCGAATCAGCTTCTGGCAAGGACTTCTCGTTTGGCTTCAGTTACACCTCCTTTCAACCACTATTTCGGTTGCAACTTAAATCTTCCTATTTTATGTCGACATCAGAGTGGTGTCGCGACATGAAATGGAGCCTTCTTTAAAAAAATAACTAGTCATGACCTTGTTCTCGCAAAGACTCCCTGTGGGCTTCATCGACTGATCCTTGTCGCTACCTCAGTGGTGTCGCGACCTCGCCATATTTATTACGCGGCGACATCGTACATGTCGCCGGCTAGAAGATCCTTCTTTTGCTTATTTTCTTGGGCCTCGACCGCACTCCTTTGTCGATACCTCTTCATTTGTTACCTTAGTCATCCTCTGGTCGCACCTTCTTCTTTTAAGTCACGTAATTTCCAACTTGTTAAGGTCTTCCATTTCTTCATCAAAGTTGATTTTGGTGATGTCGTGACTTGGAAACGGATCGACAACTCAACTTCCTATCGCGACTCGACAATACACTTCACCCCGCTTGTAAGGTGGTCTCTACTCGGTTTCGCTAAAATTCTTGCATCCGTCGATTTTCCGCAAAATTAAATTTGAGTAAAATATCCACATTTCTGCATACAAATTAACAGTTATCTTGTAATGTGCTCAGAAAAATGGATTAAAAATCTTTGGACTCATCAAATTCTCCCAAACTTAAAATTTTGCTTGTCCCCAAGCAAAGAAAAGAAAGAATTGTTTGTCCTCAAACAAATAAGATTAAAATTTTTAAGGACATTTTTCTGATTCATACCACAGTCTTTCTCATTCCACCTTCAACTCTGGAAATAAGAGATACCAGCATCATTTTAAATTTTAGTTTCGATTCAAGAATAAAAAATGGTACACTTCTATCACAAATTTCTTGGTGAAATAATGTATTTAAACAGTTTATTCAACAAGTCTTGTTCTCTGTGTGTGTGTGTGTGTGTGTGTGTGCAGGTCTTCAATCCTTTTCATCTTCATGTTGAATTTAGTTAATCTTCTCGGAGTTTTCGACTGCTTATCAAAGTCCCATAGGCTTGTTTGCACATCTCCACTAATGTAGGTAAATTCAACCTTCAAGATCAATCAGGTCTTTATGGCTTGTAATGTTGCGCTTAGGTAATTGGTTAGATAATGGGAAAAATTTAAGTTGCAAATCACCCAGTTTCCACCTTTACTTTGTACTTGTTGCCTTCAACTTTCACCCTTCTTTTCTCAGACTTGCTGATTCTCCTCAATTCGCTCGATTCCATTTTTTTAATTTCTTTATGGAATTTCACCTATATGCACTTTATTCAGCTTGCCTTTTTTCGAACTCTTTTACTTTTTGTTTTCTAAGGTCAGAATAGTGCAATGTTTTGTCTTCAGCTTTCTATCACTCTTAACGTCATTAGTAACTCCCATACCTGGGTATTAGGTACTAGTGTTAAAAACACCCTACGAGCTTAATTGTTCAAGGGAAATAGGCCACAAGACAAAACTTATTCCCTTTTTCATTAATTCCTGCATCTTTACTTCTTCTCCTCATTCCTCGTAACATCTGGAAATATTTTCCCCCAAACTTGTTTCTTCCTTTATAGTAGACTTTTTTTGAACTGGAAACTGGATAATTTGGGCTCTTTGCTGTAGGGTTATTTCAATGAAGGGAATTTAGGGTTTCAATTGCTGTTTATTGAAGAAATAAGGCTTAATTGGCTCAAATTAAGGAACTAGAGAATATGCTTTAGCATATATTGAGGGTAGGCTTAGAAAAGCTCAAACTGCCAAGGATGGCCTCCATCACTTCTTGTTGGTTGTTTTTACTCTAACAGATTTCACTCTCAATCTCACACGAATAGTTCTAGGACTCCTGACTCTCAACTCGAATTTCTTAAGATGTTCCTAATTTCTCTCAAAGTTTCATAAGTTTTGTCGATCTAAGTATTATTTCTTCAAGACTTGTACTTATTTACTGCCTACTTACATTATTTCAACCCAAGTATTTTGTTCCATCAGCAATAACCATTTTTTCCTAATTTTTGCAAATTAAATCGAATTTAAAACAATTTGTGTCGCCATTCCCACTTCCAATTTACTAGTCTACGCCTTATTTTTCCTTTGCAAATTTTTGTTCTTGGAAAGAACATAATTACTTATTTGATCCTTGTACTTATTAAGGTACTTATTCTTTTCTATGCTAAACAAGTAAAATCCATTAATAAACACAAAATTTCTCATATCATGTTCATCCATCAATAAACACATAATTATTCACAATCAATTTTTTTTTTCATTCAACAATGGAAAAACAATCCAAATGCTTCTAAAAGAGAACTATAAAATGAAAATTCAATTAAACACGTAATGTTTGGACTAACCAACCTGGATTTCCATTAGAATTTTGGGATGTATATATTGATAACATGCTAAGAAAAATTAGTTTCTTCTTTTTGTAGTTTTTAGGTATTATGTCAGAGGCTCTACATCAAACTGCCATACTGGCTCAAACTGGGAAATCTCATTTCGGATGTTTGTCTCTCAACTGCAGGAGGAATTTCTTTGCCTTTAAGTGCATATTTCATCGTTTAGGTCAAGACCGCATGAAAAAGCGTGTCTTGCCACTTTCCTAACTGATTAACCTGTTCCTTCCACCTGTAGATACATTATAGCGCTCTGGACAAAATTGATTAATCAAGTCCATACTTCCAAACTACAGTTTTTCTCTTCTATACTCATCATTATCTTCCAACTGCTGATCTCTTTCTTTCATTAATCTCTCGAACTCCTTGGAACATTCCCGAGCAAATGCTTGAATCCCATCAATCTTCCTTAGCATGTTCTCCACTGCTTTCTTTCTTCGTCAAGAGAAATTGAAGAAATTAGCATCCCTTTTGAATTGATTATTATAAAAGGGCTTCTGTATGCTTGTCTCTTATTCTTTCCATCATCTTTCTTGATTCTTCGCCTCCGTGTTCTCTTTCCGATTCTCCAGCTTTCTTCCCATATTTGCTCTTTCTTCTTAGCCGCAGCCCATAAATTCTTCTTTAATCATGTCGCTTCCCATTTCAGCCTCTCCTCCATCTCCCTTTTCATTACTTCAGCATTTCCAAGGATTCGCATTTCCTTCTCCGCTCTCGGATCCTTCAGTTCGAGGCACTGTTCCCGTACTCTTGGAAATAAAGGATAGGTAGGGCTTACCTCGAGAGGTTTCTTTCTTTTCGTGTTTCCTATGATTTGGGCTGTCAGAATTTCTCCTCTATTTCTCTCTTTTACCATTTTCAAAGATTTGTCTCCGCTCCGTTTCTCGCATCTACTACCATCAATTCTTTCTCGCCTTCTTTAGGGTCCTTCATACTCCCGTCTGTTGGGAGAGAACCCAGGACACTTTTCTTCTTCTCCACTCTCTCTCACCTCCTAAACAAAACCCATTGTACAGAGGCAGATCGCCCCTCTAGCTACTACGCATCTGAGATTCTTCCACTAGATGTTAGACTGATTTTGTATCTTCAAAAGCACAGGCAGATGGCTTTGTGCCTTCCACTTGAGCAAGGTGTTAGTGAAATTATTATAAAAAACATATGAAGTAAAACAAACTTAGTTTTAAAAGTCGTAGTTCCTTTCTGATAAAAACATAAATCTTTCTCACCTCTGGCTTTTCCTCCACCAACAATCTACTATCTTCACTGGTTCTCCCAATGTCCTTATATACTTACCCATGCCCAAACTCCCTCAGCCTAAACGACTTGTTTGAGTTCTTCCATCCCAAAAAAACCAAACATCTCCATAAATGATAAGGTCATCCTTCATCTCATCATCACAATTCCCCTTCGGCAAGATTTAGAATCCTAAAAATGTGTTTAAAAGAACTCCTAAACCCTTTTTTCTATTACTTCCAAAATGGGGAAATTAGTCTTCGCTTAAAACCTTCTTTCACAAACAAACTCCTTTGTCAAACATCACCTTGTTTCCACAATTCTCTTAGCTTCGCTTTGAAATGAAGTCTCGCTTCTTCTTCGTTGCTTCTTTCTTGTCAAGCTGTTTCATCCCTCCTCCCATTGGTCTCCTTTCAACATTTATCTCTTCTTCAGTTGAGTTTCTGTGATAAAATTTCCTCTACTACTCCTCGACACTTCATCGCATGATTTCACGATCAATCTATTAAGATTTTGCGACGCCTTCTTGATTTGGTCGCCATTAGTGAAGAATCATGTAGGGCTGGTCGAGCTATCTCGCTCTAGGTTTCAAGATTTCGTAAAGATGGATGTAGAAGTGGGGTTGGAAATGTATTGCAGCTTTAAATGGACTTCAAGTGGAACAGACTGGTTCAATGTCATGATCATGATGATGAATCACGACATTAAATATCGAGCTCTTAATTAATGATTTTCAATGAATCCTACTTCTTTAATGTCAGACACCCAAAATGAGAGGTTTAAAATCCCAATTTTATCAATTGATATTTTGGTCGCAAATCTCAAGATTTTTGTCACACTAAATGTATCACGACAATGAATTTGATGTTTAACATAAAGATTTTTGTTGCAACGTAAAGATTTTCCTTCCTGTTTTATTTTGGTCGTGACCTCGCTTTCACTGCTTAATTTCTTCTGCTTTTATTGTTTCCATCCATCATTCGTTGCAACTTTTTCGATTAAATGTAGCGCACTTAAAATTCTTAGTCTCCATGAACAATCACATTCACAGCAATTTCAATTTATTCGAATCCAATCAAGACAACTACAACTCAATTCATCTTCATCATGCAAATATTCAACAAAGTCATCCACTATGCATCACATTCAAAAATTTAAGCACCAAAACAAAATAAAATTCCCCCAAACTTTCAATCATGCCATATCAGAGACAAAATTTAAAATCAAGAAGAGTATACTGCCCCTTTTTGTCTCTGATGCAGATCAGCCCCGATCGTAGATGCCCCCGCATACTCCCTCTATTGTTCGCAAAATTAACAAAAATATTTACCTACTTTTCAATTAAATGTGAATCAAATTACACAAAGCTATTAGAAATTTAAAAATCAAAAAGAAAATTTTAACAAGAAAAACTTAAAACAAATCGATGTGGATCAGGCTTCCCACAAAGTCGCTTCATTTTAGTCTTACCGACTCATTGCCGTCATCGCTCGTTTCTCTTCCAATTTCCTCATTCGTAACTAAGGTTATTCCTCTCTTCCAATTGCTTTCTCTCCCAAGGTAGTGCTTTTAATCTCTCGACCATTAACCTCGAATTCTCTACGATTGCTGGTTTAAGTGTCACCGCCCCAAATTTGCGGTGTTTCGATACTACCGTATATGGTCCAAATTCCATTCGATTTAAGCTTTCCCGAAAGAGAGTCTTAGTCTGAGTTGAATAAACAGGACTCCAATCTCCTCGCCTTGAATTCCCTCCTCAAATTCGTTGATCATGCCATTTCTTTTGTTTTATTTTTTGTAGATTATGGCACTATCATATGCTTCATTCTCAACTCTTCCAATTCATTTAACTAGAGTAGCCTCTTCTTAGCAACCTTGAAATCAAAATTTAGCTTCTCGATGGCCTATTATAGCTTTATATTCTAGCTCAAGAGGTAGATGACATGGTTTTCCAAAGACAAGCCTGTATGGGGACATTCCAATGGGAGTTTTAAAAGCAGTCATGTATGCCCAGAGTGCATCATCAAGCTTCAAAGACCAATCTTTTCTACTCAATCTCATGTTTTTCAAGAATTTTCTATCTCCCCGTTGAAATTTCAAGCCGCCATTTGTTTGAGGATGATAAGCCAAGCTCATAATGTGTTTGATACCATATCTCGCCTACATGAGTTCACTAAACACCTTATTTGGTAAAATGGCTCCTCTCCATCGATTATAGTTCCGGGTGTCCCAAATATGCCGGAATATTTCTTTGTAAAAATCCCACAACTCGTATTGGCATCATTCTTGGACAAGTCAGTCGTCTCAACCCATTTTGATACATAATCCACAAATAGAGTATGTACATATTTCCAAATGAAGTCGAAAGGCCCCATAAACCCATTCCCCATACATCAAACACCGTACCACTGTGGATACTCATAGGCATTTCATGCCTTTGTTGATATTTCCCATTCTTCGCATTGATCACATAACTTCACTCATTCAAAATGTACCCTTAAAACAGAGGGCAAGAAAACTCGACCGAGAATTCAAGGCTATTTTATCTCCTGCAAAATGTCCTCCATATGGTGATGTGCATGACATTTGTAAAATCTTGCTTTCGCTTCACCTTTTGGTACACATCTCCTTATAATCAGACGCTCCTCTTTTAAACAATAATGGGTCATCCTGCACGAGTGCCCGCTCGTCGCCCTTAGCGTTTTCTCGCCGGTAGCCGACTCGTGGCATAATTCCACAAGCTAAGAAGTTCACAATATCAAGATACCAAGGTGGATTGGAGTGACAATTGGAATAACCGCTTCATCCGAAAATTTTCGCTATTTCTTTTTTCTTCTTCTCAGACAAGAGGTTTCCTTCTACTCTTGACAAGGATCACCATCACATCGTCACAACCTTTCTCGTCTTTATTTCTAAATCAAATTCTACAATAACAAGGCCCACCTGATCGGCCTTTGCTTTCATTTCTTCTTCGCTAATAGATATTTAATTGTCGAATGATCACAGGTATAATAACATGGGACACAAAATGTATGGCCTAAATTTTTCACATGCAAATACTATTACCAAGATCTCTTCAAATAGTGTGAGTACTGAGCTTCATTAAAGGTTTTGTCGGCATAAGATATGGCCTTGAATACCTTTTCACTTTCTGTCCCAATACAGCTCCCATGGAAAAATCACCTGCATCACACATGATTTCAAATTTCGCTCCAATCAAGTTTTGGCATGACGGAGCTTCAACTAGTCTCTGATTTGATTTTCAAAGAATTTTGGCAGATCTATCAAATAGAACTTAGTATCTTTTTCCAAAGAATCTCGCATAAGTGTCTAGCAATTTTTGAGAAATCTCCGATAAATCTTCGTAAAATCCAAGATGTCCTAAGAAACTTCTAATTCCCTGACCGTAGCCGGTGGCATTAAATTTCTTATAATTGAAACTTTCGCTGTCTACCTCAAGCCCTACCGCTGTAAAATCATGTGCCCCAAGACAATTCCTTCGTAACTACAAATGGCATTTTTCCCAATTCGTAGCTAGATTCGTCCTACACTCAAGTACTCGCCCCAAGTTACGCAGTAATCGCTCAAAAAACTCGATCCATACACCGTAAAATCATCCATGAAGATCTCCATAACTTCTTCCTCGCTTAAATCGTAAAAAATAGACATCATGCATCTTTGGAAAGTTCCGTGAGCATTAATAAACCAAAATGGCATTCGCCTAAAAGCAAAAGTACCAAACGGGCATGTAAAGTGGTTTTCTCCTCGATCCTCAAGTGCACGGCAATCTGGTTATATCCGTAGTATCCATTAAGAAAAACAAAGTGAGGGCGTCCCGCCAATCTATTCAAAGATCCACCAATGAAAGGCGTAGAGGAAATGATCCTTCTTGTCATAAAGGTTTTAATTTTCTCAGAGTCAATACACACCCTCCATCCCGTCACGCTTCAGAACTGCTCATTCTTCCCATTTCCGACCACAAAGAATCCTCCTTTCTCGGGAACCATGCACCGGGCTTACCCAAGAACTATCTTAATATAGCATATATAAAAACTTCAGATTTAACCATTTCGTAACTTCTTTTAATAACTTTTCATCACTGAAGTTCAAATTTTCGATGCTCAATAAGTTTTCGTGATTATCATTCAAAGAATATTTTGTGCATGCAAATGGAGTGGACTGATACCCTTCAGATCCTCAATTGACTAAGCGATAGCTTCCTTGTATTTTCCTTTAATTTCCAAAGAATCTCTATTCTTCACCTTCGCTAATGCAAATTCGATATGATGACTGGGTTTTCTTTTTCCGTTTTAAGAACTCATACTTCAAATGACCGGCAATTCTTTCAATGTTAACCCTTCGCACTAGTTTCCCGCCTCATGAGTTTGCTGTTTCGGCTGCATATCATCTTGACTGCTTACTTATGCTCGAGACTGCTTTCTTTGTTAAACAAATTCATGCGATTTTGCACCGCACTCAAGATATTGAAAATTCATCTCACTCATGATGTAATGTCAAGAATCATACCGAATTCAATTCAACATTGAGAAGGCTATTGTTTTCTACAGCCATACAACTTTATGCATCTACATCAGGATGTTCCAAACTCCTATTAATATTAAAGTGCACTGCTTCATTTCCCACCCTTACCGCCGCTTCACCTTACATCTACATGCCCAGCTTGCTAAGAAAGGTCTCCCTAGCAAAGAAAGGAACTCGTATCTTCCTCCCATCTTCATGATAACAAAATCCACTGGAAATGAATTTCCCAACCTTGACAAGTACATCCGAGAATGCCTTCCGGCCGCGCCATCGATCTATCACCATTTGCAATGTAATTCACACAAGTTCCCAAACTAAGTCTCTACACAATTGATAGAGGCATCAAATTTATACTAGCTCTAGAATCACATAAAGCCTTCCTGAATTAATATTTCCCTATGGAGCTGTGGAATGCGAACCGCCAGGTCCTTCATTTCACGATCTTTGTCGATAATCGTGATCAAGTAGTAGCAAATTTCAAGTTCACTATACCCTCGCCTATCTTCCTTTTTCTTGCTCAGTATCTCCTTCAAAAATTTTGCATAAATAGGCATTTGGTTGATTAATTCCTACAATGTGGGATATTGATTTCTATTTTCTTGAAACGCCCAAGAATCTAGAAAACTGCTCTTCCTTTACTAAGCCTCTCGTGGAAATGGCAATCGTAGGTGTATGTCGTACTCCTTCCTTCAAGCCAGCCTCCTTACTTCCTTCAGTTGTTCCACCAGGTAGCTCTTTCTCCTTCCTTTCGCCTCTTCGCTCGCCTACTCTTCTTTCCTTTCTTCCTTCGTTGTTGCTCACATCCTTCCCAATTTCTTAACCGAATTGCCATGCGCCTTTTCTGATTCTTTGAAAAGTCATTGGGTGGAATGTACCCTCGCTTCCGATTTATATATCTAAAATAAATATTTCTCTACTTATGTCTCCAAGTTTTTCAACGAGGCACTTGTGACTTCTAAAACACTTGAGCATCGACTCAAAGCCCCAATGTGCATGCTTTTGGTTCATGGAATTGTAATAGCCTCTTTGCTTGTCTCTCATGAACTCAGTGATTTGTTCTTCAAATGGTTGAGTCCCCTTCTTTGACCCCGATGACCATTTCTCGCTCACCCCCTTGATACTCGCTCGTCGAACCTTGGCTGCCGATATCCCTGCTGAGGATTCTGTCCATGCCTTGGGCCTTGTAATGCCCCTCCACCATATGAGAAATTCTCATGGTTCCTCAGTGCTGGACTGTAATGTGTGGGCATGTTAGGATTTGGCTTGAAATGGTAATTTCTTGGCTCATTCACGTACTTAACCTCCTCAGCACCATAAGAATCTTTTTCATGGTACACGCACTTCTTCTCATCGCTTTTATCAGTTCCTATTTCATGAAAGGAAGGTGCATTTTTCTTTCTCAAGCCATTCATCCCGCGCATTATGGCATCTAACTTTTGCCTCCATGGCTATATACTTTTTGCTCAGCCCATGACCCCATTTCTCCGCTTATTACCCCTTGAAAACTAAGATGGAGCTTTATATCGCATTTGGCCGAAGTCTTCTATCGTATCTCTAAATTTTCAAAGACTTTTCGTTTAATGCTCCACAAAGATGAAGCATCGATAATGTCTTAGAGGTAATTTCATTTAAGGCATGATACACTATATCCATCCGGTTTTTAAATCAATCATGCATAGGGCACCCTTCAACAACCTCAATCTCTCCTGTGCTACATATATAGGCTCTCATCTTCCCCCTTGCTGGAATACTATTATCTCTTCTTCTCTCTCGAGGTGAGACGGAAAGAACTCACCCAAGTATGCTTCTACCAACTCTTCCCAAGTGTCAACTGAACCATATGGTAATGATTCATACCATGTGGTCATTATATCCTTAAAGAAAATGGGAAGAGATGCAACTTTATCACCTCCGGCCCACACCACATCCGCCTTTGATCAGATTCGCGCATCCCGAGAAAACTACCTGTGCTCAAGCCGTTCTTCTGGGCGACCAAATAACCCGATGCCGCCCGCACCATCAAGTATCAAAGCCGGCTTTAGTTCAAGTTATTTGCTTCCTACAATAGGTTGTCCGATTGCGTATCATTTTTCCTCGACACAGCCTCCGTAAATCCTCCATCAGGTCGGCATGTGGAGGCCTTCTCTGGCCGCCGTCCTCCTGCCTCCTCCGTCCTGGCCATGTCTCTGATCCGCTATAGCCGTGTTTTCTCGCTCTTTAGTCTTTTCTTAAGCTTCTCGAGTATTCTTTCCACTCCGCTCCATCTAAACAAATGAATCCAATTTCCTAAGTGCATTAAAGGATTAAATCAAACACACCTCGTATTATCAGATTAATCAAACTAAACAAAAATTTTCAACATGGCCGCTCAAGATCGTTGGTCAGATGTAATAATTTTGAAAAGTTATTTTTGCTCTTTTCTTTTATAAAATGTCCAAATTAGCATTTCCTTTTGTTAGAATATTGATCATTTAATTCCTTTCAACCCTAAGAATGTACTCCATAAAACTTGCTCGTCTTTTCTATATAGACTAAAACCCCTCAAATTAACATAGTTACAAGAGCCTTACACTTCTCGTGCATCCATGTCACTGATAAATTCTGTTTGATTCAATAACTTTTTCAATATTCATGATTTAAAAATACAAGGCAAGTCTATGACCTCAGTTCATGTCACAAGTAGTAAAATCTGGTCAAAGTCCGTATCATCTCTACAGAGATTGGCAAATTAATTAAAGATCAACTACCCCAACTATTAAAATTCATACTATTCGACTAAGAACTCATAGTGAAAGTTTTATCTAAACAACAAAAATTAAAGATCCTAGACTATTGAATATTATCAAACTAAACTAAAACAAAAGTAAATGAATAAAAATAAATTGTAACTATAAGAATGGATTGAATCAGTTTCCTGTGAGAAACGAAAACTATCAATGAAATACAATGAAACAAATAACAAAGACTAAAGTACATCACTGCTCAGATATGGAATCTGGTTTTGTCAAAGATTTCCTAATTGTTGGAATTGGATTTCTCCATATTCACTAGTTGGATACCCTTGCTTCTCTCGAAGACAAGATCAAACCAGCTACTTGTATTCCAAATTCTCTTGAAAGATATGGGTATTTTTCTCTCTCAATACTTCACACCCATTTCCTGTTGACAGCAGACCTTTTGCATTTCCTTCTCAGGATTTTCGCAAATTTTCTACCACTTAATTAGTGGCTCATCCTCCAGATCTATGGGGTTTGTCCTTTCCCTCGACAGATCTCAAATTTAACACTGGTTAGAACTTCACTCTTTAGATTAGGTGAACTCTCCGATTATTTATATTGCTAAATACACCTCCAACTTCAATTATGAGCTTAACGGGGATTTATCAAGATAAACTCGTGAGCTCGCCAGCTTCATCAATGGTAGTCTAGCATAATGAAAGAATGCTCTCACTCAGATCTCCGTCTCGCGGTCAGCACGTAGGCATCCCGATATCGAGCAAGATACATTCCCTCAACTGGTATTCGGTACTACTATTGGGAACTTATCAATTCAAAAACGACACCAAATAAGTAAAACCAAACCCAAATTAGTTCTCCATATTTGTGCAGGAAAGACTGTAACTAAATGTAAATCAAATCCAATAGAGTTGCGCTTTAATTACTGCATTGCGAATTAGGAAATGGAGTACCGATCACGCACACCCACTGTAATTGCAATAAAACTGAGAAGAAATGAATTCCAGAAATTTGTCTAGATTTCATAAATTTTCAGCACACCAAGAAGAATAACATAAATAAAATAAACTAGCTCTACTCTCGTCTCGCACAAGCCAGATTCAACCGTGAAAAGAAATAAACTAAAAATAAAGAAAAGAAATAAAAATCTACCTTAAACTATACGCGAGTTCTCTCCTTCCCCTTTTCTCGGGTGAGCTTAAGACAGGTTAACTTTACTATTCTAAAACTGCCTATTTATACCGTCAAAAGAAAATTGAGCTCGAATCCCAAAAAGCTCCAAGGAATTCTGAAGAAAACCTACTTCCCATGTCGCAATTCTAAGTCAATGCCGCGACATGGATTTCTCTTCGACACGGATTTCTTGATTGCTCGCGGATCGCGACCCTTTGTTTCAAGGTGTAAACCAGTTTTCTTAAACGTTTTGATCAATGGTCGCGACATTGTTTGTAGTCACACCTTATTTGGGTTCAAGGTTTCTAGTGTTGATGTCGTAATTTCACTCTATGTCGCGACATCATTGTCTTTCTCTTCTTCCGGCTTCTGAGCTACGACAGCAGTTTTAGGTTGCGACCACCTTTATGTTTGTATGATGATTTCATGTTGTGACTTTGATTTCTTGGTCGCGATTGTGTTGGCGGTCTTCTGACTTCACAGGTTTCAATTTTATGTCGCGACCTCTTTGTCGCCCATTTCTTCCTCGTCGCAACCTCAGTTCTTTGTTGCAACCAGTTTCCTCTTTCCTACCTTTAATCCAAGTCAAGTGGTCACGACATCGTTTCTGATCCTTGATTTGTAAATGGTCGCAATTGCAGTTCTTGGCAAGGACTTCGGTTTGGCTTCAGGTTGCGACCTCCTTTTAACCTCTATTTTTGGTTGCAACTTAAATCTTCCTCGCTTATGTCGCGAGATCAGAGTGGTGTCGCGACATGAAATGAGCCTTCATTTAAAAACTAGTCAGGACCTCGTTCCTCTTGGTGGCACCCTTGCGGGCTTCATTGACTGATCCTTGTCACGACTGTGAGCGGTGTCACACCTCGCCATATTCTATCAAGGCCAGCGACATCGAGTGATGTCTGACATGAAGATCCTTCTTTTCTCTTATTTCAGTCTCGACCGTAATTCCTTTGTCGATACTCCTTTCATTTGTTACCTCGTCATCCTGTCGCAAACCTCTTCTTTAAGTCACGACTCAACTTGTTAAGGTCTTCCATTTCTTTCCAAAGTTGATTTTGGTGATGTCGTGACTGGAAAATGACTGACAACTCGCCTTCCTCGTCAAGGGACCCAATTTTCGCTGCGAATTTCACTCCCCGCTTTGTAAGGCGGTTCCCATCGGTTTCATCACCAGACCACGATTTCCTACAAATTAAATCGAGTAAAATATCCACATTTCGCATACAAATTAACAAGATTCGTAATGTGCTCAGAAAAATGGATTAAAAATCTAATGAGTTTTTGGACTCATCATTGACCTATGCACTTACAGTGATTTGACCAAATTGAATTTCAAATATATTATTATAGATAAATAGTAGAAAATAGTCTTAACAGTCAAACAAGTTTTTGGCATTATTACTGGGGATTTTAAACAAATCTCTAGTGGCAATGTTCCAACAATATTAACAACAATTTGGTATATGATAAATCATCAAATCAAACAAAAACCAACCTCATCCTTAACTGGGAGAAATGTCACTAGATGGTAAAGGAAGGCATTGTTTTGGGCCATAGAGTATCTAGAAGGGGGATTGGGGTGGACAAAGCTAAGATTGAGACAATTAAGAAATTTTCACCTCCCACTTCAATGAAAGGAACCAGGAGTTTCTTGGGTGATGCAGATTTTTACAGGAGCTTTGTAACACCCCCGAAATGTACCCTAGTCGTTTTCAGCATGTTTAGGGTATTTTGTAGGTATAATTTGAATTTTTCGTAAATTAAATGCAAAACGTGAAATCCGAAAAAACTCGGAAATAAGCAAGGGTAAATTTGTAATTTGTCAAAACGGGACACAAAAACATAAGATGCATGAGGCTGTTATAAATAACATAATCTGTGGGATAAATAGAAGGTTAATAACAGCAAGAAAAAGAACTGGTCAAAGAATGTATTTAAGCCCAAACAATATAGAATTAATCACAGATCAATTTGGTCACTCATTTGGGCATTTTAAGAGCAAAAACGTGAAGTAGAGAAGAAGAAGAGAAGAAGAAAAGAAGAAGAAGAGAAGAAGAAGAAGAAAGGTATGGAACTAGGATTTTGTGTGGAAATATTTGTGTATGGACACTTAGACCTTTGAGTATGGAATCTATGTTTGGATGCTATGATTTTGTATGGATATAAGTTTGTCCAATTTCTAGGAGCGAGTTAGAATCCATCCTCTAACCCTGGGACTCTTGTTAAAATCAAAGTGTAAAACCCTAGTTTGTATAAGATGAGTATGGATTGTATGGATTCTTGGTTTATGGTGTTTGGAGACATGTTTGGGTGTTAGGAATTTGACCTAACTTACAAGTGATTAAGTTTGGGTTTGGAACAACCCTAATTCATCTCTATGTTTGATTTTGGTTGCTAGGAACCCATTTGAGAGTTGTTTTGAGATGCTTTTGCTTAATTAGATATCAAGCTAGCTTGATTTCGAAAATGGCTAAAAATATAAATTTATTAGAAAGTTCACGTGAGCGACAGATGACCCCACAACAACTGAGTTCTGCCCACCAAGGACGTATAGCTTACGCCGCAACGTCACCAAGAAGGAAAAAATGGCCAATTTCGGGTTCCACTACGGGCCAAGAACGAAGAGTCTCCACGACAAAGCCACAACATAACATAGAAATTTCTTTATAGCTGAGCCGAGCTGAGCCTGTTGTCTAAGGCAGATCACGTCTCACACTGACTGCCTATTTGACAAACAGGACCAGGTACGAAGCGGGTCCATCTGCTCGTAGGCAAAGGAAAAATTATATCGTACCTTCCCGCCTCAATGGAGCGAGTTCTATGTGGGCAAACTTAATGCCCTTATGATAAGATAGTAAGTTCCTGAACACATATAATTGCAGGAATACCTAAGACCAGATATTGAATGACACGACACTTCGTTACGTAAAGTAAGACGCTCGATCGCTCGACACTCCTGCCACGCCACACACCCCGCTACGGTGCCACCGATCAATGCTTCGACACTCTACTAGTGCTACAAGACTTCTCATACGTGGGCAGCACGCCTTGATCAATGCCCGCACTCCTACTTTAGTGCTACGGCACCTCAAGATCAGATCGTACCTTCTGATACTTATTTGTTGTCCGTACTATTTCTTATTACTAGTCTAGGTAGTCAACCAGTTATATGATAAGAACCTGAATGACGAATAAGAGTAAAGAAATGTACATCGTTCTGGTCTGTAGTACCTACGGGTACTTCTGTACAAGCATAAGCTATGTAGTACCTACGGGTACATCAATATAAGTATAAGCTCTATAACTCCTACGTGAGATCTGAATAAATATAAATCTACTATAAGTACAAGTATATGTACAAGTTTGTTATATGAATTCATGATGAATCCTGATGTCTGTTACTTTATATGTTTACTGAAAAAGAGTATAAATGCATGTGTATATGTATAAGTTATATGTTCCCACTAAGCCGCAAAGCTAGCACTGCTTTAATTCGTAGGTACAAAGAAGGACGTCCGCGATCTTTCGCATACTGCTGGGCCAACACACTAGTAGGAGTACATCACCAGTTTTGTGCCTGACATAAATGTAAATGCGCTTTTGTATATGTATATGTAAATAGGACTCAAGATGTTATGTATTGATATCGAACACCAATTAAGTAGGTAGTTTTACTTTGTATATGTTATTAGGATTCATTTATAAGAGACTTCGCCCACCAATGTCCGAAAAGGTGTAAAGAGTCCCAAGATAGCTAAGACCCCTCTCGCTCGCCCAGGCTGGGAATCTGGCACCCACAAGCTTCATCAAAGATTTCTCTACAATATCAAAACCTCTTTCAAGCCTACTGATGCATGGAGTCCTATTTTGTTTTGATGAGAAGTGTATGACCGCGTTCACTAACCTCAAAGAGAAACTAACCTCCACACCCATTGTCATAGCTCCGGATTAGGAGCTCCCATTTGAGCTAATGTGTGATGCAAGTGATTATGTGGTAGAGGCTATTTTAAGCCAGCGAAAGAACAATGGGTTTCATGCCATTTACTATGTTAGCAAGACTTTAAATGAAGCACAATTGAATTATGCTACCACTGAGAAAGAGTTTCTAGCGATAGACATTTCATTTGACAAGTTCTGGCCTTACTTGATTGGTAACAAGGTCATAGTCTTCATGATCACTAGGCTATAAAATATCTAATGACAAATAAGGATAAGAAGGGATCTGAAAACTTAGCAGCGAACCACCTCTCAAGGTTAGAATTTTCGGACAATGAAGCTTCTCAAGTACATATAAATGATAGTTTCCTGAATGAGCAATTACTAGCCTTGTCCCATGCTGATTTTACTCCATGGTTTGCAGACATCGTGAACTATCTCGTTGTTGGAATCATCCTATTCCCACTAAAAGCATACTAAAATTAGAATAATCCTAGCTTTATTTAGATGAGAAATTAAGATGAAAGGGAAAAGGAAAACAACTAAAGAACTGAAATCCTAAACTGGCATGTGAATAGGTGAAAAGAAAATTGAGAAGGCCTAGGGTTTAGACTTCATTTAGCTAATTGTTATGAATTAGAAGAAAATTTATACTCAATTAACATTCAAATCATCTATTAATGAAAAGCCTCACTATTACATAAGTGAATCTATCTCGATGACCCACAATCTACTCCTAGGGTTTAGGTATTTTACGTCTCTACTCAACCCTAAAACCCTAAGATCACAATAAACCCGAGAAACCTCAATTACCACACAAAACCTATCAGTATTTCTAGTCTATGGTGAATTGTTATGTTTTAATGATGGTCTAATTCAACTCTAGTGATCATCCATCAACAAGCATGAAGACTAGAATATAACATTTAATAGGAATATGATTCAAACATCAAATAGAAAGTAAATCAATACCAAATCACATAATTCATAACTAAACTACATCTAAAACCCCAGAAAACATAATTAGTTCACAATGGGGAGAGATACAACCATATAAGTAAGGGAAACGTAAAGAGGAGAAGAAATAACAAATGTGATGATGAAAGCTCCTTTTTCTCTCCAAATCTTCCTCTCCTTCTTCAATCTTCCTTTTTCTCAAGAGAGCTATGTCCTATGGTTTCAAACCCTAGGGACTTGTTTTCAAAAGCTCTAATAATCTTCTATTTATATCAATCCTCAAAATGGGCTAGCATTGAGCTGAAATGGAAGTTGGGCCGCAAGTGACATCGAGATCTGATGTTGCGACGTGTAGGTTGCGCATTGTTGTTGGGATGATTGCCAACGTCATGACGTCATGGTCTAATGTCGCGACGTGCGAGGTATTCTACTAAAGAAGATGCACGACGATGTCGTGAAATGGAGAAGCCACATCACGACGTGAGGCTGCAATTGCTTATTCTTGATTCTCCACTTTTTGCTCCATTCAAGCACCCTTTTGCTTCAAATTGCCTACTTTCTTCAAATTTGGCCCTTAATGTAAATATGAATGAAAAGTGGATCAGAACACTTATCAAAATAGTAAAAACATGTAAAAAAATACCTAAAATGTAACACCCCAAATTATATCCTAATAGTTTTATAACATGTATAGGGTATAAAATAAGTTAATCAGATTTTTCCTAAAATTAATTACTAAGTGAGAAAAAAATGATAAAACCGGAATTAATATAAGAGTCAAGAGTAAAATAGAAAAATGTCACATTAAGGACTCAAGGGTCATAAAGCTAGAAGAATACATGTTAAAGTTGAATATGTGATAAATGAATTGCAAATAGTAATGGAATGAAGGACTTTAATGCAAAAATGAGATTTTCCAAACAAGGCCTTATACATGAAATGAGATAAGACCAAATTTGGTCTTAGAATTTGGCATTTCACACTTTGGGCGCTAGGTTTCACGTGAAGGAGAAGAGAAACCAATTGAGGGTTTGCTATCTCTCCATTTAGTTCAAGATTTTGCTTGATCAAGAGAAGGAAAGGGAGGTAGGTTCAAGTAATTCAAGGAAATCAAGGTTAGGAAACCATCCTAACTCCCTATTTATTCATGTTTGAGGTTAGGAAGAACCCTAACTCTTCTCATTCATGTGTTATACTTGTTAGAGTTGGGTTGATGTTTGTTTTGATTTGGATTGGGTCAGATGGATTCTCAGCTTTCTTTGATTGTTAGGGAAAGTCCTAACTCATTTTCGTTTTGTCCTGTGAGATCCTAACTCTTCCATCTTTGGGTAATTTGTTTTTGAATTGGAGTTGTATTGCTTCATTAGTTGGTTTTGTTGGGTTTGTGGGGTCTTAAAGACCAAGAAGTGTAAAAGAGATGGCTGTGTTTGAAGGGAATTAAGCCACTGTGCTTTTATCAAAAACCCATGTTTTTGTTTTGGCCATAACTTAGTCTCTTGACCTCCAAATTGGATGATTTCAAATGGATATGGTGCATAAGACTCATGGATGACAATGTCTAGAAGAAATAGAGACCTAAAGCAGCCTTTAAATAAGAGTTTATGTCGGTGTTTCCTAGATGGACCAAAATGTAGTCTAGAAACAGGAAAATTTCCTGGGTTGTGGTCATGTTTTACTAGCTTACACCCTGTCATTAGTCATCCAAATTGAGTGATTCTAGTTGAGAAAGAACCCTAAGAAGTAGACCTAAAAAATTATAGATGGCACCAAGAAGCAAACCAGAACCCTAAGTTCTCGATTTCAGACCTAAGTGAAAATACTGCAAGCTGTCATATCCTCTGCTTTGATACTGCTGTGTTTCGCCATAATTTGTTGTATCGACCAAATGAGATGATTCCAATTTCTACCTAAAATATACCTATAGAGCTATCATTTTCGGGCTGAAGCCTGGGTAAAATGGTATTCAATTGTTCCCAGAAAACTTTTCAAGTGAAGGTGTATTGGGTAGAAATCAACCCTAACCAAAAACCCAACCATGCACGACTGATTTTTCTTTGTTTATTCTCTTATTGTGACGTATTTGTGATGGATTAGGGGCTTCTGCATGATAAACCTGAGCTAAGATCAGATCAAGGAATAGGAGTCAAGAATCGACAACCCTTTTGTTTGTTCTTCACATTTCTTCTTGCTTTGGTTTTGTAAGCTTATGTAATCAAACTGAAGGTTTTATATGAAATCTTACATATGTGATATGTTTTGAACCGTATATGGAATTGGCTCGGGTTTAGCTTAATTGAATTCCAAGTGATTAATTATGAAACTGTGATTTATGTTCAAGCTCAACCATAAATAAATTGGTTTGGTGTTACAGACTTTAAGGCAATACCAGTTGTATGCCAAGTTCAGCAAATGAAAATTTTGGTTGGGCCGAGTGGGGTTCTCGAACATGTAGTTTGCGTCAAGTGGTAATCATGGATCCTGTAAAATGGGCAAATCGGGAGCAACCAACTACTTATGATGTGCTGAGTTCCCTAGGATTAGCGGGGTATTATCGCAGATTCATAGAAGGTTCTCAAAAAATAAAGGTGACCACTTCATTGTTTGACTAGGTGAGATCGAGCCAAAAAGGTAAAGGCTGTTGGTCCGATTCTTGTAAATGGTTCTTTTCTGTGTGGTCAGTTTGGGAATTTCTAACCCTAGACGGAAGGATATGGGAGGTAAGACCCTAATCCTTGGTTATTAAAAAGGATTTGGGCTGATTTGTATGAGGATACGATTCATGGATTACTTCTGAAGCCAGATTTCATCCCAACCTTAGATCAGTTGGAGAATGAGTCGAAAAGCCCTGCATTCTTATTTAAGATGTGTTTCGAAGATGTTCAAGCTGAATGAGTGGCTTTGATTGTGTTTGAGTATTGGGATTGATTTGTTGGAAACTTATGAAAGAGGGGGAAAATCAGAAATTCTTGCATTTTGGCCGGATTTTTTTCCAGGGCCAAGGTTAGTATTTTGGCCATAACTTGATTATTTTTGCTCAAACCCTGGTGATCCCAAGCTAAAAGAACCCTTAGTACTTTATCTTCAAATGTGTAATATGAGATAGAAGTACAAGAGGTGATTTATGTCAGAAAAAGGTTGTTTAGTAACCCTAATAATGAGTGTTGGAATCGTTGATCCTAGTAAGTGTGTAAGAGAGAGTGAACTCTGGGGATCAAGGGTTATGTTGGAAGTATAAGGATATGTGAGTTTATGGTGAGCAAGTAATAGACCACTGAGTAATTTTTATGTGACACCTGACAGAGAGGCTAAGGAATCTTATGACTTGTTATTTGCACTGAGTAAATTTCTCGTTTTAACTTCCTCGGGAGACTCTTCATGACATTTGAATCTAAGGAAAGTAGGGGATCTTATAGCCTTCTCCTGCTTATACTGTGGTTTGATGTTGTGGGAATTCTGTACCATTCCGTGCTTTGACTGTGTGAGGGTTCAGACTTATGTGAGCGGACACGGATTTGATGACTAGTCCCCTGCCGTAGCCCCAGAAGGTCAGCGTATATACCCTGACATGTGGGCATATCCTCGCGGTAAGTCCCAAAGAATTATTGCCGTTCGGGATGATTGTCTAGTCCTCAAGTGAAAGCCTAAAAGACACCGATGAGGGGTCAGGATGGTGGTAGTATTACATTCATGTGTTTCCATCATCAACCTATTATTTGTAAAATGCCTATGTTTTGAGATATCTCACTATGTATAATTGAAATGTTTACGAGCATGGCTCATAGTGATCTTACCACTACTGCCGAACTCATCCCCATTATTTCCTCCACCTGTATGTAGGTACGACCACTGTGGTGACATGAAAGTCGGACTCGTAGGTTTTCGAGGATGGAAAGATCGTATGCCAACCTTAGCTCGCTGCGGTCGAGCACACGTTGATGAATATTTAGTGTTATGTGATATTCTAAAGGATCTTGAGTTTGAGGTCGAGGATCGAGTATTCTTAAAACTCTCTCCGAAGGGGGTGGTACGCTGTGGCGAGGAAGCCAAACCCCGCTACACTCTGAACTTTTGAGATCGTTGAGAGGATAGGTCCAAATGTCTAGATTGAATCACGAGGAGTTTTCTCGAGTCCATAATGTGTTCCACACCTCCATGCTACGCAAGTATATTCCAGATCCCTCACATGTGTTGGACACACCAGAGATTGAGCCGAGGGATGACTTATCCTATATGAGGAGCAAACGCTGGCAGACTCGGTAAGGAAGGAGAAGGAGTTTACAACAAGACAATATCCTTAAGTGAAGGTCCTTTTTGAGGAACCACCTAGGTCGATGGGCGACTTGAAAGTCGGAAGACCAAAGTGAGTCAGTATCCTCATCTCTTCCATAACACAGGTACGAATTTCGTGGACGAAATTTTTCTTTAAAGGGGGTATAATAGAAGGACCTGCACTAAATAATACAAGCTTTAAATAAGTTTGACCAAGTTGGACCAACCAACAGAAAGGGCCAAGTTGACTTTTTCAAGGATGAATAATTTTGGGTTGACTAAGACACCATTTCGTAGCCTGGCCAATACGAGTTCACGTATTGTAGAACGCCAAAATCCCACTTACTGATAAGCAGCTATGGTCCCGTAAGTTTAAACAGCCAGTGATTTTATATCGCTCAATCAGCCCGGATTTTTACCCTAAACAACCCTAGGCCCTATAAGCCTAGTTTTGGGTGCCAAGAAATCCAACCCCAAACCCGAGAGAAACCCTAAAACCCGAAAACCCCGAATCGGGGTCATTTAACCCATTTTGGGCCGATCGGGTTTCAACTGTGGGAGCCGATCTGCCACCACCGACACGCGCCGGACATGGAGGAGGGAGGGGACACTCAGACGACCACGCCTAAGAAATTTTTCCTGGCCAAATTACCGGACGCGCCCAGATCGGTCACGATAAGGCAAGAAATTCAGAACTCGTCACGGATTATTAAGTTCCCATTTCAGCCAACCCATAAATGTTCTTTTCCACCATTTTTGGACCCTCTGAACTCATTTATGTGGTCCTTTCTCCAGATTCATCACCGCTTTGAAAGATACGGTAAAACAAATTCTGTACACTGTTGATCGAGTTTTCCGGCCACCACAGCAACCTTGGATCAAGGTGAGAGTAATCGATGTGTTCCTCTGATCTCGGCTTTCCATTGATATGTGGTTTGTAAATTTTGACATCGCTTGGTTAGTTTTCCATTTTTTGGTCGTTTTGCAATTACCGAGAAGTTCTGGACTAAATAGGTACCAATTGGTCAAATTTGGCAAAATTGAAGTCAGATTAGTGAAATCGATGTTTTTAGGAATTATTGACTCGCTCAATTCCTCGAGAAATTAGCTCCCTGGGTGAAAAGCCCCAATTTTGGTATCACTTAGTACACTGTAATTGACCCGCTTTGGAGTTCAATTAGGGATGATTTACAGTTCTAAAAGTTATTCTAAGGCCTTAGGCATTCCAATGTCGTTGGTTAAATTATCGAGTCTAAGTGGTATTTTATTTTATATTATGTGCACTCACGCCGAAATGAGACAACTTATGAGCGAATGTAACCGAGCATCTATAGTCAGTGAGTGGTCTACTTGTTTTTAGAATGTTTTGGGGTATTATTATGATTTATATTTTGCAGTTAGTAATTACATATTTGTTGTTTGATAAAATGGTTGGTTGTATACACTATTGGTTATATATAAACAAGTTATCATTTCATGTAAATTTTGTCAACATTTTCACCGCTTGGAAGTTGTACCGGTTTCTGAATGATTATGTGGTATTTAGATATTTGGGCATGTAGATTGGGTTTTTAAACCCTCGAGAAATTATTGTCAGATGAAATGGATTTGAAATATATATGTGTTTAGTAAATGGTTAAGGAATATAATATCGGGGTATTGTTCAAATTTCGACATGAATTGAGGAACTAAGATCTTCAAAGTAGTTGATTGAGTTGTGGAAAGTAAGTTCATAAGTTCTTAACCTAAGATACGGTGACATTGGAAAAAGGTGCACGTGAGTAAGAACTTTGAGTTAGAGGTTATAAGGTGATGTACCGTGACATACCGGAGATCGTCTCGGTGAATTATATCAGAGTGCACCGGGGTTTCTACCACGCTGACGTGAGGTCAGGTTTGATCCCGACGGCCATGTGATTCTGGGTTTTTTTTCCCACGTTGACGTGAGGTCTGGCTTGACCTGACGGTCAAGTATTTCGGGCTCACCACTCAAGGGGCCTGAGAGGCCTGGGCCAAAGATCCCGACGGCCGGGTATTCCGGCCTCACCACGATGCCGTGAGGCTGGTTTGATCCCGACGGTTTGGTATTTCTTGGCCTAAGCCACTGTGCTCGAGTAGCTGGGATTCATCCAACAGGTTATACATTATTCCACGACCGTGAGGTCGGCTAACTGATGGTTTAGTATACCCGAGATCGCTTACTCTGTCGCAGGTCAAGTTACATCCAACTATATATTATTTCCACGCCGTGAGGTCGGGTCACCGACTTGCTCATCATTATTATTATTACCACGACACCTTCGAGGCCGAGGGTCGGAGGCGGGTGTCCCACGGTTTATGAAGTGTATATGGTACAATTTATGATGAGTATATGGTATGGTATACGATGGGTATATGGTACGATTTATGATGAGTATGTGGCACGGTTTATAAGGATATATGGTAATGGTACATCAGGTACCCGAGGTATAGTACGTATATGATGGGTATATGATACGGGTTATGATGAGTATATGGTATGGTATATGACAGTATACATGGTATGGTTTATGATGGGTATGTGGTATGTAATGCTATTGATTTATCTTTCGAATATGGTACAACTATTTGATACTGTGGTTATGGTGCATTTCATGGTTATTTTATTACATGATGACTATACATGTTTTATGCTCGTTTATGTTGTGTATAGTTCATAGTATAGTTTTCTGTGAATCCTCAGGCTCACAAATTGTCGAGCATGAATTGTATATGTCGGGACTGGGCAAAGTTGGGTTTTGTGGAAATGTTTCTAAAACTGGGAACTCTTACAAAGAGTGGAAGTGAGGTCTTGAGAGAAGAAATTTCAAAACAAAAATATTATCTTCCGTATAAATTATGCCACTCATTGAGATTTATTTCTCCCGCTTATTGTTTAAAATCTGCCTCTCTAGGTCCGGCAACAGAGGCCTACTCGATTCAAGATCGCTTCTTCGATAAATAAAGAGATTTTATTCCATCCATTTGTCTGAAGGTCAATTTATTTATTCTATTTTGTAACCCTAATTTCGCAAATACTCTTAGAATGCTCTGACATTAGTATTAAACTCATATGAGTCCTTATTATGTATGTTGTGGTTATGACCTACATTTGGATAGGTCGGTCGTGGATTTTTCTATATATTTGAGGTATCAGAAGGTCGTTGGTGTATTTACTTCTCTTTAGGGCGGCCCCTGAATGCATTCCTAGGATTGTACAATGGGACTCCACTAGGCTGACCAACCCGGGTACCTCGGAAGGGCATCCCGGCCGGTCCCGCTAAAAGTGTTGCAAACCGACAGCAACCTAGCTGGACTGCGGCCGATGTGATTCCGTTATCCTTTGCAGGAAATTTCGATTTAGATTCATTTTAAGGAGCAAAATGGTTAACATTATTGTAAGTGTGTGAATTGAGTTATGACAAAAAAAACTAAGTATAAGTAAACATAAAAAATGTGAATCATTGTGTTTTTTTATATGCAAGATAAATGAATGTATGTTAAACTATTATAAAATCATATATCTATATATATTGCT
This sequence comes from Tetrastigma voinierianum, assembly GCA_016808115.1. Taxonomy (NCBI): domain Eukaryota; kingdom Viridiplantae; phylum Streptophyta; class Magnoliopsida; order Vitales; family Vitaceae; genus Tetrastigma; species Tetrastigma voinierianum. The sequence continues at coordinate 395,596 of JAEQBH010003085.1, forward strand.
TAGATCCCATAGATAAGCAATAAAAATCTTGTTTAGAAAATAAACATATTGGAAGTAATTAGGATGATTAATTGTGCATAGGCAATATTATTTATATGTTTATATGTGCATATATGTTCATTGATTATACCAAAATGAAGAATAGATGCTTTAATACACTATAATTTTATAATAAAAAATTATTATATATTTCGGGTATAAATTAGTCAGCAGGTATTTTAGGAAGTGTGCAAATGAATATTGAATAAATGATTATGGCTAAACCCGAGGATGCAAATGTTATATGCTAAATGAGAAATTGGTGGATGAAATTTACTGATAAGGGAAAATTTGAAATTTGTAACATGAGGACCTGAGTTAATTCTTAAATAAGTTTATATGTCTAAGTGTGAATATGAGAGTTAAAGTGCAAATAAAATGAAATATGGGCTATAAAGCAATTAGGGAGAAACTTAAGTCAAAAGAATGCATTTTTTTGTGGTCAAACAAGGCCTTATGAAAAATAAGTGACTTAAGACCAAAAAAATGATAAAATGATAATAGGAGTGGAAGGCCAAACATGGCCTTACACTTAAATAAGATAAGACCAAAATGTGAATCTTTGGGGGCTCATTCTTGAGCAATCAGGTACAGAGAAGAGGAGAAAATGAGGAGAGAAGAGCTGGGGCTTTGAGAAAAGGTCAGTTTTCTGGGTGGGGACACCACTTCTTGCTCCTTTGTGATCAAAGCAACTTAAGTGAAGATTTGAAGGAAACTAAGGTAAGAAAACAAAACCTAGCTTCATCTTTGTAGTTTTTTATTTTGAGGAAAAAGACCTAACATGGAGTAAAGGGGTTTATTGATTCTAAACAACTTTGGGTTATTTTAGGTAAATTCATGGTGGATTTTGATATAGGATGTGAATGGAAGTTTATGGAAGAAAAGGGTGAGAGATAAGTGAAATCTGCCATTTTCTAGAGGCTAAAACCGTGGTGATCAGAAGGTGCGAAAAGTGGTACGGTACCACTTCTGAGTGAATCACAGATACCCATTAGCGGTAAGGTGCGTGCAGTCTGAGATCCAGTCGTCTTTGATGCAGTATTCACGCAACCCTATTTACATGCTATGCATACTGATCGTGTTAGTACACACATTACATTTAAAGTTTGATAGAATAAGTGACTAATGGGGGTTCAAATAAGAATGAAACTAATTGAAAAACGTACCATACCTCACCGCCTAGGCGAAGCTTCATTAAGCATGATTATTTGTTTAATCACTAAGAGTGAAGAATTTGCATTGACTAGATGCAATTGAAAGGCGACAGCGACCTAGGGTAGCATCGAAAGAAAAAAAAAAGGATCGATAATTTATAGTTTGTTCAGACCTCTATCCTTACTTCAAGTGTATTGATAGTTTTACTATGTAAATGTGAAATGATTGTATGGAATATGCATGCATTCGATATAAAGGAAATACGAAGAAATAGCATAATGTGTTGAAATAGAAGTGGGATGAATTTTCAAATAATTGCTTGTGTGCATTTATTTGAATTACCAAATGATATTGTCATATTGTGACATAACAAATCGAGTGAATTATTAATGACCCACTTGATTGGATGCGCGATCGGCTGCTCGCCATGATGGAAGAATTATATTGCTAAATGTCTCACTTGGCGAGATGCACCAATCGGCATCTGTCATGATGATGAAACGAAATTGCTAAATGTGTAAGCACATTACCGAATGAAAAACAAAACGGGATTTACCAAGCGAAATCCGTCGTGAAAATAAATTGAAATAGTCAAGGTGGCGTAACAAACTTGACAAGTAAAAATGAAGATTATGAAGCGAATAAATCAATGCTGGTAGCAATAAGCGTCGCCGATTTATGATAATGAAGGAAATTGTTGCATTAAGAAAATGCATGTTTGTAAATAAGTATGTACAAATGTATAAGCATATGTATCGTTTATGCGTTAACCATTGAAATAGAGATAAACAAGCATGTTGTATTAGATAGAAATTATGAAGACCACTAACATGAATCCTTAGCATACTTTGAGCTATATGCAAGTATCAGTGAGCAGGAGAGAAGACCAAGGCAAATAGGTCGTAGAAAACATCGTGTATAAGTATATACCCCGACATAAGCATACATCGCATTCTTAAACATTGATATTTTGTAATCAAACAAGTTAAACTCAGAAATATTGTTTTGTATTTTTTAAAGGGGCATGGAATGCCTTAATGTAAATGTGTTTGTATAAATGTAAATGTTTATAGGTCTACCATTTGAAAATGCTTCCGTCTAAATGAGAACTCTCAAATGAAATGACGTAAATAAAATGTTTTGATAAGACCATCATGGTCGGAGTAAGCGAACAGGTTCGGATCTACATCATTCGGGTCGGGCGAGTTCGGGTCGTGACATTTTTGAAAAAGAAAATTTAATAAAGCGGTAAATATAAAAGATTCGCGAGCATCCGGATTCAGTTCGGACTCGCCAATCAGATTGACGAGGAGAAGAACTTTCTGATAAAACGTAAGAACCACTAAGCATGAAAAAGCTTAGCGAGTTGATTTCTCACACGTAGGTACCATGTAGATAGTAGCAAGACTGAAAACCGTCGTGCATAGAGTCACCATCATACAATTCGAAGTATACGTAAATGCTCTGTTTCATGCATACCACTACATTTCATGATATCATGTAATTATTTTGTATAGAAATCAAATATGTATAAATCTTCAGGGAATGTATTTTACTATTAGGGTGAAAAAGGGGTGAACTCTAATAATATTTTGTAAATGTATGTTACAAATGCATAGAATGCCATTTTGTATCAATATGTTGTACTAAAGAATGGATATGGGCCATCTTGAAATGATATGATGTATATTTCTCATATTAATGAAAGTATTAGTAATGATATCATATATTCATATATAAGTATGTTTATATGAAATGTGTTTTGATAAATGGTTTCATGCGGTCCACGTCTCCAGATCCGTTTCATCATCGGGTCAGGCTCGGGGGTGCGACATAAAATATGGTAATAAAATGAGTATAATACATACTCATCATCCGCCTAGGTGGTCTTGAAGAATTAGGATGAATCCTTACTCTCTTGTGTATAGTAGTCGACCTAATTGCTTAGCTCTAACCCTAGGTTCCTAAAGGTCCCTCCGATCGGTCGAAAAGAGATATCTCTTCATCTACACAAAATGAAAGTCACAGACAAACTATCTGATGTGCCTACCGAGCATATTAAGTTCCTACTAACCTAAAAGGTTAGGAGACTTCTATAGGAATACGTCCAGGTCCACCCAACAATTAGGGTTGTCGCCTTCTATGCTTAATAAACATACCTATATGGGAGTTTCTCACAACTCGGTCAACATATCTTTAGGATTGAAGTTTGTACCTCTTGATCACCTTTGACTTTGTGCTCTAGAATTGTGTTTATCCTCAAGAAGTGAGTTTACTCACTCATTTTAGGGTTTAGAGAAGTCATAGGTAGAAGGGAACTCATGTAGAACATAAACAAAAATTGAAGCTTATATTCAAATGAAAGATTACAAACAAAAAGAATTATGCTGAAGCAAAGTATATCAGGAGTATGTTTTTTTATCTCTCCTCCCAATACTTATACATATAAATTCAACCCTAGGGTCATCAAAGGTAAGTTACAAGGTTTCCTAACTGTTTACAAATCAATTGGAACTCTAAAAATAGAAGAAAATCAAAATCAAATTGAATTAGGATTGGGAAATACATGTTGGCTCTCAACTCTGAGTGAGAGTGAAAATTTCGCTCTCACATGTTGTGAGAGCGAAATTCTAAAAAAAACAGGTTCCTATTTTGGCATGTTTCCAATTTTGGTAGATTCGCTTCTTTTGACTTCCCACTTCGTATAATCATGCTTTTAGGTCTCAAATCCCTCTGAATCGATTCCAAAGGTCCAAGATCATAAGACCCCAAGAATGCCTCATTACTTCACTCCATGACCTAAAGAGTCGAGAAATCAACTAAAAGGCTTCAAAATGCACAAACTTCATGGAAACATTAATAACTTTTCTTTTGGGACCAAAAATTCGCATAATTGGTTAATTGGGCATAATTACAACTCAAAAGGGCAGGAAAATTTATAGATTAAGCCCTTGAAAACTATCATTTTTGAGCAATTACCATCTACCATGAAAAAAAATTTTATCTCTATCTCTCAATTTTGTAACAATGCATCCATTGAATTCTTACCCTCTAATTTACATGCAAAGGATTTGAGCATGGGGGAACTTCTTCTACGAAGACGAACTAGGAACATTGTGTGCCAATGACCATCTTCCGCATCTCACTTCTCTCCACTTGTGTCTTTTTCCATCATCAAGACCACTTTGCCCAGGTGGCACCATAAGTTGCCTTTTTCAGTTTCATCTCTTTAATCTTCTTCTCCACTTGAAATTGTTTTCTCCAATGAACTTCTCTATTTCTCTTAGTTTAAAGTTTTGAAAACTTTGTTATCTTCATTGATCACTTCACCAAATACATTTGAATCTATCCCTTAAAACAAAAATCACACGTTGTTGACATTTTTCCTTGTTTCAAAGCTTTAGTTGAAAATTTATGTGACGCCCCAAAATCCAGGGGTCCACTAATTACCATCAACCCATGGAAATCATGTGGATATCATGTAACCTAATACCACATTGGTGTGTCCCATTTACCGGGACCCACAATCTTGCAAAACTGGATAGAGTCCTCTTCGCCTGAGGTTCACCATAAGCCTTCCACTACAATATTCAAATAACAGGAGAACAATGTGCGCGGAAGAATAGTGTGCGGGAGTTCTCGAGGTTAGCTTAGGCGAGGCAAATAAATTTTCAAGACGACCTTGGGCTCACGGGCGAACTTACCTTCTAGGTGAGGCGAGGCCTACGATTGAAGTGATAACATAAAAGAAAGTCCATTTGATTTAATTACACTCTTTTACATGAAAATATACATATGAGTTTCAAATTTCCTCTTCACACATTAATACATACCAAATGGATTTACTCGAAAAAATTTAGAAAAATAATCACAAAGCCCTGACCGACTCTTCACTCTCGACCCAGAATGAGAGCATGTGCATTTCAGCACAAATGTTTGTCATAAGTCAAATCTGCAAGATCATTCTCAAAACACCTCCACTAAGTGCATGTGTTGCATCGATGTGCAATTGAAGAATGCAAATCATGTTTAAATTCGTGTGTGGGATGATCAACCACTATACTGTCTTCGTTCTGTCGCGATTATCGTGATAAGCAGTCGTTGATTGGATTATATCGGCGATTTCGAATAAATCATTACGATAAAACTTTGATTAATTCAAACCTCAGACAATCCATTCGTTAAATCGTATATACAGTGATGTGATTTAATCTACAATACATGCCGGCCACGTTTAGACTTTCAGGGAGTCTTTGAACCAGTCAGAGTCTGCAGGGAGTATCTAACCGCTGCTATTACCCGCTGGGTTTTTATTTCATTTCAACAATGCGACTCTACATTGGACTTGATCTCAACGATAAAAACATCATCAATCACCAATTGTGGTGTTGATCTTAACCATGCACTCACACCCATGAAATGCGATGTTCCCGTGCATATGCAATGTAGTGTACCATTGCAAGTCAATGCCATGCCACATATGTAATGAATGCCATATGTACAATTTTAAACCATTTTTACCATGCATCATGGACAATTATACCATATGCATATAATTTCCAATTAAACACTCATAACAATGTTAATACATTATAACACATATATTTACTAACAGACCCCCTTTCCTATTGGCCAGAATATCAGCGCTCCACGGTAACCTCGACAAACTTAGCACCATTGACGAGATTCTGGAAGTAAGCCCAGTTAAAAGCTATGGTGTATCTTGATGGTTTGATGATCAGACATCAAATAATTGTGTGATATTGCAAAAATCCGGCGACATAATGGTACGGTGATCAACCGAACAATCGCTTATATTAAGGCCTGCGTATTTTCCAAAATCCTTCTGACCATAAAATGACCTCTGATCCTCATCAAAGTTTAAGATAAGAATCAATCCAACATAAATTCATCACAACTTTGATTTTCTCAAAAGCCATGTATGCATATTTTACAAAATGTTACATATACAAAATGTCACATTTTAGCTTTTACTACGTTTACGTGCGATATCTTGCCATAAAAATACAACCATGACATCTAGGGTGAGGATTCTAGAAGATCTTCCGAACTGACTTTACTGAAGGTGAAACGACGTAGGCAACGGACTCAGTAAGGTACTATAAGTTCTAAATGTTGTTGTATACGCTATATGTACCTCCACATATGAAAATGCATGCACGAAATGGTTGTAAATGTTTATGATAAGCGAGTTTTTGCTATGAAAACCATTTAAAACTATTTACGGCACATTGGCTTGTTGATGTGGATTAATATTGAAAGTGCTATCACGTAAATCAAGTACCAACCCTTTGTGGCCCATTTCGAAATACTTAGACGTGATGCCACAACTGAACCCGGGCATCTAGAGTGAACCTCATAACACTACCATTCTAATATGGTCCAGTGAACACGGCGGGATCTCTATAAACATAAAGGAACCTCGAAACCAAAATGCCCAGTGATGGAACCTCGAAACCAACACCTCATCACCATGTACTATGTCAGTGCGCTAACTATCTATATACCCTGAATGTGCAGATGGCAACTCACTAAATAAATATAAACTATAACTAACCCCCAATTGCCGACCAAGCAATATAGTTAGTCATAATGTCTCATAACCCTGCCATGCACAATCTGAGATACATTTATCGAAATATGGTCATCTAGTGGATTTTGCTAAACCAAAGCCAAACTGCTTTTTAAGTGACCAAATGGAAATTTTCGCCGAGTATAACAAGCGGGAGGTAAAACAACGCTTACTAATTACATTATATTTCAAAGCACCCTTACAACTGTAAATTAAACACTTCTTTATCGAAAAAAATTTCAGTACTCACCTTTTTCTCGACTAATTTCTTTCAATTCTTGTCATGCACGCTAGATTATCGTCGTATGCTCCAATCGCCTACATAATCTATACAAATTACGAAAATTCCCTCAGTTCAACGTTTTAACCATAAAACATATAAAGGGTTTCCACAACGACTATATCGAAACGAACTTCAATTCTAACAAAACTTTACGTGCTAGTCACATTCGATAAGGACATTGATAATATGAGGTGAAATTGACCAAAATACCCCTACACATGAAATGCCCCAAAAAAACTATTCGTTTTAGCAACTTTTTCAAAGCGACCCTATTCTATTCGATGTATTAGACCACACACGTCATCACAACCACGCAATTCTCACACTTGGTGCTACAATTAAATTTTTTTCAGAAATTATGTGGGTACCAAATGCTATTGACAGGCATATGGTTAGATTCTAAACTCAAGGGACTTTCCATAAAGTCTAAAAACACCTAAAAAGATTTCTGAAAATTATGTCCAGACTATCCGAATAAAATCCTGAAATTTCAACCAGAACCGGTCCAAGCTAATGTTCCGAAATTCCCCCAACACCCCGAACACCCGAAATTTCAAAATTCTCAAACTCAATCCAAAAAATTTGACTAAAGTTTACGACCTTCACTTAATTTTAAAGAAAACAAGCCATTACACAGCATTTAAAGCAGAAATAATACAAGTAAAGAAAAATTTTTACCTCTGTGAATGCTTGACGAAATGCTAAGCTTTTAGTATCCACACGTAGTTCTCGTCGCGTAGACCAACTTTGCCTTCTGCTCCAATGAAAACTTACGGTCCAATTTTCATAAATATGAAAGAGAAGCGAAAATAAGAAAAAATAAAAATAAAAATCTTCCTCTCTCTCTCCATTCACACCCTTCTCTGTCTGTCCGTAAGAAACTTTTGATTTTTTCTTTTTTTTTTCTTTTTTTTAATTATTATTATTATTATTATTATTGGGATACATAGCTTATATTGCCTAATTCGGGTCCATTTCTGGCCAAAAAAATTTATTTCTTTTCAATTCACTTTATTGTAAATGAACTTAGCTTAAGTCATTTCCTGACTTCCGATATTTTTGTAAAAATCTCGTCCCTAAAGTCACTAGCGACTTATCACCCAAAAATTCGTAAAATATTCTGACTATCTCAGAATTCGACAAAATTTTTCTGGGTTACTAGATTTCACGAGACAAATTGAACCGCGTAGTCCATTTTTTCATCCGAGATCTATAGAATTTTCTAGGCTTTCCTAAACCATTCTGGCAATTTATTATTATTATTATCCTTTTAAAATTCCATAATTTGTACTTTCACCCCTCCACTTTCCACTCACAAAGTGCCATAATTCTTTGAAAACTTTACACTTCACCCTTAAAACAATCCTTTCTAAAAAGTGTCTCTATACACCCACATCTATACTATTTTGCACCTGCTATCCAGATTCACTATCATACCAATCACTAAGAAAAGTAATATGATAACATCCATCAATCATTTAATATACATGCTGAGACATTTAAAACATAATCAATCTTAAGTAAACTAAATATAAAAACATAATAGATGAGTTTAATAGCTTCTCAACCTGTAGTTTCAAAACTCATTAATCAACATCCTCATGATTATTCTTTTGATCCAAACAATTCCTAAAATTTTGGGACATATTACATTACAAAATAATTTATAAAGTCATCCACAACCAGGCCACAAAACAACCATTAAAGTCATTTGAACAATGCCAAACAGTCCCTAAGGACAAGGATTTCAACCAAACCGAGCCATGGACACTTCACAAACCGAGCCACGAAACCGACAACAAATAATCCATAAAAACAGTTTTAAACAAGTTCCTAACTCAGCCAAACAAGGCCTTGGGACCTTTACATCGCATTTTCCCAAAAATCAGCCCCTTTGGGTAGAAATAAACCAGAGTATAAAGAATCCCTACCTCTTGAAGTGTAGTATCATGGGTAGGAAGCCTCCCTAGCCTGAAATCTCCTCCTTTGGACCTTTGGTGAAACCCCTCCTTTCTAGTACCCACGCTTAGCCCTCGTCGAGTAGATAAACTTTTACTCTTGACTCGATGAATTCCGGCCGGCAAAACTCTGAGGATTGAAGAGAGAAGCTTGCATGCTCTCTTCCTCTCCTCTCTCTCTCTTGTAACCAAGAAAGAAAACTAGGAAAGAAATGGGATCTTTTCCTTTTGTTCCCCCAAGCCCCTCACTTAAGTTTAAGTGGGAGGCTCACGTTGTGCCACGTGTCCACAACCTGTCCGAGTCTGTTTCTACCCCAAAACGATTTATTTCATCCCAATTCAAGTTCAATTTATTTTAAATGAACTTTACTTAATTTATTTTCCACTTTTGAGATATTTTAAAAATCTCGTTGGTCAATAAAAACCCGATGCCCGAAATCGTAAAATCCTAATTCTTAATTCAACAAAATTCTTGTCCTGGTAATCAGATTTAGATGAATCCAACGGTGTCTGCTTTCATCATTTAATATCTAGAAAATTTTCAGATTTCCAACATGTAATCAGTGCACTGCTTTTGGCCCATTTTTCTTTAAATGCAAATTCTACTCCGGTTTTACATTCTTCCCCTTAATGTAATTCCTGTCCCCAAAAATTCACACACACATACATGATTCAAATCACATGATATGCAATAGTCATTTAATCACCAAATGACTAAAAACATACATTCATCCTCAAACAACAATGATACTACACTACGTTGTCTTCGCTTCCCATGTTACCCATAATCCCCTAAAGGCCACAATAATACTCTTCACTAAATTTCACCGGGCTCTACCTCGTGAAATTTAGATCCTCGCTATCTCGATATAAAATTCTGGTCTCTGTCCTCGAAGGTTCCATCCACATCAACAACAAGCTCACCCAAGCCACTACATGAGTCGGATCTGGAGTGTACTTTCGGACTTGGAGACATGGAATACCGAATTTAACACCCGATAAGCTCGACACGATGCTGGACCGGTGAAGCAATCGCATCTACCCTCTCTATTACTCGGGTGCCCAACATACCTCACGAGCAACTTTCCCCGTCACTAACTCCACTACCCCTCTGCACCACCTTCCAACACATGAGATCTCCCACCCCAACCTAGAGGTCACCGACGCCCACTCCAAGATGCCTCTTCTACTAGCGCTGAGCCCTGAGGAGACGCTTCTATATCAAATCCACCTTCTCAGAGGTGTCTCCAACCAAGTCCAAACCCGTGGTGGGTCTCTCTTCTACCTCCATCAAACAAACCGGAGATCGACAAGGCCTCCCATATAATGCCTCATAGGGAGCCATCTATATACTCGCCTGATAACAATTGTTTTAGGCGAATTCCACTAAGGGTAAATGTTCTTCCCAACTACCCTTGAGATCAAGGATGCATGCCCATAGCATGTCCTCTAACGTCTGGATGGTGGTTCCCTGATCGACCGTCCGTTTGTGGATGAAAAGTTGTGCTCATCACTCATCCATTCCCATGACTCGTTGAAAACTTTTCCAAACCGAGCCAGAACCTAGATCCCCATCCGACACTCATGCATACCCGCATCTATGCAACTGAGACAATTTCCCATACCTATAACTTGTAGAATTCCTCTAGTGTGAAGGTCATCCGACAGCAAAAGAGTGTGTCGACTTAGTAAACCAATCCACTATCACCCACACCACATCATACCCCCTCGATGTCCATGGTAAGTGAGTCATCAAATCCATCGTGACATGTTCCCACTTCCACTGACCTACCTCTAAAGACTAGAGTAATCCCGTTGGCCTCTAGTACTCAACCTTTACTTGCTGACATGCAAAACATCAACGAACAAAGTTCCCAACATGTCTCTTCGTCCCACTCCAGTAATACTGGTGACGAAGATCATGGTACATTTTTCGCTTAATTCCTGAAATACAACAAAACAAGAGAAATGGAACCCTAAAGATCTCCCCCAACTGCTCATCAGAAACCATAACAGATCCCGCGGAAACCGCTGCAGCGAAGCCCGCTCAAATCCATCGTGACATGTTCCCACTTCCACTGACCTACCTCTAAAGACTAGAGTAATCCCGTTGGCCTCTAGTACTCAACCTTTACTTGCTGACATGCAAAACATCAACGAACAAAGTTCCCAACATGTTTCTTCATCCCACTCCAGTAATACTGGTGACGAAGATCATGGTACATTTTTTTGCCACCTGGAAATACAACAAAACAAGAGAAATGGAACTCCTTAAGGATCTCCTCTCTTAGATCTATCGACTAGGAAACCATAACACATCCCCTGTACCGAAGACTACCATCAGTGTGAATACCCAGCCTTCGTCACTTGTATCCGACCGTACCTGGTTCCTAATGGAAAATATATCTGTGTCATGTCCTTATGACTTGATCACTCTACTCAGTATGGATGGCGTAGCCACTAAACTCCCCAAAGTACCTTGAGCCTGACCCCTATAGTGCAGCCCGAACTATCCCACAGCCTCAAGCATCTGCCACTCCCGGGAAGCCACATTAGCAAACACTCCCCATGACTTCCGGTTGAGTGCATCATCCACCACATTTGCCTTATATGGGTGGTAATGCAAAGTGAAGTCATAGTCCTCCAGGTATTCCATCCACCTGCCCTACCTCAAGTTGAGGTCCCGCTATGTAAAATTGTACTTCAAACTCTAGTGGTCTAAAAACACCTCGAATTGCTCACCGTATAGATAGTGGCGCCAAGCCTTTAAGGCAAGGGCAATGGCCGCCAACTCCATGTCATGTGTAGGGTAACTCTACTCGTGGTTTTTAACTATTGATAACTGTAAGCCACTTGATAAGACCAAATTTGACCAAGTAATAAGCTAAGCTGCCAAAGACTAATTCAATCCCCGACAGCGATGTCAAAAACTTGATAAACTAACTTTTAACTAAGCAAAACTGACCGATTCTTAGCACTACAACCAAGGACTTTTCAATCCCCAATAGTAATGCTAAAAACTTGCTTGACTATATGTAAGAACTGTTTTCTGCTTTTGTTTAAAATGATGCAATTTAAAATTGGTTTTGGTCTAAATCACTACAAGTGCACAGGTCATACAAGTAATAAAGTGGACTTCACAAGTCCGGATATCATTCCCACGGGGATTGATTAGAAAATCTAAAGATCAACTACCCATACTACTCAAGATCATTTCTATTTGAACCTCTAATTTCCACAAGAGATTACACTTTCAAAAATTGAATAAATTGAATGAAAGAGTTTTCTATATAATGTTATGTCATGAAAAAAATAAATTTAAATACATGGATTGAGTTCACCGGGAGGAAATAACACGTTGAATGAAACTGCGCTTATGACTATCAATTTGCAAAGTTCCAAAAGAAAACAAAATTAAAGTCATGAACTCCAAAATTGTCCAAGAGTAGTACAGAGTTTCTCGAATGCCTCCTAACACTAGCATTTACTCTCTAATAACCATATTCCCAATCAGTCAACGGATCTAAAGAGCTACTAGAGGGACTTAATTCTTTAAGATCTTATCGCTTTTTCCTTCTCGCACTTCATAGCCATATCTTTAGGATTGGAAACTCGTCGCTTCCAATATATGTGATAATGCAAACCTCTCTCTATCACAATTGGTACCTCACCATCAATTCCGACTAAAATGCCCCTCTCTCCTGATCGAATCTTAGCCTAACACTCGGATTGAGATTATTCTACCAAATTGAGGTGAAACCTCTAAGGATTAAACTGGTAGATCAGTAGGCGGCTCTTATGCCTCGAGAACACACTCCTATTGTCACCCAGGAAGGAACCTTAAAGTCACAGGTTAGAACATCATCAGTGATATATCGAAGTGATCTTTAGAGTGTGTTAGTTCTACAAATATCAATACAATGTACCTCTAAGTGACTGCTCTTTACTCTCAAGTCATCCATCCCTCTATCACTCAAGTGGATCCTGAAAATCAAAACACAGATACAGCTCTTTCTTGGTATAGAACATTTATATTCATAACAGCCCATTGTAAGAGCAATAATAATTAAATCACTCTAATTTTCATTCCCAAACAACATTAAAATACTACAAACAATAATCAAAACAGCAGATTTTTCCCATAAGAAGCTTAGCCTTCCATTACTGAATTACAAATGATAATGACTGGTTGATCAAAAAATTCATTGATCAAAAAATTCATTGAAATTGTAATCAAAACTGAAATAAAATGAATTCTAGAAAAATTTCCAGATTCCACTAAAGTTCAGACATATATGAAGCTTGATTTACAATCAATTCGGCTCGGAATCTCAGCTCAGATCCACTACTCTAATCCTAAAAGAAAGCAAAATAAATCTAGAAACAAAACTAAAAAGTTAAAAATAAAAAATGAAAGGAAAAAATAAAAAGGACAATATATACAATGAGACTTCAAGCCTCCTCCAAAAGCATAAATTTGGATGAAAACAACTCGAAGTCACAAGACTCCTCCGTAGGGAGCTTCTATCATAAGCCTGCACTTTGGGCCCTAAAAACGAGATGGAATTCACAGCATTTAAAAAGCCCAAGAAAAATTCTACCCTAGTGCTGATGTCATGGGCAATGTCATACCAATGTCGTGACATTGGAGTGGCTATGTCGTGGATCGAATCTGGTGTCACAACATTGAAAATTTGCTTAAGCAATTCTGCAATATGAGTTACCAAGAAATGTTGTGGCGATGTCGCGACATCGGAGATGCAGTGTCTTGTATCGACTCTGGTGTTAAGACATTGGCTCAATATTAATGAACTCTGATGTTGCGACATTTCCATTTGATGTCACAACATTGCATATTCAGTTCTGATCATTTCAGTCGATGTCACGACATTGCATAACCTGTTGTCACGACATTGAGTTGATATTCTGAGTCTTAATATCAATGTCGCGACATTGTCCTGTTAATGTTTCAACCTTGCTGCCCAAATCTGATTTCGCAACATTGAGTTGTTATTTCGCAACATTACAATGTGAGATCTTCAGTATTTAGGTCTTTTCTAATGTCGCGACATTGGTGTTGTGATGTCGCGACATTGGTGTTGTGATGTCGCAACATTGAGTGTTGATGTTGCTTTACTACTGAGGCTATGTTCTGATGTCGCAACATTGAGTTGTCATGTTGTGACATTGCCCTTGAGTGCTGCAATTTAATGTGATGTCCCAACCGATGTCGTGGCGATGTCGCGACATTAGTAACTTCTGTTCTACCCACTTTAACCGATGTCGCGACATTGGAAATCTGATCTCGTAACATTGAGTAGATGTCGTGACATTCTTCAGTCAATGTCGCAACATTGCTGCCTTAGCTGCACAATGTTGATTTCTGCTTCTTTCCTGTTGATTTCTACTTCTTTTCCTTCATTTCCTACAAAACATAAATCTAGGTGAAGAATCCATAATTTTACATTAAATTGAACTTTTAAGCCTTAAATATGCATGAAAAATGGGCTAAAAAATAGATGAGTTTTAGACTCATCAACCACCCCCAAACTTGAAGTTTTGTTTGTCCTCAAGCAAAGAAAATACTATTTGTTTGTCCTCAAACAATAAAATTTGATTTTTAAGGATATTTTTCATTTAAATCATCTTTTCAATTAGATCATCAATTTGGCCTTAGTGGCATTTTAGTTGTGATATCAATTCTAATTAAGCTTCACTTTTAGGATCCTAAAAATTTTCAATTTAGATCATTCAATATAGCATATAATTCATAGTCAGCAAACAATTACAGTTCTTGACCTAGTGAGTGTGTGTTGGTCTTCCCTTTATGACTAATTTGCAAATTAAGTAGCCTTATGAGACTCATTATACAGAATGGTATTCTCTTTAGAGTGACGTAGGTCCCATAGGCTTGTTGGTCATATCATTCTCCACTACTGTAAAATATTAACACAACCCCTCGTGGATCAAATAGGTCCTTGCTTCTCAGAATGTACGGGTAGGTACTCGTAGATAACTAGACATTTTAGGTTCAAATTTACCCAGACTGCATACATCTTCTTAGGATTTTGCCTTCTAATTGCTCATCCTTTTATTTCCTATCCGAACTTTTTCAAAAGCACCCCTTAACTTGATTTGGTGCATCTTGCTTCAAGTTTCCCGTTGTGGCTTTTTCTTTCTCCACTTTTTGTTTCAACTTTAGTTTCTAACTTCAAAAACTAATTTCCTGTCATTTTGTTCAAGGTTAGGAATGGTACAATGTTTTGCCTTCTTAAGCTTTCTACCATCCCTTAACAAGTTTCGAGTCAGCAACTCCCATACCAATTGGCATTAGGGTACTAGGTGTAGAACACCCAAAAGGACTTAATTGCTCAAGGGAAGCAAACTATAAGGCCAAAACTCACTCCTCCTTGAAAATGTAAATATTTTTCAACTTCTCAGCTTTTGTTATGTACCTCTTTTGTACATCTTTTTCTCACTTTTTTTTCTTCCCCATCCTTAGTTATCATTTTTTCTATTTTTCAAAATTGTACTCCCCCAAACTTGTCCTCTTATTCATTTTTGCTGCACTTATTTTGCAATTTTGGGCAAACTCAAGGTTCTTTTCTGTAAGTTCAGATTTTAAGGAAGGGTTAAGGTTTTTCTTTGTGGTTTTGATGATAACAATGGCTTTTAGGCTCAAACAATGTACTAAGGTATATGCTTGTAAGCATATCGAATGGTAGGATTTAAAAGGCACAAACTATCAAAGGATGGCCTATATCATTTCCTGTTGGTTGTAATGCCTAGGATTTCACCTTGAACAATAATACAACAAGTTCTAGGATCTTTTGAGATTAACTGATGGTAACTCCAATAAGGTATTCCTAACCCAAGCACAATAAGTTTTCAAGGTACTAATGACCAATGTGTTAGTATACAATCATTTTCTTAACTGTACTATTCAATCAAACTAGAATTACAAGCCCTATTAACATTAATTTCAATTTCAGTCTTTTAGAATCTAAAATTTCAGCTTATTTGTCCTTGACATCACAACTTAAAATTTTGTTACACTCATTCAACCCAATTTCATTGACATATTTTTGCCTTGTTTGGTTTAAAACATATTGTTGTGTTATTGTACAATTTAACAGTTCATTTTACTCCAACATTTCAATTCATTTCATCAACAACAATAACACAAACAACTCAACAAGTTCTCCCAATTCAACCAAACAAGCAATCACAGCTTTGAGAGTGTTCTGCTAACCTATCCAACATTTGATCAATAAAAAGCAAAGGATAATGATCCTTTCCCGCGCGTTGTTCAATTCTTCGTAATCAATGTACATCCTCCATCTTATCATACCCTTATTGAATTAATTCATTCTTCATTTCTCGATGATCATGGAATCCACCATTTTGGGAACCACGTGAACTGGCTCACCCTTGTTGGCCGTTGCCTCGAGATAGATAAATAAATCCTACATTCAGCCACTTAAGCACTTCTTTTATGACAACTTCTTTCATAACTGGATTTAGCCTTCTCCTATGTTCAATTGATGTTTTTGCATTGTTGTCCAGGAGGATTTTATGCATGCAAATTGCAAGATTGATCCCTATCAAGTCTTCCACTAACTAAGCAATGGCTTCCCTATACTTTCTGAGAATTTTAATCAATTTATGCTATTTCTCTTCGGTTAAGTCAGCTGTTTTAATTACTGGTTGTGCTTTTTCAGCTCCTAAGAAGGCATATTTCAAATGTTTGGGTAATTCCTTCATAATTAACCCTTCGGAACTCATTTCTACTTTTTGTACCTTCTCTTCACTACTGCTTGGTTTTTCTACACTGTTTTCATTCAGACTGAGTACCGCTTTTTTTAATTCGAGACTGGCATTCAGATATTCAACATCAAGATCGTCAATATATTGGAAATTCATCATATTCTCATTCATTGAATTCTGAATCTTACCATCATTAAATCAGCCTTTAACTAACGGAACTACTATTTCAACGCTTTATCGCTCGCTTTAAAATCGTCGTTTGCTCGATTTAGTCACAATTTCTTCATCTCCTACTCTAAGAGTGAGTTTCGCCTTCGACATCAATCAAGGGTCGCTTCTAAATACAAGAAAGCGGCCTACCCAAAGAAAGAGAATTTGTTTATCTTCGTCAATGTCGATCACAACAAAGTCCATAGGGAAAATAAATTTTCCCACCTTGATTAATACATCTTCTAAGATTCCTTCTCGCTTGGGGCCATACCTGCTTCGCGCCCCCCATGTGAAATCATAGTCAGAGGAGGTGCTCCCCAAACCGAGTCCCTTCACAGATACCGACATCAGGTCATGCTTCGCTCCTGTAATCACACAAATGCTCTTGCAAATTCATAGTTCCCTATGGTGCAGGGAATAGTGAAGCTGCCTGGATCTTGCATTTTCATTGGTAGGTTCTTCTAGATCACTACCCTGCAAGTTACTGACAGGCTTACCACTTCTCCTTTATCAAACTTTCTTTTCTTTCTTAGGATGTCCTTCATGAACCTAACATGATGAGGCATTTCAGCCAATGCCTCAACAAAAGGAATGTTGATTTCTATTTTCTTAAACATGTTCAAGAATTTAGCAAACTGATCATCCATCTTTGACTTTTGCATTCTTTGAGGAAATGGAATATGAGGGTGATAGGTTCTTACGTCCTCCTTCTTTTTCAATTTTTTCTCTTCAGTTTGCTCCTCCTTCTGCACCTCTGATTTCTCACTTTCATCTGTCATTTCGAACCTGCTCATCTCTGTTTTCTTCCAGCCGTCATTTTCTTCTCATCAATTTTTTCTCTTCTTCTTCTCTTTTCTGCAGCTCTCTCCCACTCATAAGTGTAGTTTTCATACAGTCTTTAGGATTCTTCTTGGTGTCACTTAGGAAAAAAACTCGAGATCGGGACTTACATATCTCGTGTACACCGCCCCACCGAAGGCCCCAGACTCTTTTTGGGAGATGCATTGCAGTTAAATTAAACACTCAGGTTTACTCAGAATGTTGCTACTCAACAAACTCGCTACGATATCTCAACACTCGCTCTCACCCATGAAGCTCAACATCCGATCCTCAAAAGAGCGGGAGCCCAGCCTCGTTTTCACCTCTTTCGTCGCCTGTGCGTATGTCCTTAGAAACCCTGTGGAGCATACCACTGTTGAAAGTTCTCCGCACTCGTCTCGACTCAATACTCCACCTCCTATAAGAAAAGTTCTCATGGTTTCTCAAGGCAACAGTGGTAGTGGGTCGTGGAAGGTCGTCGTTAGTTTGAAGTCAGAAGTTTTTATTTCCACTCACATACTGAGCTTCCTTCACCTGATAGGGACCCTCATGAGCAAGTCCATCATCAACTATGCACTTTTGCTTACCTCCTTCCACAGTTCCCACTTCATGTGCTGAATGAACTCTTCTTTCTTAATGACCTATCTTGCTCATTAGTGCATCCAACTTTACTTCAATTGCTGACATCCTGTTCAGCTCAATCACACCTCCTCTCATTCTGCTGCTGCTCCCTAAAGTCTTAGTTGGAGCTCTATAATTGCTTTTAGCCAGATCTTCTATGAGCTTATTGGCCTCTTCAGCACTCTTCCTCTTAAATGCACCACAACAGGTTGCATCAATGCTACCTTTTGATGTGTAATTCATGGCATGATAGAAGATGTCTATCTATGTCATTTGCTTAATGTCATGCATTGGGCATCTTCCTCGCAGCTTCAGATCTCTCCTAAGCATCAGTGATTCTGCCTTCTTTCTCGTCAAGGATATAATTTCCTCCCTCCTTCTTCAAGTAAGAGCGTATGGGAAGAATCAGCCGTGTAAGCTTCAACTAGCTCCTCTCATGTTGTCACTGATCCATAAGGTAGAGACTCAAACCAAGTAGCTGCAACATCCCCCAATGAGAATGGGGATAGCTGCAACTTAATAACATCCGTCGAATTCTATTCAGATTCACGTGATTTTCCACTCTCAAGAACCTGCTGTTCAGGATGCCTAGTAAATCGGGTGTTGTTAAACCACTGATGACTCCGCAGCACTTCAAATTTCAAAGTTATTTGCTTCTATTATGTCGGGCCGACTACTAATACTCATATCTCTCGATGAAAGGTCTCCAAAAATCTTCCATAGTTCTCTATATCTAAGGTCTTTCAGTTGCAACAATTGGGATGTTTTGATGTGTTTCCCTCTGCTCTGCCATGACTAGTGATTCAGCAATTCTTACTTTCTTCAGGTTTCTCAGTGTTCTTTCCAACTTAGTATCTAATGGTAGAAGCTCTACTTTTGGTCTTCTACGCATGTAAGAACTTCCTGAAATGAAGATACACTGAGATTAAAGTGAGATCAGTAGACAAAAGAAATATGTTATGATAAGCTCATATAAGACATCAGTAGCTAAATCAACTACTGCAGTTAAAACTATTTTTGAAATTTTTTTTGTAAATTTTTATGAAAGATAAAATGTCCAAATTAGCAACTCTCTTTTTAGCAAGAATATTGATCTTTAAATTTTACTTCAATCCTCGCAATCAAGTGTTAAAAACTGATAAACTACAATTTGACCAAGTAATCCTTGCTACCAAAGACTACCCGCCCCGACAATGCGCCAAAAACTTGATAGACTGATTTTTAACTAACCAAAACCGACCGACTCCCAAGATCGCAAACTGTGTGGACTTTTCAATCCTCAAAGACGGCCAAAAACTCGCTTCGACTTTTATGTAAGAACCGTTTTATGCTATTGTTTAAAATGATGCAATTTAAAATTGGTTTTGGTCTAAATCACTGCAAGTGCACAGGTTAGACAAGTAATAAAGTGGACTTCACAAGTCTGGATATCATTCCCACAAGGATTGATTAGAAAATCTAAAGATTAACTACCCCTACTACTCAAGATCATTGTTACTTGAACCTCTTATTTCCAAAAGAGATTAAACTTTCAAAAATAGAATAAATTGAATGAAAGAGTTTTCTATATAATGTTATGTAATGAAAAAATGAAATTTAAAACACATGGATTAGAGAGTTCACTAGACTAAAATAACATTGGGAATGAAATCAGTTTTATGACTATCAATTGCAAAGTTCCCAAAGAAAACACAATTAAAGTCATGAACTCCATAATTGTCCAAGAGTAGGGTAGTGTAGCCTTGGAATGCCTCCTAACACTACACATTTCACTCTCTAGCTGACCATATTCCTAAAGCAGGTCAATGGGTCTAAAAAGCTACTTATAGGACTTGATTTTGTTTAAGATCTAATTGTTTGTCCTTCTCAATACCTCACAACCATCTCTTAAGACTGGAAACTGCTTGCCCCCATAGACATGATAATGCAAACTTTCTTCAATACAATTAGTACCTCAGCCATATATTCGACTAAAATGCCCTATCTCCTTGATTAGAATCTTAGCTAACACGGGATTGAGATTATTCTACCAAATTGATGTGAAACCTCTAAGGATTAAACTGATAGATCAGTAGGCCGCTCTTATGCCTAAGGAATACTCTCCTGTTGTCACCTAGGAGGGAACCTTGAAGTCAAAGGTTAGAACATCACTAGTGATGTATCAAAGTGATCTTTGTGAAAGTGTTAGCTAGTTCCCATGAATATCAGTACAACGCACTCCCTGCGATCGTCGCTTCCTCGTGTCATTCATCCTTGTGTCACTTAGGAGGATCTTGGAAATCAAAACACATATACAACTCTTTCTGGGCATAGAACACTTATATTCAGAACAACTCATTTTAAGAGTAATACCAATTAAATCACTCAAGTTTTCATTCCCAAACAACATTAAAATACTACAAATAGCAATCAAAACAATAGATTTTTCCTAGAGGGAGCTTAGCCTTCCATTACTGAATTACAAATGACAATGACTAGTTGATCAAACAAATTCATTGAAATTGTAATCAAAACTGAAATAAAATGAATTCCAGAAAATTTTCTAGATTCCACTAAAGTTCAGACATAAATGAAGCTTGATTTACAATTCATAAGGCTCAGGATCTTAGCTTAGATCCACTACTCTAATCCTAAGAGAAAGAAAAATAAATCTAGAAACAAAATCAAAAAGTAAAAAATAAATAAAAGGAAAATGTATACAACAAGACTTCAGCTCCTCTAAAAAGCACAAATTTGATGAAAAATAGCTGAAAGCTAGGCACTCCTCCCTAGGAGCTTTTACTTATATGTTTCAAACATTGGGCCCTAAAAACGAGGTGGAATTTATAGCCTTCAAAAAGCCCAAGAAAAATTATGCCCTAGTACTGATGTCGTGGGCAATGTCGCACTAAATCGCGACATCGCAGTCGCCATGTTGTGATGTTGTGGATCGAATCTAGTGTCGCGACATTGTGAAAATCTTGAAACAGTGCATTAGAGTTACTAGGAAATGTTGTGGCGATGTTCTAACACCCTGAAATACACCCTAGTTGTTTTTAAACATAATTAGGGTATTTTATCGGTATAATTTGAATTTTTTGTAATTTAAATGCAAAACGTGAAATCTGAAAAACCCGGAAATTTTACAAGAAACAAAGGTAAAAGTAGAATTTGTTAAAACATGATATAAAAGTCATAAGATAATAAGATTATATGCGAGAAGTGGAATAATGGGAAGTTGTGGTGCAAATAGAGAGAACTTAGGATCAAAGTGCAATAAAGGGAAATTTGACCAAATAAGACCCGATACAGGGTCTCGTTTGGGCATTTGGAGATATAAAGCATTGAAGGAGAGGGAGAAAGGAAAGGAAGAGAAGAAGAAGAAGAAGAAGAAGAGGAAAGGTATGGAAACTATGATTTTGGTATGGATTATTCGACTTTTGGACTTTTGTATGGATTTCTATGGATGAGTATGGGTATTAGTTTGTTTCTTTTATAGTGTTTAGTTCAGAATTCATCCTTACCCTAGATTTGTTGAATGTTGGGTTGGTAAAACCCTAGTTTGTATAAGATAAATATGGAATCCTTCCAATTTCTAGACTTTTGTATGGATTGTTATGGTTTTGTATAGATTTGTGAACTTTTGTATGAATTCGTGGATTCTTTATCTAGGGTTTATAAGAAGTTCTAAACCACCATTACAAGTGTTTGTGGAGTTGTTTTAGGTGGATTCCATGGTGGGTTTTGATGTAGGATGGGATTGAGGTGGTTATTGAAGAAAAGTGAGTGAGAGATGGAAAAATTTGCCATTTCTGGGCAGTACCCGCGATTGGTACCGGTACCAAACAGGGGTGGTACCAATACCCATAGTCAGAAGCAAAGTGGTACTGGTACCCATTGGGTTGGTATCAATTACCGGGTCTGTAGCCCGACCTGACACGATCAGGCAGATTAGCGGTCCGGCAGAAACCCGAAGACACTTTCGGTTAATATTTTTATTCACCTTTTTTTATTGTTTTCTGCAAAATGTCGCGACCCCGAATCCTCTACCATTAAATGGGTGGATTCGGGCCGGAGCCAGTTACTCAGCATTTTCGTTTATCTTATCAAAACATTTATTTATATCATTTCATTTCAAAATTCACATTTATGCGGAAGCATTTTAAATGGTAGGCCCATAAACAATTACTCTTACTCTGATTAAGATTCTAATGGCTTATCTTGCCTTTACAAAATGATACACAAACATGGTTCAGAGTTCAACTCTTTTTGTCCACAAAATATCACATGTTCAAAAGAATATGATATGCAAATGATGGGGTACCTGCTCTGCTTCTCTATGACTTACTGCGCTTCTTGTACACAGCTTCTTTCTTGCTTACTCGATACCTGCGCATAGATAAAAACTATATGCTAAGCATTTTCATGCTTAGTGGTTCTATACAGTTCTATTTCAATCTTCAATTTAACATGACATGCATTTATCATTAAATCATGCCTTTTCTTTTATCTAACAATACTCATGCTTATTCATTTTCGCATGCATTCACTTTACAAATCATTAATCATATCAAATATGCATTTTCACATGCAACAAAATCATACCACAATTCAATTCATGAGATTCAAACATACACTCATAAAGATGTGTTTAGTTTACAAATCCCCTTTACACTCATCAAATTCGTTATTTCACTTTGTCTATGCAATTCACATTCATGACGGATTCCGTTCAGTGAGTCATGTCCTTTTTATCATTCGGTAATGTGCTCACCGTTTCTGAAATTTGTCGTCTTGGCGGATGCCAATTGGTGCATCTCGCCGCATGATCCGCTATCATCATACACCATCGCGACAAATGGCGGTTGGTGCATCACGCCCGGTAGAACATTTCTTGCCAATGCCATACGCCATCGGGGCCGGTCGCGATTAGTGCGTCACTTGAGTGGGACTATTGAACAATTTGAGTTTGCCGCGGCGGATGCCGTTAGGGCATCAGCGATGATTCGTCGGTATATTGATTCAATCCAAGATGTCAAGAATTGACCAATTCATTTACAATTCGATTAATCACTCACATGTAATTAATTATCAATCATTTCAATTATCACATTTTCAATTCCATATGCACTTTATTAATATCATTTCAAAGATATACTCATTCCATATAATCATTTCATATTTATTTGGTATACTACCAAAACATTGGAAATAAGGATAGAGTTAGTGAACAAACCGAAGCTATCGACTCCCGTTTTCTTCCCTTCAATGCCGATTCTAGGTGGTGATCCTCTCGCTGATCCACTAGTCAATAACGATATACCCTCTCAGTGGATAAACAATTATTAAACATTTTTATTGAATATCGATTAATTTTCGTTAACGATCTTAGGTTAAGACACTAAGTCTGCCCGATTCGCTTTGCCGAGGCGGCGAGGTACGGTATGCTTTTCATTTAGTTTCATCCTTATTTGAACCCCCATTAATCATTTATTAGGGTCCTTAAACTGTCGGTGCACGAATACAGGACTTTCGGAAACAAAATAAAAATTTTGGCCATTGTGAACAGTGCCTTCGTCGCGGCAAAGCAGCCCTTCATTGCGGTGAAGGGCTTCACTACGGTGAAGGTGCTCTTCACTGCGGCAAAGGCTCGTGCCTGCCCGGTTTTCCTTCTTCCTTATTTTTACGATTTTTCACCAAAAATCCTCAAAAACCCAAACTAAAACATGGGATTCCTCCCAAAGACATCAGAATGCCATCTAAACCAACCATGAAACCGCCCGTTGATGGATTAGGGTTTTCTAACAAATATCATTTTGAGAAATCTAAGTGCAGTTCTTACCTTAAAATCACTTTACTTGAAGCTGACTTCCTTCTTATAAGATCTTGCACCTAGGTAAGCCCCACACAAATCCCCTTGATCTTTACCATTTCGCTTTTCCTCTCGAAGCTCTCCACATGTTTTACACAAATGGAAGGCTTCTAAGACAACTTTTGGTCTTTATTCTCTTCCCCTTAAAGCCTTGTTGGCTCACCACAGCCAATCCATTTCCCATTTTGGCATTTTCTCACTTATTGGTTTTCATTTCACTCTCATTTATTATTTATTTCACATTATGTTAGCTATCATTTGACCCTTAGATCCTCATTTTTCCAAATTCCAAATTGCCCTTTTTCACTTGGGTTTATTTCCGGGTTCAATCAATTTCTCATTTTAACATATAATATTTAATCATATGCTCACATTTTCACTTCACATTTCACAATTTAACAATTTATCAATTTTCCCAGAAAACCCAAGTTTGGCTCAATTTATACCCGGAATATATAATAATATTATTATAAAAATTCTAGGGTATTTTTGGGGCATTACACGATCAAAGTAATGCAGATGCAGATCAAAATATCTGCGAATCTGCCAGATGCTTCAGCGACCACGATTTTTGTATATGTGCATTGATTAGCCCCAAATTCGTACTCCGATAGTATAGGAACCCTAATAAATGACTAATGGGGGTTTAAATAAGAATGAAACTAAGTGAAAAACGCACTGTACCTTGCCACCGAGGCGAAGCGAAGTTTGATGTTGGCAAACTTAATGCCCTTTGCTTATTCTATTTCGTATGCTGAAATTATTCCCAAGCGTAGTAACTAAGATTAGATCAAGCGTTATATTCTTTGTGGGAAGTCCACGAATCATTTCCATAGGGGTGGTTTCCTGGGTGATCCTTAGGGATTGATACCGAGAATGCGTTTAAAAGTAAAATCTGGGGGTTGTGATTGATTGATTGAGTAATCGGTTAAGTTAACTATTTTAAAGCAAAAAGGTGAATGATAGGGTTCTTAGGTTTCCACTCACTGTCGATCAAGTAATACCCACCTCTTATTCACAATCTCATCTAGGAGCCATTGATGAATGGTCTTGACGGAGGTTTACATTAAAGCTCTTTTAAGCGAAACGATTGAGCGATGACAAACACTTGTTAATGATTTGCTTGAACTCTTAGCTTGCATTAGCGATCAAGCACAATGTGTATCTCGAGGTCTCGTTCACATGTTGTCAGAGAAGATGCCAAACTAAGGTTTTATAAGATTTCACTGCAAAATTAGCGTCGTCTTGATCATTGAAGCCTGAAGAGGAATTGGGGGTTTATTACCTTGACGGAGAATGAGTTTCCACCATTAGAACCCCATCATGGGAGTTCAGGAGCTTGTGTAGAGCTAGAAATCGATTTCATATTGATAGAGAAACTACTCCTGAATGAGACTTGAAATAACACTTCAATTGCAAGATTAGCATATCAAACGCACGAGGAATCCAGTAAGAAAATGCAGGGTTTATGAACCCAGCGAAAGATTACACGTAATTGAAAATTCGAGAATCAGAAAAACTAAATCTCTACTACACTTTATATGAACCACAGCAAAAAATGAAGAAAACTCCAACTATCTAAAACCAAACCCTAGAATAAAAAACTACTCTTCTTTACCCTTCCTTTGGCTTAAATACCCTTCTCCTTGGTGATCTCGAAGTGGTGGTCGAAAGACGAGTGTTCCCTTGCACCAAGATTGGAATTCTACTCAAATCCCGCAAAAATTACATGTTGGTACCTGTCTTGGATTAAGTGTGAAATCTTAGGTGCAAAGAGCTCTGATGCTCTTTGCTTTAGGAGTCACAGATTCTTAGTTTAACGTACCAGGTACCAATAGTGTGCATGTGAATGCAGGGTACCATTATATGTGTGCACGTGCCATTGCCTACACCGTCTCCCTCATAGTGACACACCTAGACTTCGACGGTGACTGCATCAGCATGATGATCTCCATTGTTCTCACGGCCACGAACCCTATAAAAGTGTGCACATAACTCGAAAAACCTGCACAAGCACAAAAACACGAGAGCGATCAAAGAATACTTTTTATTCTTACCTGAGACTAGAGCAAAATATGAAATTTGGGGTATTCTGATCAAATATAAATATTGCCTTTTTATGTATTCAACACCCTTATGATAAGATAATAAGTTCCTGAACACATATAATTATAGGACTGCCTAAGATCGGATATTAGATGACCACGACACCTACTATTTACGTGGGCGGGCATATAATTGCCCGATTGCACTCTCTGATTAGTACGACCCGGCACTCTCTAGCGTAGCCGGCACATTTAGTATCGGTACTCTCTGATTAATTGCTGGTACTCTCGGATTAGTCTGGCAGGCACTCTTTTGATTCTTCGGCCTCTTTTTGATGCAACCTCTGCTTTGTCTTCTGGCACCTAAATCTTATCTGCAGTACCTTCGGGTAGTTGTGTGCTATGTCCCGACTCATTCCTTATTCTTGGTTTAAGTAGTTAAACGGTTATATGATAAGAACACGAATACTTGAATAAAGTAAAGTAATGTACATCGTTATGCTCTGAAATACCTACGGGTACCTCTGTACAAGTATAAGTTTTGTAGTACCTACGGGTACCTCCGTACCAGTATAAGCTCTATAACTCCTACGAGAGATCTGAACAAGTATAAGTCTAATATAAGTACAAGTATGTGTATAAGTTTGTTATATGAATCCATGCCAAATTCTTATATTTGCTACTATATATCTGTTGTTGTTATATGCTTACTGTAAATGAGTATTAATGCATGTGTATACTTAAAAGTCATATGTTTTCCACTAAGCGTAAAAAAAACATGCAATTTAATTCATGTAAGTCTGAAGGAGGGCGTCCAACGATCTTTCATATCTTCTTTGAGCCATACACTTGTAAAAGTCCATGACACCATGTTTGTGCTGCGATTATGTAAATGTAGATGTACAGTTTTTGTATATGTATATGTAAATGGGACTGAAGACTATATGTATTGACACTTGTAAACACCACTTCTGGTTGTAGTTTATTTTTTATATCCTTTATATGATATTTTGATTCGATTATAAGACTTGGAACCACCAATATGCGAAAAAGCAAATAAAGTCCCAATATAGTTTCGGCGCCCCTTCGTCACTTTAGGTGAAATTTGAGGCATGGCGGATGTTGTGACATTGCATAACCTGTTATCGCGACATTGAGTTGATATTCTAGTCTGCTTAATGTCGTCTCAGCGACATTGAATATCGATGCTCCTTGACATCGATTACATTAATGTTTCAACCTTGGCTGCCCAAATCTGATGTCGCAACATTGAGTTGTGATTTCACGACATTGTAATGTGAGATCTTCAATGTTTAGGCCTTTTCTGATGTCACGACATTGCTGTTATGATTTTGCGACATTGAGTGTTTATGTCACTTTACAACTGAGGCTATGTTCTAATGTCGCGACATTGCCCTTAAGTGTTGTAGTCTAGTGTGATGTCTTTGTTGATGTAGTGGTGATTTCACGACATTGGTAATTTATGTTCTACCGACTTCAGCCGATGTCGCGACATTGAAGTCATGTCAAGACATTCTCCACACAATGTCGTGACATTGGAAATCTGATGTTGCGACATTGAGTTGATGTCACGACATTCTTCAGTCAGTGTTACGTCATTGCTGCCTTTGCTACACAATGTTGATTTCTGCTTCTTTCCTGCTGATTTTAGCTTCTTTTCCTTAATTTCCTGCAAAACATAAATCTGAATGAAGACTCCATAATTTTACATTAAATTGAACTTTTAAGCCTTAAATATGCATAAAAAAATGGGCTTAAAAATAGATGAGTTTTAGACTCATCACCACTACCCTCCCGGACTGCATCAAAACACATCCGAGTCTATCCTTAAAGGCATCATAATACACTGTGTGCCTTTGTCCCCTCTCTGGAACTATTAGAATAGGAATTGAAGTAAGCCTCCTCTTTAATTCTTGGAATGCCCTCTCACACAAGTCATTCCACTCAAACTTAACCTCATTTCGGGTCAATACTTGTCATAGGTGTAGCTAATCGGGAGAAGTCCTCAATGAACCTCCTGTAATACCACTATTAAATCGGCTGGCATTATCTAGAAGGCAGAGCTTCGGTCCCTCCGGCTCATAATTTCCTCCAACCTTCTCTGGGTCCCATAAGACACACTCGGAGCAGGCACCATGCCCCAATTTTCACCTCGATAAACGGAATTCACACTTCTTTGAATTTGGCATACGACTAATGGTCTCTGAGAACATGGAGCCTGATCTCGAATGACCCTCATGCTCCTCCTCAAACTTGGAGTAGATCAAGATGTCGTCAACGAAGACCACGATGAACTGATCTAGATAGGGTTGGAATAACCTATGCATGAGATCCATGAATGCCGTTAGTGTAACACCCCAAAATACACCCTAGCAGTTTTCAACATTTTAGGGTATTTTGTAAGCATAATTTGAATGTTTCGTGAGTTAAATGCGAAACATGGAAATGAGAGGAACCGGAAATGCTACAAGACTTAGGATAAATTGTAATTTTGCCAAAAATGGGCATAGAGAAGTCATAAGATGAAAATTTATGGGTTAAAGAAAATTATGCCTAAGTTGATTTTCAAAAAGAGAAGAACCTAAGGACCTAAATGCAAAAATGAAACTTGACCCAAAAAAATGGGTTTTTGGGAGCCAAACATGGCCTAAGGGAAAAACCTTTTATTTAAGACCAAATTTGGTCTCAATTGAGGGAGAACAAACCGTAGAGAGAGAGAGGAGAAGGGGAGAAGAAGAAGAAGAGGAAGAGGAAGAGGAGAAGAAGAGAAGCCAAGCAAAAAGGTATGGAAACTAATCTTGATCATGGAATTGTATGGATATATGGAATTTTAAGGCTTTGTATGGTTAATAGCTTGTCTCCAAAGCTAGGGTTTTGATAGAATTGCATCCTAACCTTGGATTTCTTGAAAATAGGGTTGATAAAACCCCCGTATAGTGAATAGTTATAGAATCATCTCTTTTAAATTGGATTCATGGGTTGAGTGAAATTAATTGAGTTAATTCTAAACCTAGCTAATCATCATATTTGGAAATTTGTGTATGGGTCTTAACCCGTAGAGAGATAGTTTAGGAGAAATTCATGGAAAATTTTGGAAGAAAGATAAGTGATGAAATATAATTTCAGTAGAAAAGAGATTTCAAGATGAATATGAAATGGTTTTGAAGTGTATAGAGAGTATAGAGTTGATTGGGTAGCAAAATATGGAAAAATGGGTGAAAACCCGAGCGGTACAGGCATTTTTCGGTGACATGTACCAATACACCTTGAACATGTCTGGGGTACATGGATTGCAGTCGTTTGGGCCCAACATCTCTGGAGTCTGGTCGGGGTGTCTCGGTACATGTGATGCTATATTTCTATTAAACCGATTATCGTATTTTAGCCATAACTTTCTCATTTCTTATCCGATTTGAGTGATTCAAGTGGATAATTAAAATAGACTTCAAGGAGAACCAAACATATAGAAATATATACCTTCTAATTCTGACTCTAAGTGGCCCAAAAATTCACTCAAAGTGGGGCTATGTGTAAGCTAATTCCTGTTTCAGTTTTGAACATAGAGTAGTCCCGGGTGTCTAGGTCGTATCTTGAGTTTTAGTACAGCTCAGGTTTGGGTGATTTCAGTTGGGTGAACCATAGCATATCTTTAAAAGGAGTATGAAGAACTAGTGTCAATTATGGAGACAAGACACTGGAAAAATGGGTATTTTAACAATCCCAAGTGTAATATCGGTAAATTGACTAGTTGGCATGAAAATGTCATAACTTGAGTTTGGATAATTCAATTGGAATGATTCCAATTTATAAATAAAGTAGATTCATAGAGGAATAAGAATACATAGGTTTCATAATGTATAAGTATAGAAAGGTTTAGGGATATGTCATAAGATATGATAGGTATAAGTCATAAAATATGATAAGATATGATAGAACATGCCATAAGATATGATAGTCTAAAATCTGAATGATAGGCACATATGCATATAAGATTAAATGATATGAATATATGATAGGCATCTCAAAATGAATAAGAGGGAATATGCACAGGAACACATGATAGAAATGCGTAAATGCTAAGAACGATAGAGATAAGTAAAAGAGGACAAAGCACAGGAATGAGTACAAG
The DNA here is from genome assembly GCA_016808115.1 of Tetrastigma voinierianum. Classification (NCBI taxonomy): domain Eukaryota; kingdom Viridiplantae; phylum Streptophyta; class Magnoliopsida; order Vitales; family Vitaceae; genus Tetrastigma; species Tetrastigma voinierianum. Next base: position 426,087 of record JAEQBH010003085.1, read on the forward strand.
TACACAAATGATAAGTACATATATGAATATAAGCGTGTATGATAGGAATATGTGAATAAACAAAGCGCATGATAGAAATATCGGAAATCTAGAATATTTAAATCATGATAGAAAGCGTATAAAAGGGATATGAATAGATAATGATATATACAGATATATGAACAAAAGAGTGCATAGATGCATTCATGATATATGATAGACAAAACTAAATGATAGAAAAAGATATGAATATATGTATTATAGAGATATATGAGAACCATAATATGAAACTACAGATATGAGAACGAATACAGAGTAAAGTAATGATAGTATATATGGCATAAGCAATTATGATAACAATAGTTATTCATGCTTATGAGATATGTACAGAAAATGTAATAAAGAAGAAGTTGCATGTCGACCCAGTAGAGGATAGATTAATGACCATTAGAAAATAAGTCTGCGCGGCATTTCGTATCGGTGGCCACAGAAAGGGTCACCGATTACCTCGGGCTTCATAGATGGTCATTGTCTTGAACAATGATAACAGCGCCTTCGGGCACTTTATAGATGGTCATTGTCTTGTCTGATGATAGCAGCTCAAGACCCTTCATGAACCCTTTATTTTAAATGCAGGTGAGTATAAGCGTTATTACCCGAGGGCCCTTCATAGTTTTCTATATCCACTTCTTTGGTATTTACAGAGGCATGAGTAAGTAATATGAAGCGTGTAACATGAAAACAATTTATGAAATTGAATGCAAAAATTATGGATAATAAGTAAAGATCACGAAGAAGTACCTATGGGTACCTACGTACATGTTTTGTAGTACCCTCTAGTACTCTGTGTATACGATACGGAGTACTGGAATGCTTTTATGCAGTAAAATGTTACGCCCAGTACCTACGGTACTTCCTTATCCTAAATACAATTATCATTACGTAATACAAGTATAAGATACGAAATACAAGTACATGTAGTAAAACAAGTATAAGATCCCGAAACTAAGACAAGAATAAGTTATCATAACACAAGTATAAGATCGTAAGACAAGTATATGCTACGTGAAGTGAAATATAAGATACGAAATACAAGAATAAGTTTAGTAATGTACAGTATAAGTTAAAATTAGACAGGATATAGCCGTGAGTACCAGTATAAGATCTGAAGTACCGGTATAAGTTTTATTAGTACTACGGGTCATACGTATAAAGATAAGTTCCGCAATACTAGGATATGTTCCGTAATATCTCTGTAGTACCTACGGGTACCTCCAAACAAGGGTAATCTCCGTAGTATAAGTATAAGCCCTATGGTATAAGTATGAGCTTTGTAGTACTAGGGTGCACGGGTATAAGCATAAGTTAAAGTAGACTCGGGAGATACGAGATAGATATAAGTGATGCGATGCGTAAGTATCTCTGTATAAGCTTAAACTATGTAACTCCTATGGGAGATCTGAACCAGTATAAGATAGATAGAAGTATGAGTACATGATAAGTACCTCTGTCTAAGTATATGTATAAGTTCATAACTGTATATAAGGAATCTGAATAAGTATAAATATGTGTCCTACAGGAGATAAGTATCAGTCTGACAGAAGTTCAAGTATATGTCCTTTGGGAGATCTGAATAATTATAAGTCTGAGACAAGTATCAGTATAAGTTCCAATATATATGTCATTTGGGAGACCTGAATAAGTATACGTCTGATACGACATAAGTATGTGTCCTACGGGAGATTGGAATAAGAATAAGTGCGTCATCGATGAGATGCGAGTAAGTATAAGTTTATTTATAAGTATAAGTTCAATACAGGTATACGAGATATACGAACAAGCATAACTTTATTCTGGATAATTATATATGTAAATATGTGATATCAATTCTGAAGATTACGATGTCATTCTTGATATATGTTATTTGTGATTCGGTATAAATGCATGTGTTTACTGTATAAAAATGTTCCCTAAAGCGTAAAAAAGCAGCACGAGTTTTAATAGGTGTAGGTGCGGAAAACGATCAAAGAAATTTCCTCGTATAAATGGGCTAACGCTTAGTAAGAGGGTTCATCCTGATGGGGTTACAGCAGCTTTGTTATCAATTGTAAAGAAATCTGAGTTTTGTGTTATAAATGAGACTCGATTATATGTGTATAGATTTTTGATGGACACCACTCCGTTAGTGGCGTTCTCTTTGATTTGTATATAATATTTTGATTATGTTATAAGATGCTGGGCACTACCCACAGAGTATAAGATTCGACTTGAAAAAAAAAGGGTTGAAGAGTCCAGTGCTGTGGTCCCTTCGCACCCGAGAGCAGGTTCGGATCCTTGTCCGAATCGGGCCAAGGAATCGAGCGCGTGGCCGGTTAGAGCATTAAATTCAATTTGAAAGACATTACTTTGAACTCATAATGTCTATATCGCATCCTAAATGTCATCTTAGGGATGCTCTGCCTCCTAACCCTCAGTGGAGTCGTAGCGAGTGCCGAAGATCTATCTTGGAATAAACGCCCTCGGTTGATCAAATGAGTCATCAATCCTCGTGAGGAACCTATTCTTGATAGTAACCTGTTGAATGCACATTAGTCTATGCATAGCCAGGAAGGGTCTTGTCCTTCTTTTTGGAAAGCGACCTTTAGAGCACCTTTGGGTGAAGTGCTCGTGCTGATAAAACCCTTGTCAACCAATTCTTGTAATTGGACTTTGAGTTCACCTGTGGCAGTGGCGCCATTCTATGCGGAGTCATAGAAATAAGCTTAATGTACGAGTGTAACTCAATAGTGAAGTCTACATCCTTCTCACCGGAGGTAAATCTCGGTGATCCACAGAAAAATAATCTTCTCTCCACCATTGGATTCAGTGGGCCGAACCTGTCTCACCTCGTCCTCCGAGAGTGGAGCTTGCTTCTTGACCCACATCAGTTGCCCGTACCACTAGAGAGTGGAGTACGGCACACAGGGTAAAGCATCATGCCCAGCCACAGAAACATAAAGCAAACACCCTCTAGTGTATGTAATGTCTCTTTATGATATGTCAGTAGGGGACTCTGTGCATTAACCGGAGTCCATCCGGATGACATCAAACTCTAACATGTCATGACCCTAAGGTCCACGGTGGTGAGATCCTGAGATCTCTAACTCCGCGATCGACATATCTTGTCGCGTTCAGCCTGGTTCCTAGGGGAGAACTCACATGCAATGGCTCTTACAAGGTTTGACCTCTGTGAGCCTTTCACCGATACATCGACAAATGAATGAGATGCTGTCAAGCAACCTTGCTGCATAGCGAAAGAGTAGAAAGCAAACCTTGAGGTGTAATGGGTGAACCGCCACTGGGTCCTACAGTCCTAAGGCGTGACCACTGGCCTTTACCTCGACCCATGCCTTGGCGCCAGGGCTGATTGATAATAGGGGCTGTGCGGCGCCTTAGGATTGATGCGGATTTACACTTGGTCCATGGTAGGGTGGGAGGAACAAGGCGGAGTCTGTGACGTCCCATTAATGACTAGGACTAGGGTGTCCATAACTCCCAGGATCCACGCCTCTGAGAGCGATCTCGCCGTGTCAGGATTGGTGTGATGGAAACATGTCCTCTGCCTGTTGTGTAGCCTTGAAGTGCTTCCCATCTTGGGATGATTGGCTGGCGCGGCCTGATAGCCCTTGCTCTATCCACGAAACCACGCCACAGGCGAGTCCTCTACTTCTTCTCTAAGCGAAAGAAGGTTGAAGCTCTCTTATTTACCTTTAACACCCAGCATCCAGGATACTCCATGCGCCGTCCACCACTCTCTCAGCGTGCGTGTCTTTACCGTCAAGTCGCTATCTTGCATGAGAGTCAATTTTACCGGATGGACAATTTCAGACCATCTCGAACTCACCTTGGCCGTATCCATGGCCATATAAATCATTAGTGGCTTAATTTGGTCGATGAACTCCAGCCGTGTTCTGCTGTTTGTCGTCGTTCCTTGTTTGAGTTAAAGACGAGCCTTTGCGTGTCATCTGGCAGAAATGTTGCCCGATAAGAGCTCATGAAACTCTTCCCATATCCATCGCTAGAGTTCCTTGAAACTGGCGATCCGACCACGCCCGATTCACCCTCTAGTAGGAATGCGGTGACCTTATCCTTTGTGGCATCGGGGTGATCAGCTCAAGAGATCTTGCTGAAGCTTATCGAGACCAATGATTAGCTTCCATCGGGTCCCCTCCTCATAAGATAAAAGGATGATGTGCATAAACCGCTGGAGGTTACTGTTCACTGGCCCACGGTTACTAGCTGTGCAAATGGTAGCATCCATAACACCGCTACCTTGATATTGCTTGATCATTAGCACTAATAGCCTCTATCTCATTGGTCAAGGTCGGTGGTAGTGGGTTGTTATTCAGCCCTCCCTCAATCCCTCTTCCTCGATTAACATCTACATCGTCGAGATAAATAGAGAGTCTTGTTGATATCCCGATCATAGGATCAAGCAAACTTTTGAGATTTCTCCCTTGTCTAACTAGTAGTGCGTAATGCGAACCACTAATAGACACGATATCGAACTATCGTTCGTTTCTTTTTTCTTGAACCCTTAAGGTTATGTTTTTAACCCCAGTGTTTTTTTTTTCCATATACACTTTACCATGTATATTATTCACACAACACACAACACACAATCATGTATAAGCACCAAAACATGAAATGCACAATGAATGCGATATGGTTTTAGACCCACGAAACCCATCAATACTAGGTAATCGCATACCTATGCTCGATACAGTACATGACACCCCCCCGAACTCGGTCAGTTGATCACCCTATCAACACAGTGGAAATCATGTAACGTACACATCGATTGTGTCATATTTATAAAGGGACCTGATCTTACCGCGGACGAGTCCCGCTTTACACGAGGGGAATTTCACCCGCGAGAACCAGCCTACGTATTGACTGCTGGAAGCGGTGTCTACGGGAGAAACGACCTGCGGGAGTCCTCAGTTACGCTACAAAGCAAAGCCCACCTTTACTTTATATGAATTCTTTACCCAGCGAAGCACTTTACGCCTAGAGTGAAGCTTACCTTCGCTTAGGTGGCCACCTTAGCTGAAGCAAAGTTACCTTTGCCTAAGTAGCTTGAGAATCAATTTTCAAAACGACCTTAGGCTTCGCCCAAGTGAACTACCTTCACCTAAAGAATTTGAGTACCTCTGATCTGGGGCAGTGCATAAAAGAAAGTCCATTTTGAGTTTAATTAAACTATTTTACATGAAAATATACATATGAGTTCAATTTCACTCATTTACACAATTGATCATACCAAATGGATTTGCTTTGCATTTTATAAAATCATGAAAGCCATAAGTGGCTTTCTTTACTATCGTGGCCACACGAAATGAAGTGCCCGCGTGCATTTCCTTTGAAATGTTATCATATGGAGTGTGTCACACTCGATTATAGTAATTCCCTACGAGGCTGCTTGTCACACTGACCCAGCCTCGTGGATGGTAGCGAAGCTATATTGGGACTCTTTACTTTTTCGGACATTAGGGTGGAAAAAATTTGAAGTCTTATAAGCGATCAAATTATGTATCTGAATCTGAGAATAAAACTACCAGTAGTGGTGTTTTACGGTGTCGATACATACACGATCTTGAGTCCGTTGACATATACATATACCCAGCGTACATTTACATTTACATAATCAGGCGTGAAGCCTCTTTGTGATTGACTCCCTCTTAATTGTGCTAGCTCGTGATATGCAAAAAGATCGCGGACGTTCTCCTGCGTACACATACGGATTAAAACCTTGCTAGAACATATTTAGTGGAAACATATGACTTATACGTATCTGCATTACCTTATCTTATTTATAGTAGCGTATAATAGTAACAGAGATATCTGATGCGAGATATCGAATTTTCATAAATTCATATAACAAACTTATACATATACCTGTACTTATAGCAGACTTATACTTATTCGGATCTCACGTAGGAGTTACAGAACTTATACTTGTACTTACCATCAGACTGCCTTATTCAAATCTCTCGTAAGATTCACAAACATACTTGTACGGAGGTATCCATATGTCTTATGGAAGCATACTTGTATGCAGTACGAAGTAGGTACTACGAGCTTATACTTGTATAGGGTACGTAGGTACATTGAATCGAGGAACAATGTACATTACTTTACTCTTATTCGTTATTCGGACTCTTATCATATAGCGTTTGACTACAGGCCGATGTAAAGAAAGAATGGTAGGACAGGCACAATAAGTACTAGAAAGGTACGATCGATCTTGGTGTCGTGGCATAGGAAGTGCGAAGCAGCGGCGGGCGTTGCACTAATTTAGAGAGTGTAGAAGAACTAAATGTCTTGAAATGCGATTAGAGAGTGTGCGTCGCACTAATCGAAATAAAGTACTATACGTGTCTGCCCACGTAACAGAGGTGTCGTGTCATTCAATATCCGGTCTTAGGTAGTCCTATAATTATATGTGTTCAAGAACTTATTATCTTATCATAGGGGCATTAAGTTTGCCAACCTAAAACTCGTCGAGGCGGTGAGGTACGGTGCGTTTTATAGGGTAAAACATGTATGAACCCTTTCATACACTTACAGGGTCCTCATTAGTTCAATAGACAAGTCCTCGGAGTAACAACAAAACAAAACAAAACAAAACACAAAAATTTCCATGCTATGAATAGTAGCTACGTGGAGTGACATAACTATGCAGAACGACCAAGCCTCCTTCTCATTGTTGTGTGGGCGTACCATCTGTAGCGTGGATTTACATTCTTTGCGTGGGATACACTCTGACTGGCTGGCGTAGGACTCCTACGCGCGACATAGGACCTTGAAATTTGACCAGATTTTACTAAATTCGTCCATTTCCGAGAAATCAACAAAAAACTTCAAAACAATCCAAAGCATCCTTAGAAAACAACTCTAAGTGGTTACAACCCAGCTTCAAACCAAACATAAAGATTAATTAGGGTTTTTCCAAACCCAAACTCAAATACTTGTAAGTTAGGTTAACTTCCTAACACCCAAATAGGTATCATACATCATAAACCAAGAAACCAGACAAATCCATACTCAAAGGGAGGATTCCATACTCATCTTATACAAACTAGGGTTTGCCAGCTGACTTTCAACAAATCTAGGGTTATGATGAGTTCCCACTAAACCACAGAAATTGAACAAACTAATATCCATCAAAACCATAACAATCCATACACAAATATTTTCCACACAATTCCATACAAAATCCTAGTCATCCATACCTTTCCTCTTCTTCTTCTTCTTGCATGGCACCCTCGGCTTCTTCTCTTCTCCTCTGCTTCTTCTTCACGTTGAAGCCTCGCCAAAAAATGAGGGAGCCGACTTGAGTCTTATCCCCTTTTGATCTTTAATTTTCCTTTTATTACACTTTGGTCCTCAAACTCCCTTCTATTTGCACCACAACTTATATCATTTCTATAATAGCACTTCAGTTTCTTATCTTATGACTTTTATATCATATTTTGACAAATTCCACTTTTACTCTTGTATCTTGTACAAATTTCGAGTTTCAAAATTTTCTTACTTAGCAAAATAATAATTACGAAAAATTTCAAAATGCACTTATAATATACCTAATTATGTTTAAAAACAACTAGGGTGTATTTCGAGTGTTCTACTCCCCACCTAAGTGCGATGCAATCTTGCCTTCACTTTCATTAACAATTCCAAGAAAGAATATGAAATCCTGTGTTGGAATTCTACATGTCATTCCATGAAATGAGATGAGACCCACTCATGCACCATACTCGAGTCTTTACCGACTCCCATCATGCCCGGGTATTTACCAACTCCTACCACACAATGCGATGCCCATGTGTGATAAAACGTCATTGATGGATTACATCCAATGATCATTTTCGAAACCAAAATCATTTGTTTACAAACCAAAAGCTTTTTGGATGTTAAACCTTGAATGATAATTTCATTTACAAAACCATGTGTCTTTTGTGGGTAGGGAATTTTCGGGGTCTCACGCGGGCTCTACGTATTCCAACACTTTTGGACTTTCACGAGGAGTGTAAGTTGAGTATGGGTCTTTCACTTTCGAGGGGTATAAGCCCTTCTTTGCTATTACCCAGATACAAGTTTTTTACCATTTCATTCAACGGTCTCGACTTTGTTGGACCTCGATCCCGATAATTGCGAGCCACTCATCAATCACCAATTGTGGTGTTGATCTCAACCATGCACTCACACCCATGAAATGCGATGTTCGATGCATATGCAATGTAGTGTACCATTGCATGTCAATGTCATGCCACATATGTAATGAATGTTATATGGACAATTTTAAATCATACATTTTACCATGTATCATGGACAATTATATCACATGCATATAATTTTCAATTATTCACTCATAACAATGTTAATACATTATAACACATATATTAACATTCATCAGCCCCCACAACAAGCATGTTATCACATATCGACAGCGACACACGTAATCCTCGGTAATGGCATATAGGGTGCCCTTAACAACGACCAACAACCGCAACCGGGCTAAAGCGCTAAAGCTTATACCCTTATCATCCCGGATTATTCTTTTTAATCTCAAACAGTCCCTAAACACTTTTTGGGACATATTATACAAAATAACAAAACAATTTACAAAGTCGATCCTGGCAAGGTACACCAAAGCAGTCATTAAAGCCATTTAACATAGTCAAAGCGATTCCTAAGAGCAAGGATTGATAAATAACCCTTAAACCATACTTTAGATGTCATGGACACTTCACACAAGACTGAAATCGACCACAAATAAACCAAAAGCGGCTTTAAACAATTCTAAATTGCCAAATAGGGCCTTGGGACCTCACCACATTTTCCACAAATTAGCCCCTTTTGGTGGAAATAAACCAGAGTAGAAAGAATCCCTACCTCTTGAAGTGTAGTAGCACGGGTAGGAAGCCTACCTAGCTTGAAATCTTTGATTTCCCGAAATCTCCTTCTTCGGACCTTTAGTGAAACCCCTTATTTTTTTGTATCCACGCGTAACCCTCGTCTAGTAGATAAATTTTCACTCTTGGCTCAATGAATTCCGATTGGCCGAACTCCGAGGATCGAAGAGAGAAGCTTGAATGCTCTCTTCCTCTCTCTCTTTTTCTCTCTCACATAACCAAGAAAGAAAACCAAGAAAAGAAATGGGATATTTTTCTTTTGTTCCGCCAAACCTCTCACTTAAGTTTAAGTGGGAGGCTCATTTCGCGCCTTGTGTCCACGACCTGTCTGAGTCCGTTTCTGCACCGAAACAATTTATTTCATCCCGATTCAAGTTCAATTTATTTTAAATGAACTTTACTTGATTTTTCCACTTTCAAATTTTCAAAATCCATTTTTTGGGAGTGACCAGAGCTCCCAGCTATACGAAAATCGTGGTCGATTGTCTCGAGTCGGTAATTCGTCTAGGTATATAGATTTCGTGAGACGAATGCAATGGTGAGATCTATTTCGTCATCCGACATCTATAAAAATTTCAGGTTTGCAACTTGTACTATAGCAGCAATTTATTGTTTTACCATTTTTTAGGAAAATTCAAATTTACCTGGGTTTTACAATTTATTTAAATAGAAAATTGACACTCTATACTTTGATAATTGAGGGGGGGTTGAGGGATACACAACATTGTCTAAATTTCTTATTTCTCATGGCTTCACTCATTTAATCTCTTCATCTTTTGAAAATACAATGGGTATTACGGCGTCATCGATGTCATATTATTGATTATCTATCTTTTCTCTTCCATGTCATGCTAGCATCTGTGGTATTATGCCTTCTTCATTGCAATCTACCTCATCAATCATCTTTCCACTCCAATACTTCATAATTCTTCACCTTACTTTCAACTATTCGACATTTCACCTAACTATTCATGTCTTGGTTACTCGTGTTATCCTTGGCTTCGTCCTTACTCTGCTCATAAACTCTTCTCACAGTCTTCTCCTTGTGTCTTCTTAGCCTACTCTCTTACCCAAAGTACCTATCTCTTTCTAGATACATCCTCTTCGAAGATTTACACCTCCAATCATGTCAAATTTATAGAGTCCAATTTATCTTTCTCATTGCTTAACTCTTACCTTCCTTGTCCAACAAACATAACTTCCACCTCATGGCTACATGTAATCTCTTCTTCACCAAACACACAACCTCTAGTCCCTCTCGACAACGCTCCAGAGCATTTACAACGGTGCCTGTACTCTTAAACGCATCAAAACCCCTTTCACCTGGCCACTACCACCACCCCGACTTCAGGCCCTGCAAAACCTGAGTCGGTAGTGGTTCGGTGCCAGATGAACCCCCAAGACTCGTTCCCCTAACACTTTCAAGAAAACCCTACATCTTCAGCCCAAATAACCCGCTTTATTTCAAAAACTCAGTATGTTTTCTAGCATCCTATACCACGACCCAAACCATACACCATTGTTCCCACTCGAACAAAATCGAAAATTAAACCGCCTAATTATAATCACTTGGGCTTCAAGCCCTACCATCAACCAATTCCTCAAAGATTACAAATAGCGTTAGGCCGTATCGAAAAATATGATGCTTTGCTTCGAAATGGAACATGAGGTGGTCCCTCAATCCCTCAAAAAATTTGGTTGGTTGTAAGTAGATTTTTCATATTAAGCATTTACCTAATGGTTATGTTGCTAGGTACAAAGCTCATTTTGTGGCCAAGGGATTTCACTAGTGCCTTGACATTGATTATCATGACACTTTCAATCTAGTTGTTTAACTCACCACCTTTACGCACTAGTTCTCGATCTTGTTGTTTCTCATGGGCTCTTCGTCAACTAGGTGTGAATAATGTCTTTCTTCAGGGCACTCTTATAGAAAAAATCTGCATGGCACAACCTCGGCTTCATAGTCAACTCTTATCATCCTCAACATGTATTCAAGCCCCAAAGGGCCATATTATACATATAATAAGAAAATAATATTATATATTATACTAAAATTAAACTAATATTATGTATTATATACATTGGTTCGATTTACCTATTTTGAGTTAGTTTGGTTTAGTTCTCAATTAATAAAATTTCTTTGGTTTTTTTCTCACCTTTAATTTTTTAAGGTTCTTTTTTGACATAAGGGTTATTTTTTAACCCCAGGTTATTATTGCAATTATTGTTTACTTTTATCCCTTTTAAGTTTTAGGGTGCGTTTGGGAGAGCTTATTTATAACTTATTTGATATTATATTCTCACATAAGTACTTTTGATAAAAATTATAGGTGTTTGGAAGAACTTATAAAAATAACTTATGACTCCCTATAAGCTAATTTTAGCTTATTTTAATAAGCTCATAAGAAACATCAAAAAAACTTATCTGAAACTTGAAAATTGATAATTTTAATGAAAAATAGTAATTCTAACCAATTATGTATAAAATAGAAAAGAAATTCCAAAAAAAATATGTGAAAAATAGGTAAAATTATGTAAAAATAGGAAAAAATTATGAAAAAACAAATAAAAATAGAAAAAAAATCTCACAAAATTATGTAGAAAATAGGTAAAATTTTTGAAAAATTAAGTAAAAATAATGAAAAATTATAAAAAAATTTCCAAGAAATTATTTAAAAAATAGGTAAAATTTTTGAAAAAAAAATGTAAAATAGGAAAAGATTTTTTGAAATAAAATTAAAAAATAGAAAAGATTCTATTGATGATGGAAAAAATGATATTGATGATTTCTTGATTTAGAATTTGATGTAGATTTATGAGTGTTTATTTTGTTTTTGAACTTAAAATTTTGTGATGATGGGAAACACTAATGATGTTTGTTATTTTGTTTTGGAAATATTTGTGATGATGGGAAGCACTCGTGATGTTTGATGTTATTTATTTTATTGTATTTTTATTATTAGATAATAATTATATATAATATTTAGTGAGATATATAATTTTTATTTATATTAGATAGGATCTGCTTGTCAACTTAAAAATATACGTTCAGTGAGCCTTGCACCCTCCAAGGCCCAAGAGGATTACTGCGCCTCAGTCATATACCATCTTTTTATGAGTTCATGGTATATCACGTTCTAATTTATAGAAAACATCATAAAATGAAGAAAAAAAATCTATAATATTTTATTTCTTATAAACTCTTTGATGCATATGGAACAAAAGTGAAAATGAGATAATAGTTTATTAGCTATTTTTTATACTAAATATTATATTTAAATGATAAATGTTTTCAGTATATAGTGAATCTTTATTTTATATATATAATATTAATTTTTATTATTTAGTTTTTAGTTTTTTAAATTTTTAAAAATTATGACAAATGCTTATTTATTCAAACATTTCAATTTTATAAGTGCTTATGATGGTTTTTTTAGTAATTTCAACCGTTATAAGTGTTTGTATAGTAATGCATCTAAACACCTTAAAATAATGCATAAATGCTTTTTAAAATATGTATCCAAACACAAATAGCTTATTGAATAAAATACTTATTACATAAACTCTCATCTAATAAGCTCTAATAAAATAAGCTATTTGTGTGTTTGGATAGACCTTCTTTAAATTAATATTACTATATATATATATATATATATATATATATATATATATATATATATATATAATATTAATTTTAGTTTCTACTAATACAAAAATATGTATCATATTCAAAGCATTTCAATTTTATGAGTGCTTATGATGGTATTTTTAGTAATTTCAACTGTTATAAGTGTTTGTATTATAATGCATCTAAACACCTTAAAATAATGTATAAATGCTTTTTAAAATATGGCTCTGTTTGGGATTGCGATGAAAAAAAATGCGATTTAGAAACGTGTGTTTAACAAACCGTGGTTATAAAATTGCGTTTTACAAACAGTGAGACACGTTTGGTTAAAGTTACTGCGATGTAAATTGATCACATGTGTTAAGGTAAAAGCGTGATTAAAGTGTGATTCAAATAAAAATTACCAAAGGATAACAGTTATTCATACATATATCTTCCTTTTGATGTTAATGTTAATAATTTTAAGCTAATGTTAATACAATAATGATAATAAAAAAATATCTTGATGACCAAAAAATTCATTATAATATTCAATATGAAATAATTAAAAACATAAAAATTGTTAATTTAACATTCATTATTTGCAATTATAACAAAACAAATAATTTTGGAATCCATATTTCTTTATTTCATCAAACTTGAAATAATCGATAAACGTAACATCCAATTTCTCTTATTGTTCCACCAACAGAAAGATGAGGTTGTGACCTATTTTGAGAATCTGAGAAGACTTCAGGTGACACAACATTTGGATATTGATCGAATTTATGAAAAATATAATCATTCCATTTTATTTGAATGTAATTGTGTAAAGCCATTGATGCTATAACAATATCCCTTTGTATGTGAAAGGGAACTATTGTCATCACTTGTAATATTTTTCATCATCTCTTCCACACCCCAAAAGTTCTCTCAATACATATTTTTAAAGATGAGTGAGTTTGATTGAATATTTCTTCACGGCCAATTGGTGGCGACACCTTGGAATCAGGTAAATGATATCTTGTATTTCTATAAGATCCAAGGTCCAAATATTAGAGTTGGAAATTCTTTGAAGAATAATAGTAGGGTGAGGCAAGTTTTGCAGAAGGGTGAGGATATGTAAAAAAGTTTAGTTTTTACATTTGGTTCATTGTAAATATAAAAGTTATTTGGGTTATTTTTGTCAGAAGAAAATAAAAAACTTTGGCCTTAATTTCAATTTTTGTGATGATCTTACTGTTTTATAAAGCGAGTTTTAAAATCAAGTGGATTAAACATAGATTTTTGGAAATTAACCAAACATCCCAAAGCTGCGTTTAGACACAAAAAGCCTTGATTTCTTCTGCCAGCCTTGTGATTTTAATGTGACCCTTCGAATAAAGACTGTTATCTAACTACAAATGGTTTATTAAATAAATCTCTTTATGATATAGATTTAAATGACAAATTGTATAAAATAAATGCTTAATTAAGCAGTTTAATTATCCCAAAACTTGTTGTTATGAACTCCAAAGGAGTAGGGTGTTTACTTATTTGGAATATAGAATATGAAGCAACAATTTGGTAAAACCCTACTACCACACTGACCCTTGACGACCCTTTACTGAAAGGTGAAAGGGTTGCCCTGGCAGTCTTATATAGCCTGTTTCGCCTGACTCAAAAACCCTAGAGACACTCTACTGAAAATACAAAAATAGTTTGTTTCTATGGCATCGTGGCCCGTGTTGGATCTTCAATTTCTGGTACACATCTACCAATGGCTGCTTGGTCGGAATCTTTTGTCGCCATTGCCGCATCTGTATCTACTACCTCCACCAAGCAGCGCGTCCTGATCTTCCGGGATGAAATCCCGACTATTCTGACCAATTCAGGTGAGCTTTGGGCTGTCAGTTCACTGCGAAAATGTTGAAATTGGTTTCTACTGTGTTTTGCTTATGTTCTTTGGACTAGTTCATTGTGGATTTTTTCCCTTTATGGGAAACTAAAGCAAGGAGAGATTCTACTTTGGGTAACTGTAATGTCTGTTTGGTCGAATATGATGAGGAATGTAAAGAAATCGGAATTGGAGTTGTTCGGAGATTTTATGAGGGTGATTCTACTTTTGGGATTAGTATGGATGACAATTTATTTATTTATAATAAACCAAAACAATTCAAAGGTTCGTAATTTAGGTGATTCTGGTATCTGTTGGGTTGCCGAGGAATTAGTGATAAGTTTCAATGAATTGGTACTGATAAAAAAAAAAAGTTTCAATGAATTGGTCTTGCCTATTATAAAATTTTCATTTGGTTGGTTCTACTGTTTGGATTAGTTCATATCAGATTTCACAATTTTGGGAACCAAAGAAACCCGTGAATCATAATTTAGGTGTGTAGTGTCTCCATCTTTGCTGACGGAAACTTTTATTCGAGCATTGCATATTTTTATACGGGTGATTGAATTCTTTGGTTTAGTTCATTCGGGAATCTTATTTTATTTTCATATTTGGGACCAAACCAATGAGATGCTTTTTGTTTCACATATCTGCTTTGATCGGTTCTATTGGGAACCAAACTGGAAGGTACAACTTCAATCATCTCAAGGCATAAGATGTGATAATTGTAATTAGGGTGGATGTCGTTTCTGTTTGTTTCTGAGAAAATTGGAAAAGTGGAAGGAAGTTTGTATTCTGAGTATTGAATTTTTTCAAGAGGTTGATGTGTGTGCATTTAAGTGCAGGAACCCAAAATGTTTTGATAATCGTCCTTTTGAATTATCACTAATTTTTTGTTAATTATGCCTGGAACCCCACCAGAATGAGGGGTAACTGTTAATCTTTTCTTAGGGCATATGAAGTTTATAATGGTTTGGCAAAATCGCTTTATCTTTTATATTAGCTTTGAGTTTTCTTATGAAGTTGATTCTACAGTTTGGATTAGTTTGGGTGAAAATTTGCTGTTTTTTTTTTTTCATTTTTTGGGAAACCAAAATAATGCAAGGTCTCTAGTTTTCATTTCCTTGAACTCTCACTTAATTTTCTCTGCAACTCCACTGCAATTGAGGCAAGGTGTCGCTATCTTAGTGCTTATTATGTTATGAAGCTATAGGAAAATTGTTATGCCATTTAGGTTAGCTTTTAACTAGTAAATGACTGTTGGTTTTTTTAACAAGCTTGATTCTACAGTTGGGTTAGTTTATTTATATATTTTTTGAAACCCATAAAGAGGTGCAAGGCTATACAAGAAGCATGTAAAGAGGCAAAGAAAGGAATAAGATCCCATAACACCTCTCAAAATATCATGAACTTCTCTGTGCATACGCCATAAAGCGATAAGACATACAATATGCCGCGTCTTGCACAGTGATTTCCCGAGGAAATATAGCATGTCTCAATGCTCCTTGATGGTATCCAATCCAAATGAGCTGCTCTAAAAAACTTGTGCCACAGCGCCAATGTTATTGGGTAATGCAGAAAAAAAAATGATCAATTGATTCTCCACTCCCTTTACATAGAAGGCATCAATGTGGACTAAGGGATTTGTTGGGCCTTTTCACCTGTATCATATCATGTCAATGATATTTACCTTCTTATGCAGCGCTAACCATGCTAGAACCACTACCTTTTGATGGGCTTTTGATTTCCAAATAAATTGTGGCCCGAGAAGAAAAGAAATTAAAATAGAAAGACAGACGATGTTGTGAAGAAATGCCAATCGAGAATGGACTAGTGGAAAGCGAGATGAGCGCATTTGTAAGGACCGGATGTACATCAGTGAGCTTTTGTGGTGGGTGGGGAGATATATGGGGACAGGCTGCTTGAAATCGAGTGCAAGGCTGGTTGGTTGCCTTTTGTTTACTTAGGTCTACCTTTGGGTGCTTTGTTTAAATTGGTGGCGGTTTGGGATGGAGTGCGATAGGGTCGACGGCGAAAGCTTTGGTGTATAAAATGAATGCCCTAAGTCTTGTGAGTCTGCGCGTGTACAGTAATATAGTGTCTTAAAGTCTGGATGTCGATCACGAGGAAAGGTAAATTATTCTGAGGTTACTGCTTTAGACAATATAGAATAAAGGATTTTAGGGTAAAAATTAAGTAAGGAAGCGCAACTAAAGCTGTTGATTCTAGTGAATTAATAGTGTTAGCGCAAGGTTGTCGCCCCCTATCACGTTCCAATGGATTACTTTTCTAAAGATATTGTTATTAGTATATTTGTAATATGTCAGTCGCAGTGATCTTACTACGAGATATCCTCTCTAGGTATATCGCCTATCTCGTGAATAGAATCAGTATATCTCTATCTGGAAGCTGGGTCATTAGAAATGCTTAAATGTTCTAACCTCGAATCACTGCGCCCCGAGGAGTTCGAGATATCTACATTAGTAGGTAAGGTAGGCTCTTTACCAATCACGAATACCCTCGTCTCTCGAATCCTGCGGATCTCGGTCACGATTATGCTAACATTGGCGAGACATTGCATATAATTGAAATCACGGGTATAAGTGGATGCTTGACAAATTAATAACAAATTTAGATAACACAAGTCGAACTTTTAATCCATTGTACATGAGGGTTTGATGTAACCCTAGAAAGAATTTAGAACATAATGGAAGAAAAGATGGCTTGTTTAATAAAGAAAACATTGTTCTAAATCGAAAATATCAAAAAATGAAAAAGCGTTACAATTCGGACACTTCACCGAAGTCGGTGTCACTCTGCTCACCGAGAGCACATTGCCTCGGATTAAATGCGGCTTCCGTGTCTTCGTGAGCCACTAATTTGCTTTTAATGATGAGGGCGGATCTCGGTGGCGTCGCGGCGATGGAGGCGTGAGGCGTGGGGGCGATGTGGCGCGATGGGGGCGATCGCGGCGTGGGGCAATCGCGCGGCGATGGGGGCGTCGCGGCATTAACGGTACTAATCGCACTTTGTTCCCATTTGCTCCAAATCACACTTCCGGATTCTTCGCTCTTTTCACTGATGCTCACGCATTCGCAAAGACATCAACTTCGGTATTCGTCTAAAATTATAAAATACTCTAAACTAAACGGGAAAATGGGCCGGTGGCCTTGAGCATAATATGAGTGTTTCAGGCACTCATCACACCCCAAAGCTTAGTTTCTTGCTTGTCCTCGAGCAAAGCAGGCTAAACGGAGACACACACACGATATAATGCCTCTAACCACGAAGACGGTGGTACGTCTTTGAAAAATAGGGGATCAATTTGGGCCGGCTCACATACCCCTTTGTTTTGCTCGATGTTGCATTGAAGACATACGGATATTTGACTTTCGGTAAATTCGATTGGAGATAGGTGAAAGCGACTGGTGCATCAAATCCCATGGTGTTGATAGCCTTTCCCCAAAATCCCTATGTGCTTATAATGGTGACCTCCGATTATGCCTGGGATTCCAGATGCCCCGAGCTTAAAAGCTCAGAGCTGCTCTTGGGAGAGGCTGGCGAGGAGAGGATAGGAACGCACCCATTTATTCATGTTCTCATGTACTTAGAAATTTCACGATACCTAAAACACAATGGAAGAAGACCTAGTGCGAAGTTTTAAGCCAGGAGTGTTCTGTAGCGAGGATCCATTGGTGACTCCCACCGAGTTGGTTAAGGGCACGGGCGTTGATTAAACAGCTTGGCGGAAACGCTCGACCAAACTCAAGGCCCTAGGTTGCGTGAATGATCCATCTTTTGTCCCATGTAGCGGGCCGGTGAAGTCGATGACTCGGCCCCGGGTTGGCTGGGGCATTAGGCTTTGATAGGCCCCTCTCAGGGTTGTGCACGAGATTAGATTGGATGATCAGAAGCATTCACAGCCATATACCTATTTTTATGCTATTTCTTTTCTTTTCCTTTTCTATTGTTTTGTATTTTTCTACTTTGAGGTTGGGGCTCGATGCTTGAATCCTCTTTTGATTAGGTGTCCCATCCTCAAATGGATTCGAATCTCCTAGGTTGATCGAACTGGTAGTTAGTTCGGCACTATGCATACTGCGAAAGTCACTAGTGTGTGAGTGTGATAGGGTTTTGGAAGCTGGTTTCTTGACTACCGGGATTGATTTACTAGCCCTTTTCAATAATATTCAATCTAATTCAGAGCATCGAAGCAAATGTATGCAATTGAACAAGTTTATAGTAAAGCTCAATTCAAAGTGAGTCTCCAGTTTCAACATAGCTTTACATGTATCTGAATTACTACATGCGAGAATGTCCTAAAATATAATCAAGCAACTAACCTGTGACTCATAAACATGAAAGTGCGATGTAAAATAAGCGAAAACAAAACACACTATTATCTTGAACACACTTAAAATACTACACTACTAAAACCAAAACACAATAAACAAAACACAAAACATAGTACTGAATCACCAAATCCCTCCCCCAAACAAAATATCGGTGTCCACTACGGTAAGATAAAAACATAGAGAGTAAAGGAACTCCTTTGAATATCTTCACGATTGGAGTGGTGATGGATGGTGAAAAGCCAGAAAATTTGACGAGTTGGGCTGCCATAAGGCTGCTGTGCTGGCGTAGAATGATAACAATTGGCGGGATTTGTCCCGCATCGCCGTACGCAACGCCTCATATCTGGGTAGGGGACTCGGTGTCTCTGGGTCTCGTCGGAAAACGTCCAGAAAGCCTTTCATTGGCGCGAGCAAGATCCTCGAATCACAGTGAAGGGTGGGAGAGGAGTGGCACTTTGTATTTCTTGGAAGGTGGTGGAGAATTAGGGGCCGGGTGGCGGTCTCACGTGGGGATGCTCCGGGGATCCTCTGAGCCGATACTCATAAAGCTCGTCCTCGTCAGGGCTCGTGACTGGTCGTAGACCCCCTCGGGTTGCGCGGGACACCGAGGTGTGTCCGTAGCCAGCCTATGGCTTTTATTGGGTGGAGCCAAGTGTCGAGTGTCGTCGGGCACCAGGCTTGTTTTGCCTGAAGCCAAATATCGAGAAGGGGTGTCGGGTTCGTCTTCGCATCCGGTTATGGAGGATAGCATCCTCATAACTGCACCTCACCACGGCCTTTTGAGGACATGGGGCGGGGTTAGCGTCGAATCTCGAGCTAAGCTCTCGTGCCGGCGGACGGGGGTTGGCAGGCACGCCACCCTTAGCCTCGTGTCTTTCTAGAAATCATCGGAATTGATGGAAACCCTTCTCATAATGAAGGATCGGTTTTGCAGGTGTTGCTCAGCCGTCCGCGGCACTGCGTTTATAAAGCGTGGGCATCGACGTGGGAGTCAGGGTCGCCATTGGCGGAGCTAAAACTAGCGACTTCTTCCTCGCGGACCTTACTAACCTAGGCAGCTTCGAACACAATGTGCAACACAACAAATCACTAAATAACTACCTAATGACTCAACAAAACCTAAATGGGACTTCCAGGCCCCTAAGGAATCTAGCTAACCGAAATGAATTCACAAAGACCTCTAGACTACACAAAAAACGCTTCGTAAAACCTAAGCTATTGTACTGGCTAGAATCGGGTACCTGGTGGTGAAATGCCACTATGACCTGGCCCAGCCGGGGTGACTACGGTGGTCGAGGAGGGGGAGTGGTCTCGGCCGGGGCTGACAGACTCCAGGCAAGGTTGGGCACGGACGGTGCGCGAGGGAGCTAGGGTTTCAGAGGAAAGGTGGTTCAGGTGGCGGTGTAAAATGAACCATTCTTGGGCTAAAAACAGGGCCACGTCGCGACGTGCGGGGTGACGTCGCGACGTGACAGAGAGTATAACCAAGCGACGTCGCGACGTGGTGTCTCACGTCGCGACGTGGCTAAGTATATTTAATCCGCGTTCGCGGCGTGGGATCCGCGTCAGCGGCGTGACGAGGAGGGCGCAGTTGGCGTCAGCGGCGGTGAGTACGATCGCGGCGTGGCGGTGAATGTTAAAATGGCGTCGCGGCGGTAGAAATCCATCGCGGCGTGCGAGATGAAATTTTGGCGTCAGCGGCGTGTAAATCCGCGTCGCGGCGTGGCTGGCAGCTTGAAAAATGGCGTCAGCGACTTGGAAATCTCACGTTGCGACGTGGCAGAGAAGGTCTCCCGAGATTTTATATACTAACACCTCAATTTTTCGAGAACTCTCCACTTGTAAACTTCCCTTTCGGACTTTGAACACTCTGCAAGCCTCGTACCTACACCTCCGCTCCTGAAATTAAACCCGACAAAAGCGAGAAACCGCTGATCATGGATGCGGTAGAAATCAAAAATTCTTTGAAAACAACAATAGAAATGAAAACTTAAAAACAGGATTTTAGAAAACTTGGGTTGCCTCCCAGAGAAAGTAGCTATGTTTAATGTCGTTAGCTCGCTGATACGAAGCTGATGTGATCAGAGCTCAAACTCTATTGATCGTTGACTCTCTTCTTCTGTGGTACATCAAGATGACGCTGCAATGCAGAAGCCGCCTCCATAGTACGGCTTCAGAGTGTTGGGTGGCGGCTGACAGATGTGCCTTTCTCGGGATGTGAAACACGCCCCACCATGTGAAAAGACCTTTGTTGCAGTGTAGTTAGGACCATCGAGACTTGATTTCCGGAAAAAGCTTTAGTCGGGGTGAATAAGGACTTGTCCGTGATGAGATTCTTTACGGTGATGTGGCATCGTGCGGGCCTTGGTCTTCTCTTATAAATACGGGCGTTCTCACTGTGCTTGGTTCTAAACTCATCTAGCTCGGTAGGAGTAGTCGTTTTCACCGGTGATCTTGTCCATGTTTGGTTGTCGAGGTGGCTGATAGGCTCGATGTCTAATTCTCTTGGAAGGTGGCACGGCTTTACCATAAACAAGTCTGAGCGGGGACATACTAAGGAGTTTTAAATCACGTTAGAGTATGCAGGCGCGCTCGTTATCTTTTTAGGCCGTCATGAGTTGTTATTTGTCTTCTAGAGGATGTGCCCGATTTCTCGGTTGGATACCTCTGCTTGCCCGTTAGTTGGGTGGTATCTGAGATGTACGATGGCATTACCCATTTTGCAACTTGTCTATTACCTTATTGCAGAAATGCATACCATTATATGTGATTAAAGCTCGAGGTTCCAAAGCGTGAGAATATATTCTTTGACGGGAGTTGAGCCTGACAGGTATCATTGAACGTGTAGGAGATCGCTTCTACCCGCCGAGACATAGTCTCACGCACGACAAGATGTACAAATTGCTATATGATGCGGGAAATGGTCCCATAGAATCTATCCCCATAAGTCGAACAACTCCACACCTCGAATGGGGTGCATGGGTGGCTAGTCCTTTCTAGAGATGTTCCCCGTTCGTTGACATTTGTCACATGTGGAAGCAATTGATGAGCATCTTTAAATAAGGAAGACGATAAAGCAGATTGTAGAACCTTGGGCTGGCATTTCTCGGCCCTGAAGTGTCCACCATATGATAGAATGATGATGGTTGAATCTTCAAACCATTTTACCATCTTAGACTTACATCTCCTTATCACTGATACGACCTGATTACGCAAGAAATTTAAACTCCTTCCCGATAGTAGTGCTTAAGGTGTCTGCGAAAAACCTTTTCTTCTTCGATGGTTAAATTAGGAGATCGCGCAGCGCAAGATAGTTCCATGACTCGCGAACCGGAGCGCCCTCTTACATCCTCAATAAAGTTTCAGTGAAGTCGTCGTTCGGGAACATCATCTGCGGTCCTTCCGGTCGAAAGGTGATGCGCCACTAAATTTTGAGTGCCCTTCTTTATCGCGATTTCTCACATTCGAACTCTTACTGGCCAGCCCAGGACCCATAAGATCAATCGGGTTTGCATCTTTCTTGTGCATCAAGTGCAATGTAGAATGATTAGTGTGCACCCGCGACTTTGTTGCAGTAAATATGGCTTGAATTTGTCAGCGAAGACAATGGCCCGATGGTTCTTTCATTAGTGGCATAATTCGAGCGGCGTCATTGAGAATCACGCTTATAGTAAATCTTTGAAAGATTTTTCGTTTACGCCTGAAATCTTGCCCCAGTAGCATAATGAAATATTATACACTAAACCGAATGGAAAAGACGTGCGGAGCTATGATGAATTTGAGATCAACTTATCCTTCAATGCAGTGATAGAAACGCATTATGCAGCATTGCAAGTCGAGTCGAATGGGATCCCATAGTTTAACAAATTAGACAATGGTTGCAATCGTAGAAATCCTTGATAAACCGCTGCCAGAATCGGCGTGGCTGAAAAGCCCCGATCTTTCAGCGAAGAAGGTGGAGTAACTTCACCGGTGCTGAAATCTTCGCCTATCTACCTCATACCTCTTCTTTGAGATCAGTGTCCCGAGGACAATACCCTCTTGTACCATGAAATGACACTTTTCCCGATTACGTGCGGTGGTCTCTTCACATCTTGCTGATCACGACTCTCCAAATTTGCTGAGCAATTACATCAAATGAATTTCCCGATATCGCTTGAGAAAATGGATCCATGAAGAATTTCAATCGTCGCTCTCCACCATGTCGGAGAACTATGACCATCATGTCGAAAGGTGCGGTGTTTACTTGCAGTCGAAGGCGTCGGCGGAATCTGAATGTCTGTGGGACAAGTGAATGTTATCTTCTCTGATCATGGTATGACAATTGATTTATATGGTGTGATCTGAAAGCAATAGTAATTATAGCAGGC
Organism: Tetrastigma voinierianum; assembly: GCA_016808115.1. Classification (NCBI taxonomy): domain Eukaryota; kingdom Viridiplantae; phylum Streptophyta; class Magnoliopsida; order Vitales; family Vitaceae; genus Tetrastigma; species Tetrastigma voinierianum. Next base: position 449,234 of record JAEQBH010003085.1, read on the forward strand.
TGTCGATCGGGCGTAAATTATAGAAACGACAATGGAAGTGATCTTTTAGGTAGCCTTGTTGACCCAGATAATCAATACAAATTCTCCACCCAGGTATTGTTCTAGGCAATGGTAAGATGTTTCGATCGATATTGATTATTCCTCCCTTCTTAACCTTGCCCAATGAGTACGAATCGCCCTGCTATCAAAGCCAGGAATTAAATCACGATGTCAATATTTATTTATGACGCAAAAACTTTCTGCGCCGTTTCTTCGGGTTCACTTCCTTATTATCGGGTTTAACCTCGTGCAGCTTCCTTTGAAGAGTTTATGTCCATCTTCACGTAGCTCCGATGCATCATAGAGGAATAGATCCCTTTTAGATCTGACTGAGGCCAACAAAGTGCATGTTTGTGATCTCGAAAGGACCCTCGACCTTCTCTTCCTCGATCTTGGAGTCGAATCTTTGAAATAATCACGGGAGGCATTAAGATTCTACCCCAGTGTATGCATACTTCAAATGACTAGGTGAGGTTTTGTTCATCTTGGTTGGTTGCTGTTAAGATGGAGCAGGCGTTTCAGCACTCAACCAGCGAGAGGTTGGTATTTTATGATACATTAATGAAGAGTGCTTAATTTAACATATTCATACTTACCAGTCATAGGTTCTCGAGTTGTTCTCTATAGGCTAGTCTCGGTCAGTGAGACGATTTGGCTGAACTCTTATAGCCTCTACTATACTTCGACCGTGAGCTTAAGTATCACTTCTCTTGGGTGTCTCCTTTGCCTCAAGACATTGAATTTACTTCTTCTTCTTGTACTCAACATTATTTCGGGTTCTTCTGCACATCAGTCATTGCCACTGCGTTTATAGAAAAGGTCTTTAAATAAACCGGTGTTTATCTTTGTCTTCCTCCATATACAAACCATAGAAATCTGTGGAAAGATAACGCCGACCTTTACTAAGACATCTTCTATTATCCCTCTCGGGTACTTCAAGAATCTGCTCTATGGCGAAGCGTGGCCCATGGTCGGGCTGGGCTTCTCTGTGGCAACAAGATGGATAAGGCGTAAGATTAATCGGCACCCGAATCACCGCAGCGCTCTCAAAAATAGCATTTCCAATTATTGCACGGGATAATTAAGCTTGCACGGATCTTTGAGTTTACGTGGTAGCTTCCTATGAAGGATGGCCTTTGCATTCCTCGGTTAAGTATACGTCTCGAGTCTGCTAATCAGCGCTTCTCTTAAAGGACAAAATGTCTTTCATGAACTTTACATAAGCGGCATTTGCTCTAGGAGGGCATGACAAATGGAATGTTTATATGCGGCTTTGAAAACATCCATGAACCGTGGTGCTTATCCGGTTATGTTTCTTGAGGCGTTGTGGGTAAGGGGCGGTGTATCTTTGGCCTTTGCTTCCTTAGAGGTCTCTTGTTGTTTCTCCTGTGGCTTGTTCTTTGGCGCATCATCTTTAGTTACGTTGGGTGATCTCCTACGATCTCTAAGCGCTCCTGGTGGGGGTTACCTTGTGATTCCAATTCTCTCCCACTTCTCGGCGGCCTGGCCTTTACGTGCTCATTCCCATCTCTTCTTGGGTTTACCTCGTTGCTTTCGTGAAGAACGGTTCTGCTTCGTAAGTAAAGCTTGCCATTTGGCCCATTTGTGCCTCGAGCTTCTTAGGCTGTGCTTTGCCAGTTGTTTAAGCTGGGTTGCTTGTTCTTGCATGTTCGCCTTAGTCTCATTCGCCATGAATCTGAGTTAACATCGTCTTCAGAGCTTGCTCTAAATCATTCACCCGGGGTGGTTCATTAGCTAGGTTTGATGGCATATTGTTACAGTTATTCGCCATCCGCTACCCTTGATTGTTTCAATACGGTTCGATTGTTAACGCTGTACTGATTCGGTCGGTATTTATTACCCATCCACGGTCCCTTCTTCTTTGTGATTGATTACGATTAAGCGCCGATACGTCTTGGGCTTGCTTGCTCACTTTGTAGGGTTTCTGGTGACATTCTACGTTTACTATCTTTGGCCTCCTGAATTCCACACAACTCCCATGGAGTAGTCGTATAGCATGTCTTTGTTCCTAGCGCCTATTTAATTTGTTTGATCGGTGAGCCACATGATTTAGATTGTTGGGGACTGTTCAATCTGTGCCCCAGTGTTCTTTGGGGTGTGCGCCTACCACAGGCCAGCGATTGAGTGTTGGTTCTTGACATCTTCCAATATCTCACTCTGCACAGTCTGTGGTTTTCTTCATCGATGATCCTCCAGTGAGGCATCTATCATTGTTCGGGTTGTATTTCTCGGACCATTGTAGAGAAGGTGTGAACATCCATCTGGTTGTCGGTGGTGAGGACACTTGCAATAATTCGAGAGCACGTCCCATGCCTCTGCCGGGTTCTCCCTCTAGTTGACGACGTATTGATCTCTTGCCGCGAGTTGTGCAATCTTGAGTGGAAAGAACTTGGTCGGAAACTTTTGTACCCAACTCGTTCCATGTAGTAATAGGTCGGTGGTGTGGATTGTGATACTTGGCTCATCCCCGTGAAAGTGGGAATAATCGTAATCTTAGAGCTTCTTGTTAACTGTTGTATGATGGTGTATGAAACTTGAGGAAGTTAGTTAAATGCATGTTCGGATTCTCATAGGGTAGTCCATTGCGACAGATGTTTTGAAGCATGCATGCTTGTGGCGACTTCAATTCGAAATTGTTTGCTTGAATCGGTGGCCGTCTGATCGCTGTCTGAACAACTGTTGGTGGTAAAACAAGCTCATCCTAATAGCATGTAAGGATCGATCTGGTTGTATAAATGCTTTGGCGCTTGATTCCCATTGCTCCTGCGTAGTTCGGTTGTTCAACGCAATCTTGTTCTTGATGTTTTCCATGACTATTGAAGTTCTAATACTGTTCTGTTCTCATTCTCGGCGCAATACGTACGAGAAGTGGCACTACGGCTCGGGGATCCTGCAGTGTTGATTAATTCGATTTTCTTTGTCACATGTACTCCAGAGCTTTATGCTATGATAACACCTGAACAACAAAACCCGATTACCGACTTGTAAAAACCAGCAAAAATAAAGAAAAATTCGAATACTATCTATGTGCTCACTTCTCTACTCCATCAATTTAAGCGGGTTCCCCGACAGCGGTGCAAAAGCAATGACCGGCGCGATTGTATAAAATGAATGCCTAAGTGCGCCTTGAAGTGCGTAGCCCCCAGTAATATAATTGTGCCAAAGTACGGATATCGATCCACGAGGAAGGTAAATTGACTACGGAGGTTACGCTTTTAAGACAATATGCGAATAAAGTTTTAGGGTAAAAATTAAGTAGGAAAGCTGCAACTAAATTTATTGATTCTAGTGAATTAATGGTGTTGGCCTAGGGTTAAACGCCTATCACGTTCAAATGGATTACTTTTCATAAAGATATTGTTATTCAATATATTTGTAATATATCGATGCGCGAGGTGATAACCCTCGAGATATCCTCTCTGTAGGTATATACGTCTACTCTCGTGAATAGAATCGAAGTACTCTCACATCTCGACTCGGTATTCAGGAAATGCTTAAATGTTCTGACACCAGTGCTGCCTTCGGGTTCGGAATATCTCTGTGCCGAATCGGCTAAAGGCTACTCTGCCCGGATCTTTGAATACCCTCATCTCTGAATCTCGGATCTGGTGCGATTATGCTAACATTGCTTGAGACATTAACATATAATTGAAATGCGGGTATAAGTAGATGTGACAAATTAATAATAACAATTGAATAACATGAAAGATCAAACTTTAATCCATTGTATAGCGGGTTGATGCTTAACTACTAGAAAGAGATTTAGAACATAATGGAAGAAAGATGAAAGCTGTTTAATAAAGAAAACATTGTTCTAAAATCGAAAATATCAAAAAATGAAAGCGTTACAATTCGGGACACTTCCTCAAAGTCGGTGTCACTCTTGCTCTCGAAACACATTGCCTCCGTTCGATGCGGCTTCCGTGCTCTTCAATTCCCAGGCCTAATTTGCTTTTAATGATGAGGCGGATCACGGTGGCGATCGCGGCGTGGAGGCGTCCTCCCGCGTCGCGGCGATGGGAAATCACTGACGTGGGGGCGATCGCGGCGTGGCGAACTTCGCTCGCGCTTGTTCCCATTTGCTCCAAAAATCGCTTCCGTTCGCACGCTCTTTTACCCGGTATCTGCATTCACGAGGCATAAACTCGATTATTCTAGTCACAAAATTATAAAAATACTCTAAAATAAACGGGAAAATGGGCCTTGGTAGCCTTGAGCATAACTGTATAGTGTTTTAGGCACTCATCAGATTCTAAAAGAGGTTACACATGTGGAAGAGGCCCTTGAATGATTAGATGAAGAATTGAAGAAATTCAAAGAGACCTTTTATAAGGAGGTGGAGTTCTTGATAGACGCCCCCATTTAGTAAAGTGGATGACAATTCACTTGGAAAAAGGGAAAGGAGGGTTGGGGATTAAGGAGCTTTCCATTTTCTACGAGCTCCTTTTGTGTAAATGGAGTTGGCATTTTGCAAATAAAAGGGAACCCCTTTGGGATAAAGTAGTAAGAGGCAAGTATGGGGAGGAACAAGGGGGATGGTGCACTGAGGAGGTGAGGGCTGGTTCTATGGGTTGGGGTGTGGAAAGCAATTAAGAAAAATTGGCATGTTGTGGCTAGCAATGTCTCTCTTCTTGTGGGTGATAGGAGAAGGGTGTTTTTTTGGAAAGACAAGTGGTGTGGGCCGCTGACCTTATGTGATGAAGTACCACTGAATGTATTTGCTATTGCTACCTACAAAGATGCTTTGGTTTTGGATGTTTGAGCTACGGTGAGAATGGGGGGATGTTGGAACCCTCTCTTCTCAAGAACCTTTAATGATTGGGAAATGGAAGAAACGGACAGGTTTTTGTTGTGTGAAAGCCAAAAACAAGTGCAAGCGGGTTTAGAGGATAAGGTGATTTGGATGAAAGAAAAGAGTGGCCTATTCTTCATTAAGTCTCTCTTTAGAATGCTTGAACTAGTCCCTCCCTTCTCATTCCTAAAAAAATTCATTTGGAACTCCAAAGTGCAGCATAGAGTTTGTTTTTTTGCTTGGGAAAGCGGCAGGGAAGGGTTTAACATGACCATTTCAAGAGGAACACCTTGCAAACATGCGGGGTGTGGAGCTACCATAATACTTGATGAGGCGAATGCTTCAGGGATACTCACTTCCAAAGCTTCATTTGAGCGGCTTGTGCCATAACCCCGAAAGTGAAAACAGATGAAGAAAAGGTGATCGATCAACTCTCCATTTCCCTTGCAAAAGAACACATCCTTTGAGTAGGGATTTGAAGGCCTCTCCGCTGGCAAGTCATTGTTTACCTTCCTATGAGTTACCAGCAAGCAAAGGCCTTACCTTTGAAGGAACTTGCAGGCATAAGCAATTTAGTTTGGGTAAAACAAGAGAGGAAGAATTAAGGGTCATAGATGATCGAAAAAAGATTTAGCGTAAACAAACTTGTGGGTGACAAAGACCAGGCTCATGTTGAATTTGCGTTGAAGGAAAAGATGGGCGAGCTAGAGCAAGAGCCTCACGAAGATTTACAATTTCGAAGTTAGTTTGATTGTACCAGATGTTTAGATTCAAAGTGGAAGAATTCCATTAGCTTGAGAACCGCTGAGAATGATTCAATTTCTCAAAATGATATAAAGATTTGGGTATTATGAATATAAAGCGGTTTGAATTTGTATATTAGTCATTTTGCAAAGCGTAAGACCAGGCATACAGTGTCTGTTTCTGCCGAGAAGCCCTCCGGGTTAAATCCTATCCTCCTTTTTGCTTGTATATCAAGTCTGCTCAGGCATCTCAGCAGTGATCTCAGGTTGAGGACTATTTTGTGTACCGATTCTCCATCATCTTTGAAAGATTTTATTTTCCTTGCTGTAACCAATTTCAACTAAGTATCTCCTTATACATTATATGCATACCCTCTTCTCCTTGTGCCATCTCTATATGGGCGTAAGAGACAAAGTGTGTGAGAGTGGAGTGCGCCGGAGTCCCTTTCCCCGCCTCACTGCCTTGGCCACCTTAGCAAAGAGGCGTAAGTCTGAGGATATGTGGGCATTAATGAGGAGGATTGGTGTTGGAAACCTCTTTTCTTGAAACCTTTCAATGATTGGGAATTGGAGGAAGTTAATAATTTTCTTTTGTGCCTTAGTCAGAAAATACACAGCCAACGTGGAGAATAAGGTGGTTTGGGTAGAAGGAAGAATGGGGATTTTTCTGTCAAATCCTTGTTTGGCGACCAAGATTCTGCAGCTTCTTTTATTTTCCAGCAAACATGGTTTGTATGAGTAGCCTAGGATCTGTTTTCTTTGCATTGGGAATAAGCGCGGGGAAAAGCTTTAATTTTTTGATGGACAAGGAAAGAGCTTTTGATCTTTACCAGTTTGTGAAGAGGAAAAAGTTGGTGACCTGGTGTTTTTTATTCATCTCAAGGGCTAGGGAAGGAAGAAACAATAGACCACCAGTTACTTCACTCAACTGGCATAACAAGGGTTTTATAGGAGCTCTTCTTATCTTTTTTGGCATTCTTTGCTGTGCTTTCCTAATAGTTAGACAAACTTTGGAATGATGGAGGGGGTCGTTTTTAGGCAAAAATAGAAAGGAAGTGTGAAGCTGGGCCTCTATGTATTTTGTGGATGAGTTTGGAAGTAAACAAAATTGCTTTTGAAGATCTTGTACTGTCCATCCAGAAGTTAAAGTATTCCTTTGTGTATCTCCTATGGGTAGAGACTAAGATGCGCATTAAAGAGAGTTCCTCTGGCCGGCTTGTTGACTTCTTTGAGTGACTGGGCACTCAATGATTTGGGAGCTTTTTTTTCAGTTTTCTTCTTCTGTTGTGGGCTTTGGGTTGTTTCTAGGGGTTGTCCACTTTTGGACAGTTTCCTTGTTGTCTGTTTTTGGGTGTGCTTTGGGGCTGTCTCTGTTTTTTCTTTGGCTTGTTGTGGTTTTCTTTTGGGGGCTTGGTTTGTTTCCTTTTTCTCTACTTGTACTTTCTTTGGGTTCATGCTAGGCTCTTCTTTCTGATTGGAATTATTTCTTATTAAAAAAAAAAAATCCTAATGTGGACAAAAAAAAAGGAGAAAGGAAAAAACAAAAAACTGCCATTGACTTGTGATACATTAATTTTTCTGTTGCACAACATAACATACCTCTATTTGTCTTTAACGTGCTTATGCCTTTCATACCTACTTCTGTTCTGTTTATCACGTCCTCTGCTTTTTACTGCTGCAGAAATGTCGGCTGAGCTTGCGTCACTATTGGTGGACATTATTTTCAATACATTGTATATTTATGATGATCGTGGATCAAGGAAAGCTGTAGATGATGTGATTTCAAAAGCTTTAGGCGAGGTTATATTTATGAAAATTTTTGCAGCAACCCTTGTTCAGTTCATGGAAAAACAATCAAAGTTCAGGTCTTATATTGGCTGCCACAGACTTCTCAAGTGGTCATGTCTCCTACTAAGTAAAAGTTGCTTTGCCTCAGTTTCAAAGAATGCATTTTGTAGAGTGGCTACTTCACAGGCTTCTGTACTTCATATCATCATGCAAGGATCTTTCTGCGTGCGAAGGGCATGCAAGCGAACATTTTTCTGTTTACTCTCTCAAGGTTTGGCTAAAATCTTTTCTAGATTTTGAGTATATGATCTTTATTCTGATTTCAACTTTTAATTCTTTTGCATTCTTTGTTCATAAATTTTCTAGTCACTAGATGTTACAAACTCTACATGAAGAACTAAAGGATGCTTGGATTTCTTACAAGGATAGTCCTGAATTAATATGGTTATTGCTGGAATTCTCAAGTAGAAGGCCCTTGTTATTTGAGCAGTGCAAGGTCAGAAATGTTCAAGACTTATATTTATGGAGATACCTCATGTTTTATGACCTCAGTTTAAAATGGTACTTTGCTTTTCACAGCCAATATTTCTTGACATATATGTTCAAGCAGTCCTAAATGCAAGAGAAAAGCCCACAAAGGGTCTTAGTGAAGCTTTTCAGCCCCTTTTTACACATATGGTGCATGAAGATTTTAAGAGCATTGTGGTTCCATCTGCTACTAGGTATTGAGGCGTAATCCTGAGATTGTGTTGGAAGCAGTTGGTGTCCTTCTGAGATCAGTCAACCTTGACCTGAGCAAAATGCGTTATGCTATTGAATTTCTTTCTATTTGTCTTAGCACAGGCTCGCCATGCAGATGAAGAAAAGGCAATGGAACCTTGTCTATAGTATGTTGCATTAGCCAAAAATCTAGTAATCCGGATGCCGTAGAAGAGATGTTTAATTCTATCAAAGCTATAATTGGAGGTCTGGATTTGCTGTTTTGTCATTATTTTAATTTTTGTTTGTTATGTTATTCCTTTACTTTTTGCAGCTAGCTGATACTTTTTGAATCTTTAATTTAGGAATAAACTTTGGATTAGTTACCTTTTCTTAATTAGGTTTTCCTTTCAAACAGGATCAGAGGGAAGACTTTCATTTTCCTACCAGAGGGTTGGAATGATCAATGCTCTGCAAGAATTGTCTAATGCACCCGAAGGGAAATATCTCAACAGCCTCTCACCTTCTATTTGTGGTTTTCTATTATCTTGTTATAAGGATGACGGTAACATGTTATATTATTTTCCTATGTTTGCATACTGGAGCATAAGATTCTCCTCTTAAGTTGGTGTATCATCTTTCTTCTTTGTTTCATCATCTTTATGCTCTTTGTTTCAATTTCCAGGAAATGAAGAGGTAAAACTTGCAATTTTACCAGCCTTAGCTTCCTGGGTAGCACGGTCTGTCCTGCACTTAGACCCATGTGGTTTTGCATCTCTGGCCTTAGAGGAAGGTTTAAGGAGGGGGCATCTTCGTTGCCTACGATTTATATTCAAAAATACTGATGCCATTATACTGGTGAGAAGACTGATCGTGATAATCTACTGTGTCTGATTGAGTCTTGTTTTGGCTGTTCTCTCCTTCCCTAACTATTATGAATACATGCCTTCCAGGTCTCATCTTTGCAAGGCCCTATTGTCTAACAGCAAAAACAGGTTTTACTAAAGCAGCACAGCGTTTAGATGGCATATATGCATTACTTTTAGTTGCGGTGCTGCTGTTGATATCAAAGCAGGTATGTTTTGAGTCATTGTTTCCTATTTAGAATGCCACCTATCTCTTCTGCATTAATGTTTTTATTATTATCGTTAATGTATATAGAAGTTCTTTCTTTTCTTGTTCTTTTTCAGAGGAGGGTTGTGTAAAAGGCTTTGGTCGTTGGTATCCCAAAATGAACCTTCACTTGTGCCAATATCTATGGTAGCTTCTCACTGACTTTTTATAATGTGTTGTTATGATCAAAGATGAAATAGATATAATTTATCAGAGGAAAACTCCCTGGGTTCAAGCATAGTTTTAAAAGGCACGCTTTAACTACACCTAGACTTAAGGCATAACCACTGCCTAGTTATAACACGTCACTTGCTAAGACATGCGCGCCTTGTGTAGAGACACACATTGTGGCGATTACTTTCTCTTTTAAGTAGTTTATTCTTGAAGTTTCTAATTATGTATTAATTTATTACTTTATTACTTTTAGTGAATAACATAAATATTTGGAGTATAGGTTTTTTATTACTGAATTAGATTTGGAATCATATTTCTCAAATTGATATGCATCAAGGTTGCATTCACTTCATTTAGGGAACCTTTGCACCTAGATGCACCTTGCACCCAGCACGAAACTAAGTTTCAGATTACATACGTATGTCTCGTGACATTTATTCTCATTGTTCTATGTCTTCAATCCATTTACTTTTCTATGTACATATGGTTTTGCTTTTAATTTTTTTAATTGCTTCATCTCTTTTCAAATCTGTTTCTGTTGCTCTGCAGGCCTCAAAACTATCCACTGAGGACTGTATGGTTTGTGTCGATCTTATTGAGGTGCTGATTGTGGAACATTTTCACAGGTTTATACTCATTTGTGTAGCTTAATTTCTCTATTAATAAATCTTTACCAGTGTTAACAAAAATTTAAAATGACCGTGTAGGTTCTTTATCCTTGATTCTAGGTGATGGAGACCTTCTCGTCCTTTCCCCTATCACAGGTAAGCAAACCAATGTGAACTACTGCTTATATGTGCTTTTCAGATATTTTTGTTACATATACTAGGAAATAAAAATTTATCTCCTTCAGATTTGAATTTCATTTCTAACAGAATAATGTTATGGTGCAGTTAATACTCTTTCTAGTTTGCCATCCTAGTTGGGACATCCGAAGAGCAGCTTATGATACTACCAAAAAGATTATTAGTGCTGCTCCAAAATTAGCTGAAGCTCTCCTTTTAGAATTTACAAATTTCCTTTCTGTTGTTGGTGAGAAAATTCAGCTTCTGAAGACAAGGTACAATCCTTAATTCCTTGTAGTGCCATTTCCTTTTGCTTATTTGTTGGTTGTCTTATTGCTGCATTTCCCTTCTTTCACTGGTCATACTTCTTTTCTCTGATCTGGGGGAGGGGTTCTAAATTTGCGGGTTTGTAGTGACACAGAGAACTTGTTGGATGCTCAAGTTCCATTTCTTCCATCTGTTGAAGTTTTGGTGAAGGCTTTAATTGTGATATCGTTGGAAGCATTGACTGCTGCTCCTAGTGCCTGCGTGCAAATTTTATTCTGTTCACATCACCCATGCATGGTTGGCACTGGAAAAAGAGATGCTGTTTGGAGGGTATATATTTTCTTCATTATCTTAGATTGTGCAGTATTATTTTTAGTTGGTGTTTCTCTCTTATTGCATAATCTTCTTGCTTGGTTCTCCTTGGATTGGGTGCATATTTGATAAATCAGATTGGTGTATGCTAGATAATCTGGATTTGCCTGGAAGCTCACAAAGCCTAAGATTAAGTTAGTGGCTATGCCTGTGTATTTTGGCAATAAGTGCTAGCTTTCCTTTGTCTTTTTTGCTCTCTCATGCAAAGTCGAGAGTTAAAATTTTATTTCCAGCAATAGAAATTTGAAAATGATCTATATAAGAAAAGACTAGAGAAAAGTGTATTCTCATTAATTTACAAAGGAGGAAAAATACACATATATACTCTAGTGTTAGGGCAAAAAGAAAACAAAGTTAGAGTATAACTAGGAGACTAAAGAGGGAAGGAAAATAATCCTAAATGGATTAGGAGACTAATCCTTAACACTCATGGTGAGCATAGATATCAGCACTCGGCTTGTCACGTATAGCATCACAGGACTCTAGGGGCTTAGTGAGATATCTGCTAGTTGAGTCATTAGAGTTAATAAGTAGTAGTCATGCATCCGTGCAATCTTTTCTCCCGATAAAGTGGCAATCCCAGCCCCGATGTGTAGTCACTCTCATGGAAGACTAGGTTAGATGAAATATGCAAGGCGGCTTGATTATCACATATAAGCTTCCTCACGTGCATCGCCGAATCTTAGCTCTTGGAGGAGTGCCCCGACCATATGAGTTCACATGTTGCACAAGGCCATAATCGATCTTTCACGACTTGATACTAGATCTTACTACTATATCTTGTTTCTTATTCTTCCCGAATGTTAAATTGCCTCAAATGAACACCTGATACCTTGATGTAAAATGTCTATTAGTAGAGTGAGCACGCCTGATGCATCTACTTTGTGACGATAATCTAGGTATGACCCCTGTTCTCATACAACACCCCTTGACTTGGTGTTCCTTTAACAAAACGGAGAATATGAACTGCAACATCCCAATGGCCCTTATAAGGTGATTGCTTAAAGGCCCGACCTTCGGCTCATAGGAAAGAAATGTCGGTGAGTGATAGTGAGATAGTTCGGTTCACACTGATCGTTGATATCTCACTTGGATTTTGTATAGGCTCCTCTTTGTCTTGTTGCGGTTGACATTTTGGATCCATAGGAGTGTCTGAGCTTATAGTCAGCGTACCGATTATGCGCGATATATCGGATATACTTTCTGCAAATAACTACTCAGAGTGGCGAGCTACCTGATACTGAAAATGCTTGAGTTTCCCCCAGTATTTTGTGCGAAGAAGCAGGCGAAGAGGTGTTGTTTGAGTTTCTAGATACCATCTTGGTCACTGCCTGTAATGACATTGTCATCCACATAAACAATCAAGTAAATACATTGGCCAATAGAAGTATGATGATAAAAAACCAAATGGTATGTTGTGCTTCAAATCATGCCAAACTCTTGAACCATTTAGCTAAATCAGCTAAACGAGCTCGAGAGGAAGCTATTTGAGACCATATAAATGCTTGGCGTAGCTTACATATAGACGAGACCCCCACGAGCAAACAAAACTAGGCGGTTGCTCCATATATACCTCCTGCTTGAGATCGCGGTGAAGGAAAGGCGTTATGCTAACGATCGATTGAAGGGCCATGAACACATAGTAGCCGCAGAAGCGAGTGGTAATCTTGACCCTTGGAGAAAAGGTATCATAGTCCGAACCATATTTACTAAATATATGCCCTTGGCAGCAGCGGGCCTTAAAGCTTATCTACTTGGCCATCGGTCCCACCTTCCTTTGTATAAACCCAGCGACAACCCAACATGAGACTTGCCGAGGATGAAGGGTGGCAAGCTCCGCCTGCATGGAGAAAAGAGCATCAATTTCATAACCGTGCAGTTTATTGAATGAGAGAGAGAGAACCTCATTTAGTGCTTGTAGGGATAAAAGAACTGAAAACGAGTGGAAATAGGAATGAAATATGGTAACAATAAACGATGATAGCTTAGAAAATTATAAACAGAATGTGGGTTACAAGTAGAGCGAGTAACTTTCCAAATGGCAATAGGTAGATCATCAGGCAGTTGCGGAACCGGAGTTGGAGACGATGGTGGCATAGAAGATGAATCAGCAAGAGGCCTTGTCGGAGGACGAGGACGACGAGTATAAACTTGGAAGTGGTCAAGTCACATCATCTATAGGTGGAGAAATGGAGGTAGCAAGACAAAGAGGGACATGTAAGACATTTGAAACATGAGGATGCTCTTCAAAGGAGAAGAAAGAGGAACCCTCAAAGAAAGTGACATCAACAGAGATGAAGTACCAATTTATGTAGGTAGAATAACATCTATAACCCCTCTGAAGTTGAGAATAACCCAAGAAGACACATTTAGTTGCTTTGGTTGAGAGCTTGTATTGCCCTGGAGTAAGAATATGAACAAAATAGACACAACCAAAGACACGAGGAGGAAGACAAAAGAGAGGTTGATAAGGAAAAAGGATAGAATGAGGGATTTGATCATGCAAACGGAGGATGACATACGATTAATCCAGTAACAAAGCAACTAGATTAACATTCCCCAACGTTGAGGAACCTTATGATGGAGTAAGAGAGTACGGCGGTTTTAAGCCCCAAATGACGGTTCTTGTAACCGGCGCTCTATTACGTTGAGGAGTGTAAACCTGAAGGGCGTGAAGGAGGCGTGAAGATGTTGTAGCATTATCACTTCGTAGGATACAAATGAAGCTAAATTGAGTTTGAGTTTCGACGCGCGGAACTTTTGGAAAATGAGAATAACTCGTACGAGTTTTCATTAAAAATAACCAAATACATCGAGAATAATCATCTATAAAAGTAACCGTCTGAAACCTTAAGGTAGACCCTATCAGAAGGACCCCCGAATATCGGTGTGGACAAACTTGAAGTGAGATTTTGTCGGATTGGTCGAAGAACTCTTGTCAGTTGATTAGAACACTTTGGGAATGAGGCGTGAGTATGTTTGGCGTATGACTCACACTCGATTGAGGACAAAGCTGAAAGGACAATTTTACGGAAGCTTTGGGAAAATGTTCGGATGACCCAGACGATTGTGAATAAGGAGAGAAGGTATCTATGGAAGCCTTGGCGATGGAAGGTGGCGGTAAGATGAAAGAGGCCTTGAGATTCCGTCTTATGCGATCGCGCGCGTGCTACGTGCGCAGTAATGACGAGTGATCGAGAAAAGGTAATTAAACAATTAAGATCACAAGTTAACTTGCGGTAAATCAAATTAAAAGGAGAATCGAGGAACATAAAGGCGAAGTAAGGGGGTAGGGAAGGAAGGGCATCGAGCCAGATTCCTTTAGGCATGGTTTGAGATCCATTAACTAAAGTAACCATGGGTTAGGAGAAGTAAAAGGTAAAAAGAAGAAACAATATCCTTGTTCTGGGAAGTATGTGATCGAGGCTTTAGAATCAGAATCCGAGGTCTAGAAGATGTGAAAGGCAATCGGAGGCATTACCGATGCAAAATGACAAACGCATAATGGATGTAGATTTGGATGCTTGAGTGCAACGAGTATGTCTTCATTTCGATGTAATAACATGAGATGCAAACCAAAATGGGAGAAAAGATTGAACCTTTGGTAGCCATAGAAACAAAAGTAGAGATCTGCTGTGGAAATAGGAAGGATGAAGCGGGGGGCTTGAGGGGGCAAAACAACAAAGTCTTTGAAGATATGATTGGGTGTGGGAAAAAAATCCGAAAGCCTGAAAAATCTGGTGTCGGACACAAAATAGAGGAAAAGTCACGGTCTTAGGTGTTGGATCAAAAAACCGGGGACATAGGCTAGTAGATGAGGCGGTAGGCGGCTCAGGGTGAGTAAGGATTCGCGGGTCAGAGAGACATTACTGGGCCTCTGTGTGAGCGATCTTTGAGATTTTGCCTTTGGAGGGAGCTCGAGGCTTCGACGATCACGGTGGAGTGTCACGCAGGAGCAAGGGTTCTTCAGAAAATCTCATTTGGAAATTTTTTTGGCGAGGGGTTGTTTTGATGGTGACTGTGGCTCCTGAGAGGCTTTGCGACGATTGTAATACGATTGGAGTGAGACACAGTCGTTGGATGGGTCGTCGGAATTGACCACACGGCGAAACCCTAACCCTAATATTCCCAAACTCTTCTACGGTTTTGATACTATGTTGAGAGAAGGAATTCTGTATTCTCATTAATTTACAAAGGAGGAAAAATACATATATGTCTCTGTTTTGAATTAAAAAAGAAAACAAAGTTAAGTCTAACTAGAAATCCCCAAAGAGAGAAGGAAAAGAATCTAAATGGATTAGGAGACTAATCCTTAACATGAGTGAAAGTCATATGATATGGATAGAAGGAACCCAAAAAAATTCTTACAAAAGGTGCAAGATTTTCTCTGTTCTTTACCTCTTAGGGGAAAAAGGACTGACTTCAACAAAATCGAAACACATACGTGCATAGGTCTTGAAGAGCAAGTATGTGGGGACACCTAATTAAGTTTACCTTGACAATTCGCTGAGTTCAGATTGCTATTCTTCTATAAGGACCATGATATGGGAAAATGAGGCTTGGCAATACCCTTTCCTATTTGGAAGCTTACATATACAGAGAAAGGAATCTAAGGGAGGATTGGATGCTTCAGTACAGTTCAAGATTTAGAAGGAAATGAAGGATTTGAAGAAAAGTTTTGCGATCAACGTCATCATGGAGTTTTTAATTTTATTTTTATAGGATTTTAGTAGAGCTCATATTGTCTGTCCAGTTAGGGTATGGGCTTTGTTCAATTTTAAGATGCTATAATATATAGTGTCTCTTTTTAAGGTTTAAGGGATTAGAAGCATTGGCAGGCGTTCTCAGGTTTTGTCTTTTTCCACCAATATGCACCAGTGTAATCTCCACATTTAGTTTGAGGATTAAGATATTAGGGGATTGAGAGGTATTGTGGGTATTCTAGGATTTGTGATTTTCCATAATGCATACCACATTCAATACTTGATCATGTATATATTTGAGATAGTGAATTCTCCTTCTTGGCCATGGTTTCCCCTATTTGGGTTTCCACGTTAATATTGTTCATTGTTCTTGCGGCTTAAAAAAACTTTTTTTTTTTACTGGTTGCTATTCTAAATTTGTTTGTTTAACAATTAAAATTTCTATAAATTTAAATTCCATCGATCGATTCCCTATCTAATCCCACACACATGCATTTTTATTTATTTTTATTTTTGGAGAAGCAGGGAATCTAGTGAGTTATAATGAGAAGAGTTCATGAGAAGGATGAGCAATCCTCTCCTTAAACTCAAAACGATCAGCAAAACTCTTCCACACAAGAGTTCTCACAAAGGTAGATCATATTAAAATGTAGATGTCTGTCTATCAGCCAAGCTAAGCTTCTCTTGATTGCTCCAAGCTAATGGTGTACATATTGAATGCTAATTGAGTTCAGTACCACATAAAGGAGTGCCATTAGTTTTCCAATGTAAGATGCATGAAAGAAGAAAATAAGTGAAGTAAACCCCATGTATCTGATGGCATCGTTATTCTCCAAATATCCTAACATTTTTCTCTAACCACATGAGTCGATTATTCAAATATTAACTTCACTTGACATAACAATCACTTTATTTATTGGAGGGGCGCTCTGTTCATGAATCTATGTAGACGGATGGCCACTTGATTGGATGGGTGGATTTACAAATTGTAATTTTTTTGAGAATTAGATGAGCAAAAAGAGACTAAGATTATGGCTGTATGTTGTTGAGTATCTTTTAGTTTAGAAAATTTTTTGATTTATTTTAAGATCATTTTATTAGAATTAGTTGATTGTATGATCGGTTTTACTTACTTTCTTGAGGATTCTTAATGGAAGATCTTAAATCTAAATTTTGTAGAAGAAAGCGGTTTGTTGAACCCTATATCATTTATATTCTTTTATTGATGGGTTGGGTCATTTATAGTAATTTTTTTTCTCAATAAAATTGCAAATTTTGGCAGTTTGATTTTTTTTTGAAAGTCAAATAGAAAATTCCAAAAGTGAATTTGGTTCAATTTTGATTGAAATTGGATTCGGGTCTTGTAAAATTTTATAGTTGAAAAGATGAAGGAGAAAAAGTGATATAGTTTGTTTAAAGTTTAAAAGTTGTGAAATTTATCATTCAGTTTAGAACTGCAGTTATTTGAAGGCTGAAACTTTTTATGGTGTTTTGTCTTTCTTTGGTATGGTTTGTTTTGGCAGCACGAAGTGCAAGAATTTTGAAAACTAGAGTCGAGGAGGTGTGTGAAATAGTTGCTTTTGCTCATCTTTGTGGGCTGTACCAAAGCCTTTAATGAAGGGTTCCTCTTTCGATTTCACATTGCCAATTAAGCGGCAGTGTGTATTTCTTAGTTTTAGCTTTGGTTTTGTAAGTTTTGTAAAGTAGAAAGGAAATCTCTTCCTTCTCTTGTACTTCTATTGTTTAATATTGTTAAATGACCAGCTCTCCTAAAAGCTCAAGTTTATAGGATTTGGGTTTAATATGAATATCCTGCTTCAACACCCTCCCTCACGTGCACGTGGCCCGTACCCGTGGCTGGAGAGTGGGTCCATTCTGGGCTCAAATGGCTCATTAGGGATTAAATTACGAGGAGGATTCGAGACCCGGGATACGTGATAAGCTTTGATGCCATATTAGTATTGCTCTGTAGACGAGAGCATAGAGTTTGGAGTTTAATGAATAGCTTCTGTAAATATATTTTTCGGTTTAGTGAAAAGAAAGTGATATTTTCAACAAGAAAACTGAAAAGCAAGGTTTTATCAAAACAAAATGGTCTTAAGATAAGTGCTAAAGTTAAAAGTAGTAAGCTTTGATGTCTCAGTCTTAGACCTTGCAGAGACTAGGTAAGGTAGTAGATATCTTTGAAATATTGCTGAGTACTGATATGAGACTTATGCGTAGCCTTTTCCTTTATGTACGAGGCATGCATTTAGGATTGTCTGCTTTCTTTCTATCAGCTTTCTTATCGGTGATGTCCAAGGCATGCGCCAAACTTTCTCAACATATTTTAACACCTCATGAGGTTTTGTAGGCCTTTGAAAGATTTTAGTATAACAGTGATTTTCTATTGTTGGGCTAGTGTAATTAGAATAAATGAATTGTGTGTGTGATTCATGCACTAATATTATTTGGTGAGTGTGCATGTGTCTTCATTTCATGTTAACTTATGATTTTTGATGGGAGTCTTGAATAATATCAACTAATGAAGCATTATGGTGAGTGAGGTGAGGAATTTGTGTTTGCATATAAACTTATGAAGGAAGTCTCAAATGGTATCAATTTAAGGGAGGGGACTGAGGATAGGCATGAGAGTGAATTTTTTTCCCTTCTTTCTTGTACAGTTGTTTTCAGCTTTATGCTATTTTCTGTTCATTTCAGAATCGAAGAGGTTTGCTAACAGTGGTTTTGATATTGGCATCATTACAGCTGATGTGGAAGCTTGTACCAGATGTTGGTCAAATATCTCATCTGAGTTATTTTATCCTCTTCATTAATTAGATAAACATTTTACATAATAATCTATCCTCCAATTATAGAGTTAGCCTTGTAATCAATTATGTATCTTGCAATTTGCATTTCTCCTTAATGGGTTGTTATTTCTTCAATACAAAAATGAGGCTTAGATAGTGTGGCGGCACTTATATTTGTAATATTTATTATGATTTTTGAAGTGTAACGTATGTCTGCAGTTAGTCAATGGAATTCATGAAAATATATATTCTGTGGAATGTATCCTGTTGTGTATAAATAAAATCGTGATTAGGATTGAATGCCGTCCATGCCCTTTGGGCTTGGCTCAAGTGGTAAAGGGTTGGGGTGGGGTTATGGGAGGTTCTAGATTCAAGTTCCCAGTGGACTGGGAAAAATGTTACCTATATAAACCAAAAATTTAATGCCTACCCGTATTCTGTTGTGGATCTTTGTGAAACTTCATTTTGTTCCTTCCCAGGCTACTCAAGTATGATGGGTCTTAGATAATTTTCTGATTGTGAGAGAATTAGAGATGTTGCTTTTTGTGGCTTTTCGATAAAAAAGTGGTTATTAGAATTGAACATTTAAAGGTGAGGTGTCTCAAAGCTGGAGAGGCATCTGAGTTTCAGGAGAAATCCATGGGTTTTAAAGGCGCAAGGCGCAAGGTATCTTAGACCTTGAGGCGTGAGCTTTTAATGAGAAATTGAAATGTGGCGTTAGATGCACAACAGTTTTATAAAATATGATTCAAAGTATGGATATATTAATAAAAATTAAAGATTTCTAATATTTATTAAAAATTCAATAAAAAGTATTTAAAGTTATATAGATTTCTATATATTAGAAAGTTTAAGTATAAAGTCATTTTAAAAGTTATAGTCTATAAGGTGCAGCTCTATAGTAAGACGCATGTCTTGGAAGGCGAGGCGCTATAAATAGGAAGTGGTTAGTGCGCGCCTCTTAAAACTAGGCGCGCCTCTTAAAACTATGATGGAGACTTGATGAGGGTGGTTTCATCTGTTGTTTGATGTACTCTCAAGTCAGTTAAGCCGAACATTGGTAATTCTCTGTAATTTGATAAAGGTAGATGATGGGAAGATCACCTCAAAAGGCGGTATGTTCAGGACTTAAGGGTGCTTTCAGCATTCCTTTGTTTGGTCAAGCAGAAGCTTGAAAGGTTTATCAAAAATTATGTGGTGTACTTTTGTAGGAAGCGTTCTGTGTGGGGTTGTCATAGGTGCCGGTGTGGGGCAGCAAAATTTTATCTTTTATACGAAGTGTTTGGGCGTATTTGTGAAAGGAAGATTGGATAGCAGTAGGATTGGGTGAAAGTGGGTGAGTGGTTGCTAAAAAGATTGACTAGGAGTATGATGTCTATAATCCCCCTTTTCGTTTCAAAGGTTGTTCTTTGTGAAGCCCTTTGAAAAGGGTTGTCCCAGCTTTAAGAGCAAGGGAGGATGTTTGTGAAAGGGAGGCCTTTGTGCGATTTTAGAAGATGGTTGCTCAGAGGTGAGGTCCTTCTGGAAGATTCAAGTTGGGAATGGATCTAAGTGAGAGGCATTCCTTTCCATTTTGATTAAGCGTTTATTTGAGAATCATAGGATATTCTTAGAATATCCTCTGTTTATTCCCTTCATTTCCTGTACAATATTTTTCCTTCCTTTTTGTACTTGATTTATTTCCTTTTTATGTCTTCCTGATGTATACAAGTAGGTAGGGCTTGTAATGTTCAATTCATTCAATCAATAAGAAAAGCATCCTTTTCTTATACTTCTTCACATGGTATGAGAGCCATGGAAGGTTGGGTTGAAGGCCGTCGTATTTCAATTAAACCAGCCACTTGTGGTTGCAATGTGTGGATTATCCACAACGCTGACCCGAGGCTCAAGTCGCCGCGCTACCGACCTCCATGATCTTTGAAACGCTCGATGGCTGCCCGTCAGGTCGGCAACCCCATCATTGGGTTCGTCGTCTCCTGATCCACATCTTGGTATAGCCGGTGACAACGGTGTATCCCACCTTTGCCTCGGCGCGTCAGACTTCTCATCTATGGCGACCACCACGGCTTGTGTGGCGCATAGCTGATCTCGACGCCCTTCCTTACTCCAGCTTGGTGGTCCCCACCCTGAGTCCCTCCCTGCCCCTTGGTTTCTCCATTTGAGGCACATACGGGATTTTGACCTCTTTTCTCTACGACTAGGCTATGAAACCCTAGATTTCTCGATTTCGTGGCCTACACTACTACTATATAGTGAATATTCTCTATTTTTCGAGAAACAGCATCATACACAGAAAGCTTTTCTCACCTTCTCGGTTTTTGGCGCGGTACTTGGTCTCCTTCTTGATTTTGTTGATTTTCCCACTATGGCTGCAGAAAAGCTTTGAGCTTTCAGCCGTTTATGTTTGGAACTCCATAATAAGCGTCAATCTACTCAAGGGAAGTGATAACTATCGGTCTTGGGTCGATTCTATTACATTATGAATTATCTTTTGAAATGGTGTGAAAGACTACTCTTACCTCTGAGTTTAGTATTGAAAAGGTAAACGTTCGATTAGCGGAAACATGATGCTTTACCTTGTAGCAATTCTTGTGATCCATAGAGCCCCAAAAACTTCGACAATCTTGAGATTATGGACCGTATTCTTTGGACCCTAGAAAATAATTTATATTCAATGATGTTCCGCGCTTCCTAAAGTGTCATCTCCTCATAGTTGATAGTGCGGAATGGAATTATCTTCCTTTGCTGGGCGAAAGTCTGCATTGAAGAATGAGCTCTTATACGTCTGCGCCCTAGGTCAACGATGCCCAAGACCTACTTGTCGGCTTATGGATCAAATTTTTATGATCCTTACTCTTATTAAACTTGGCACAGAGTTTGACAACATCTGGGAACAGATCCTCACCGGCTCTACTATCCTACCCCTTTGATGAAATTTTTGCTCAGTTACTTCCCCGTTCATCCACTGCAACTTGGTCTCGGCCCTCTGAGGTTTCTAATGAGACTTTGGTAATGCTTGCTCCATCTCACTGTTGGTGATTCTTGGAAGTGATAAGTGGTGGCCCACCCAGAGGTAGAGGCCAACGACCTCGTATACCCTCTTTATGTGAATGGGTCACGTCGAGATAGGTGTTATCGGTTATGGTGTTCTCCTCCTTGTTGCTCATGTGCCAGTCTTTTGATTTGCCTCCTCAGGTGGGATGAAACCTCACCGATCTTTATAATCGATTACCTTTTCTCACTTTTCTGTCACCTTGGTAGATCTGGGAGGGGGCGATTGACATAGGGCGATGAGTCTGAGGCCTTTATCATCTCGATTCGGTCCATCTTCCATTATCGTAGCGGATGAACCTCTTCTCGTCCATCGTTGTCTCGATCATCCGAACATTTCCAAGCTTCGGAAGATGGTGTCTCGCTTTTTCAGCTTATTTTCACTAGATTGTGAGTCGTGTCATCTTGGAAACATATTCGTGTTTCGTTCACTGGTCTTAGGGTCGACCAAGTCTCCTTTTGAGTTCGTTCACACTAATGTTTGGGGTTTGTCTCGAACTGCATCTACTTTAGGTTTTCGGTATTTTGTTACATTTATTGATGATTTTTCTCGTTGTACTTGGCTATTTTTAATAAAGAGTCAAATTGAGCTATTTTCAGTGTTCCAAAAATTCTTTGTTGAGATTCGCAATCAATTTCATACTTTTGTTCACATCTTACACAGTGATGATGCTTTGGAATACCACTTTACCTTTCTCTGCCTTTTTACTCTCCATACAGGATTCTTGTTGATTTCAACACACCTCCTGACAAAATGGGGTGTTTGAGTGTGAGAATCGTCAGTTGAGATAGCTCGCGCACTCTTCTGCTTCCCGCTATGCGGTTCCTCGACTTTTTGGGGGGATGCTATCTTAACCGCCTACTATTTGATCAATCGCATGCCTTCTTCTGTACTAGGTGATCAGATCCCTCTTTCTCGTCTCTGTCCTAATCAACCCCTTTTTTGTCTCCCTCCGCGTGATTTCGGCTACACTTGTTTTGTCCACATACTCACTCCTGGCCAAGATAAGCTTTATGCTAAGGCCGTGAAGTGCATCTTCCTTGGTTATAAGCCTTCAACGCAGTTACCGTTGCTACTCCTGATACACATTGATACTTCGTTTCCGTTGATGTCACCTTTTTAGAACACTCTTCAATCTTCTCTTCCCCTCCGCCATCTAGTCTCAAGGTTTTATCTCTACCTCTCATCTTTCCCCTTCTGGCCTTCTCCTCCGAGTCCCCTACTACTCCACCTCGACCGTTACAGGTTTATGCTAGTCGTTCGTGTCCCACCATTGGGCCTCCTGATGACTCATCTCCTATGGTGCCCTCCTCCACGACGTCGGTCTTGCCTTCAACCGTTGATCCTCCCATTTACATTCGAAAAGGTACTCATTCCTCTCGTAATGCCCATCCTATTTATACTTTCATGTCTTATCATCGTTTATCCTCACCATATTCTGCTTTTATTTCCACCTTGTCTTTTGTTTCTCTTCCTAAGACTGTATACGAGGCCCTTTCTCATCTGGGCTGGAAAAAGGCAATGGTTGAAGAAATGCCTGTTCTGCATTCTACTAGCACTTGGGACCTAGTCCCCTTACTTGCTGACAAGTCCCTTGTTGGTTTCCGTGAGGTATATACTGTTAAGATTGGTCCGGATGGTGGAGTGGATCGTCTTAAAGCTCGTTTGGTTGCCAAGGGGTATACTCAGATATATGACTCCGATTATTATGACACTTTTTCTCTTGTTGCCAAGATGACTTCCGTTCGCCTTCTCTTATGCATGGGCTGCTTATGAGCTCTTGGCCTATGTCGATTGGACATCGAATGCATTTCTCCTTGTGACCTCCTTCTAGGAGGTATATATGGAGCAACCGCCTAGATTTGTTGCTCAGGGGAGTTAGATGTTTTCACTAGCTTAATAAGGCCCTTTTGAGTTATGAGCTTTGGTGTTTTGCTAATGAGAGGTTGCGCTGGGGAGGGTGTTGCAGAAGTTTAGGGAGGAAGGGGGTTGGGCGCTCTTGTGGCAGGGTCCTTTTGGGACATGTAGTTGGAAAGATATTAGAAAGGAAGGGGAGTCCTTTTTCTCTAACACTCTGTATTCCTTAGGGAATGACAGAAGGATGCGCTTTTGGAAGAATGTTTGGTGTGGGAATGTGACACTTTCTATAGCTTTCCCTTCTTTGTATTCATTGACAATTATTAAGGAGGCCTTGGTTTCTTATTTTCAGGAGTCTTCTAGGGAGATTGGGGGGTGATCCCCTCGTTTCTCTAGATCTTTCAATGATTGGGAACTAGAGGAGATTCAAAATCTTCTTCTAGTCTTACACACGAAGAGAGTTTTCCTTAATTAGGAGGACTTGCTGCTTATGAGAGAGACTAAATATGGGCGCTTCTCGGTGAAGTACTTTTATAAGACATTGGACCAGAGTCAGACTTTGTTATTCCCTTTCCGCTTTGTTTGGAGTTCTTAGGTTCCCTCCAAGATCAATCTGTTTTTGCTTGGGAGGTCTCTTGGGGTAAAGTGTTGGCTCTAGATCAATTGCAAAAAAGGGGAAGAGGTTTGGCTAATAGATGCTACCTTTGTTGCAATGAAGAAGAACGATTGATCACTTGTTGATTCATTGTTCTAGGCTCGAGTGCTATGGGATTTGCTTTTAGCCATTTTTGGGATTAGCTGGGTCTTTCCTTTCTCTGCTAGGGGGACCTTCTTTCTTGGCGTGGTTCCTTTGTGGGAAAGAGACGTAAGAAAGCTTGGATGACAGCTCTCCTTTGCATATTTTGGACAATTTGGCACGAAAGAAATAGGATTGTTTTTGATAATATGGATTTCTCGGTGAATTGGATGAATCTGCTTTTTTGTGTAATCTTTGGTCTTGGACAAACCTATATATTGCTGATAGACCTAGATCTTTAGTTGATTTTTTTGACTTGGTTGGGTTGTACATGAGTTGGTGAGGGTATAGTTGAGGGTAGGTAGGTTTTTTCTCCTCTTTATCCTTTTGTTCCCTTTGGGGCCCTTTTTGTATATCTTCTGTATACTCTGGGTTGTCCCCGGGTTCTTTTTGATGACTTAATATATTATTGCTTTTACCCATAATAAAAAAACATTTGACTACCTCTTCATAAGTGGAAGGAACATCATCATCATCATCATCTACAATTCGAAGTTGCATAGGCCGCAATATTGGTAAATTGAGGAGGTCTCTGAATATCCATCTTGCTGATAAGCGCGATAGACTCATGTTGCTATTGAGTAGAACCTTTTCCACCATCTCATACATCCTCCTTTTTCACAAGAGTACCAACATTTGTCTCAACAAATGGCGGGTTCAATATCGTTGTTTAAACTTCATCTACTATTGAGGCTATGCTCCACCTATTGAATTACCATTTCTTTATCATAGAAAACTCATAAAAATATCACATCTTTGTTGGTTATATCTTATAGACAAATATTTCCTGTATACTCTTTTTAGTTATACTACTACTCTTTTATCGGTAAAAAAATAATAATCTTTCTTGAACTTGGACACAAAACTGATATCCTTTGATTCTTGAAGAAAACCCTAAGAATATTGCTTTCTTAGCTCTAGGATAACTTAGAATCTTTCACATGATAATATGTACATAGCTTGAATCTTTCACATGATAATATGTACATAAGCAGTGCTGGTTATTTTTCCTCGTCATTGTCTTTGTATCTAGGTGCTCTCCATGCCCTTTGTATGCCTTTTTATGGGAATTGCATTTTTATATACACTTCATTGTTTGCCTTTTGTATGCCTTTCTTAGCTCCTAATATATATGTATTTATTTATGCATTTATTTATTTATATTTATTTAAGCTGATGTAGATAATGAGCTTAGTTGATGAAAAGTTTTATAGGACATGATTTAGCAGTGACATGGGATTCTAACTGCTTGTTTATTGAGTTGTCGAGAACTGCATTTGGCAAAAAAAAAAAAAAAAAAAAAGAAACACGCCTGGGGCTTTTCCCTGTTGATTTATTGATTGAGTAGTTTTCTTGCTTGAATGCCAATTTCATTGGCTGGTGCATACAAATTTTGTTTATATGCAGTATATTTTGTTAATGGGATATGTTTAAGTTGTGCTTGCTATTGATCTTTGGGATGATTATGTTTTAATTTGCAGGGTCTACTAGGGCCAAAAGCATTGATGAGTGCTAATTATCTTGAACAAGAAGCAGCAATAAATTCTTTGTCAACTTTGATGTCTATAATACGAAGATACCTATAGAATTTGAAAGGTTACTTCATAGATATCATAACTACGTCGACTAGCCGGTGTCTCATATTGAGTTTCGGTGATACAGGCTGTTTCCTCATTCTTCTTTCAACACTTCAACAAATTTCGGATCGACGATACATGATACAATTTTGAGGAAAATGACATTCAGGTTTGTTCATGATTGAATTTTTACTAATATTATTCCTATATCAATATATATCTACAAGTTACCTATAAGAAAATCCAATTAATATATACAAGCCTTGAAGCTTGATAGAGTTGTGTTTCTGATATAACAGATTCATTGTCTCTTAGAAAGCAGAAATAAATTTGTTATCAATTCATGTAGTTTTAAATTTAAATTTATTGTGTTGCTCCTTTCACCTTTTTAAAAGGCTTGGTTTACTAAATATCTGATAATTCTTATAACAAACAATGCTGTTTAAGCTACTATAAACTGTTCATGTGAGGCCCAAAATTTTTTCACCGGGTTCCTCACTCCTTAATTTTCTGTTCTTTTAATCAGTTCTCATTATCTCTGTTTTTTATGGCTCATAGTTACATTTACTTGTATTATAATTTTTGAAGTTCTCATTTCTGCTCCTTTTTTTTCTTGTGTTGTCTCAAGATTTTTCACACTCCTGAAGGAATGCTTTCCAGTGAACAAGGTGTTTATGTTGCTGAGTCAGTTGCCACCAAAAATACGAGACAAGCAAAGGGCCGTTTCCGAATGTATGATGATCAAGATGATGGGGTAATCCTGGATGCTTCTTCACTTTGATGGTGTAGTATTCTACATTATGTTTTTTAATTGTACACATGTTTTTCTCTCTACAGGAACATATTAATTCCAGCCATTCTGTAAAGAAAGTGGTTAATCATTCTGGAAGGGAAAGGGACAGCTAGTAGAGAAGTCACTGGTGTGGGAAAAGACATTGGGAAGTCAACAAAGAAAGCTGGCATGTTACTATTGCATTTCGTTTTGCCCATTATACTTGTTTTTAATCAAGCCTATTAGAGGAATGTATATCTTATTCAAGATCAAATGGTTACACTCAGATGTGTTATTTTACTTTTTTTTATCAATCTAGATAAAGGAAAGACTGCAAAGAAGAGCCACGAAATTGCTACTTAGGGAAGGAGCATCCATGCCAGATGGTTGGTGTTATAAGAAGAACCTTTCTCTGATGCTGAAGCTCTTGGGAAGATGGCTATTACCAAATTTAATATTTGCGCACAGTCAATTACCTTCATGGTTGGTATTTCACAAACAGTTTCTTGATTATTTTCTTTATTTATTTTTGTTTTATTTGTATATTTTTTCTGATGCATAAATAGCCTTTCCCATCTCAACAGTCCTTACATGTCAACAAAGAATGTTTTTCAGCCGTAAGATGTTCTTATCACTGATTGGGTTGTAAGATACCCATTTAGACACTTGAAGGACTGTCCACCTTTACTCGTTGAAACATTTACATAATAATATCATGTGGTTTTGTTGTGGAACTGAGTGCATCCATGGCTTCTTTGTCCTATCACAATCTATTAAGATTTCATTGGTTGATTCTTTACTATCTTTACAAAAACTATATTAATGATTGTCCACCCTCTCTTTTTTTGAATGACTATAGTTAAGATCTTTATCAATACCATTTCTATTCCCAAAAAAGGAAAAAACACATTCTTAAAGGTGCTTGAGACCCTCAAATTTCCCTTGCTAGGAACACCATTTTGGTTTCAGCACAAGAGGATTGTTATGCCATGGTACACTATCTTCTCCTTCTTGCATTCTCATCGAATAAATAAGTTCCATAAATTGGGTTAACACCCCTATTTCCCAATCGTGAAAGAGTCTTATGAATTGTACTAATTAATGGCCTCCATTTCCTCTCTCTTCCCATAAATCTAGAAGTTTAACATTCTAGAAGTAGGAAGCTAGTTTGCAACAAAGAAAAGCTGATGCAGCACCAAAGAAAATGCTTAGAAGAGCAGTATGATTGAATAACTCTAGGAATCACTCCTAGAAACCTAGGCTTCACACCAGGGCTCTTTGTATCCACAGGTGGAAATAACTCTAGAAATCCTCCTAGAAACCTAAACTACACCATGGGATCTTTTGTCACACACAACACACTTCATATTTGGTGGAAAATTCTGTTTTCTTTCATTCATTCTTTAAGAGGTGAAAACACCTGTATATATAGCAGATTGTTCTAGGGACTCAACTTTTTGGAACTACCATTTAGTAAAGTATGTAACTAGGAACTAATAACTTTGACGGAGTGCTAAAGACTATTGGAAAATCGAATATCACTTAAGGACCATGGAAATGACAACTATTGGAAAATGACAGCCATTAGGCCATTTAACTTGTGGCAATTGTCACCGCCCTTATATAAGATCTCAGCTAACGCCTTATCTGTCCAAAGAATTGCAAATTAAGGTTTGGGCTTTGGAGCCAACTCCTTTGCATGTGATAGACTTTTAAAGGTGGTTGCCACTTGCCTCCATCAAAGCCTCTTTTGAAAGATTTTCTCCTACCCATTTTTTTTGATCGATAAGAAGCATTTCTCCTACCCATTTGTCCCACCAATATTTAGTTCACTTTCCATTTCTAACTTGAATGGTTGTCCTAGGTCTAAAGTCTTCTTGCAAGTATAATTTTAAAAGGTGTAACCACTCCTTAGTTATAGCACCTTACTAGCCAAGACGTGTGCCTTATTGAAGAGATGCACCTTGTTGACTTTTCACTTTTACTTGTTAAACCTTTTATTGTTAGAATTTTTAATTATATATTGAAATTTATATAATTTCATTACTTTTTTATTGAACGCTTTTCTTATGTATTGAGAATTTCTTATTGAGTTAGATTTCAAATCATATTCTCTTAAATTGTTATGCATCCTAGTTCACATTTCACTTCACTTAGGCACTCCTTTTCCTACCTCTTACGTCTAAGCTATAGGAGACTTTTGTGCTACTTTTTGCACCTCTTAAAACTATGCTCAAAAGAGTCTTTTGAATTGCACCAACTAATGGCCATCCATTTATGAATCCTAGCCACTCCACAAAGTCCAACATGGATGAACAATGCCATTTGATATTCGACCCATTCCAACCTAATATACATTAAAGATTATTTAATTGCTTCGTCAACTTTTGCAGTATTAGTGAAAACTTTTCTATTTCTTTCCCTCTTCGCAGTCACGAAAGGGACAGAGGAATTTTCTAAACCTTTTTCTTTTCCTTCTTCTGGCCAAAGTTTCATACCATTTTAAAGGAACCCTTTCATCGAAAAGAGATAAGATCAGCTATTGAACACCTAAAAGGGCATGAATCAGTTGTCATAATATGACCACTTTAAGCAATGAAGGACATCGTTTTTTCTTCTTCGCATTTGTGCATTGTATTATGGAATGTCCAATCTTCTACTTGCCCATTCTTTACTATGAATTAGTGTGGATAACATGAATTCTTTAGTGGATTTTTTTGTCTTGAATGGGGTGTAGGTAGGATTGTCGGGCTTTTGTTTGGGCATGTAGGTTTTTTATTTTGCAGCTATTTTTCATGATGTTTTTTTGTACCCATTTGGTTCACTCTTGTATACTGATGCAAGGTCGTATCACCACAATCAACTATGGAAGAGTTGATTGATAAGTCGATGGAATGAAGACGCTACAATCAACTATGAAAAGGTTGATTGATAAGTCAGGGATAGTGAAGACGCCACAATCAACTATGGAAGAGTTGATTGATAAGTCGATAGAATGAAGACACCACAATAAACTATGGAAATGTTGATTGATAAATCGATGGAATGAACGCTATGGAAAAAATCTAGATAAGTTGAAAGTTCTTTGGAGAACCAAAGGGAAAACTCTAAATTTTAATTCATGATATAACGTATAATTACATTATAAACATGCTTTTATATAGGCTACAAACTAGAAATAAAAAACAAAATATCTCGCCATTTTAACCTAAATCACACCTCCTAAAACGAAAGAAGCAAATCTAAATAAAAATAAAACTCAAGGGAAATAAATAAACTAAAAGGAAAGTAAATAACTTGTCATACAAACCACTACAAATATGATCTAGAAAACATCGAAATAAATGCAGATTCTTCTAAACGTTAGCATATTAGGTGAATCGCCAATCTTCTTTCATACGCTCTCGAAAACTTGCCTTTTGGAACTTTAACTGCAACCTTAGAAGTCATGTCTTGACTTTGCTTCATATACTCCTAGTGTACTTCTTGGAACCTCTTGGTTCTTTTTTGATCAATATATTGCTTTTTATCGATAAAAAAAAAAAATTGCCGAACAATTTTGTTCTCTCTCTAGGGAGGTGTGGCTAAGAGAAAGGGACAAAAATACGAGGCTTTCTCATAAGACGACTAATGCCTAGAAGAAGGAATCAGATGGGAAGGATCAGAGTTAATGGTGCTTGGGTGCAAGAGGGGTAGGAGATGATGGGAATTAGTGGAGCCTATAAACGCCGGTTGACATCTTTGGGGGACTAGCAACCTTGTTTAGATGCGCTTAATTTCAGCAGAATTGGCTTGAGGGAAGCTAATGAGCTGGAGAAGCCTTTCTCTTAAGAAGTCTTCATGACTTTGTCAGATTTCAATGGAGACAAAGTGCTAGGTCTTGATGGCTTTCCAATGGGGTTTTGGCAATTTCTTGGGATTTTGTGAAGGAGATGTTATGAGATTGTTCAATGTTTTCCATGAGTGAGGATGAGTGCCACTTTTACTACTATGATCCCAAAAGGGAGGTACTGAGGATTTAAAAGACTTTAGGACAACAAGCTTGGTGGAGAGGGGGGGTTGTTGTATAAATGGGTGGCAACTCACACTTATTTTTTGCAGACGATACTCTAGTATTCTACAAAGACTCGAGGGATCAACTAGCCTACCTAAGTTGGATCTTGTTATGGTTTGAAGCTATTTTTGGTTTGAGAATCAACTTGGAAAAAAACTGAATTCTCTTCGTAGGAAATGTGGAGAGACTGGAAGACTAGCCTTGGAGTTTGAATGCAGGATAAGGGAACTTCCTTCAACATTCCTAGGCCTCCTACTAGATATAAGGCATAATTCTTTGCAAGTTTGGGATGGGTGGAAGAAAGGTTCAAAAAAGTTAGCTCATGGAAGGCATTAAATGTCAAAGGGGAAGAGCTAACCTTCATAAAAGCACTCTAATGAATATATACATTTACACCATGTCCTGTTGGGATTCTAAAGTGGTGAAGGTTAGATTGGAGAAGATTTAGATGGATTTTTTATGGGGAGGAAACTTGGATAGAAAAATCCATATGATAAAGTGGGGCACAGTGTGTTCCATTAAGGAAAAAGGAGGCCTGAGTATTCGTAGTTTGGCCAAGCTGAATAAGGCTTTCCGGGACAAATGGAATTGGAGACTTGTTGTGGAGGATAATTCCACCTGGAAAAATATTGTCAATATGAAATATGGGTTAGAAGTAGGGGTTGGTTCAGAAGGAACCAAGCGAAGCTAGGGTAGGCCATGGAAAGATATAAGAAGAGAGAGCTCACTTGGTTGAAACAAGATTGCAAATTTATCTTGGGTGATGGGGGTGCATAAGATTTTGGGAGGATAAATGGTGCAAGGAAAGTTCATTGTGTGATTTGTTTCCCACGCTATATGCTATGGTTGATTCTAAAGGGGCTATGGTGGAAGAAGTTTGGGATACGATGAGAGGAGAAGGTGGTTGGAATTTGAGATTTATTAGACCTTTCAATGGTAGGAGCTAGGGACTGAGAGATTTATAAGCTTGATGTCGCGGGAAAACATCCGGGGAGTGAAAGAGGGTAAATTTTTTTTGGATGGTGGAGCGAGAATGGATTTAATATTTAGTTAAAGCTTGCTATAAGCAAATGGAAGGTGAAGTTTCAAGCATTATTCGGAAGGCCTACTTTGGAATAGTTGTATCCCCCCTAAAGTAAGTTGTTCATGTGGGAGGTTTGGTGGGGTAAGGTGCTGACCTTGAACCAACTAAAGAAAAGGGGCTTCTAGCTAGCAAATAGATGCTCACATTGCCCACAGATAGAAAGAGAGTCTTGAACACCTTTTGATACACTTCCCAAAACAAAACTAATGCCTTAAAGACCTAGAGAAGTATAATTTCCCAATCAATCCCCTTGCAAGCATGCTAAGTCTTCTTTTTGCAATCTAAACAAAGCTTCGATAATCATTGCAAAGTGGGTGGGATGGATCGAGTGGTTTATCTCTATAGCTAGCTTTTCTGTTTTGATCAATGGAGTTTGTGAACTTCTAGCTGAGAGGTTGAAGCGACAAGATCAGCTCCTATCTCTTTGTTATGGGAATAGAAGTGTTTGAGTACCTTCACTCTTGAAGACGATGGTTGGCAGTCCTTATCCTGGGTTGTGAGATCATAGGTAGAAGGGGAGAGGTCCTTAATGTTTCCCACCTCTTATGCCCTGATGATACAATTGTCTTTTGTAAGGCTTCTACGGATCAAATGCTTTTCCTGAGTTTGGTTTTCTTTTGGTTTGAAGCTGCATCTAGGTTGAGGATTAACTAGGACAAGAGTGAGCTAATCTCGGTGGGAATGGTGGAGAATGCGATTGAGTTGGTGACATAGATTGGTTGTCGGGTTAGGAGCCTTCCCTCTACCTTTTTGGGCCTTCCTTTAGTAGCAACCCATAAATTGGTGACCATGTGGGGATGGAGTGGAGGAAAGATTGTGTAAAAGGCTTGCTCACTGGAAAAGAAGTTTTATTTCCAAAGGAGGTAGGATTACTCTTATTCAAAGCACTCTGGCCAGTATGCCAATTTATCAGGGTGTCTCTTGCTTGGATGCCTAAGGTAGTGGTTTTGTGCTTAGAGAAAATCAAGAGGCTTTCTTGGCCAGGAGGGAACCTTAAACCAGAGAGGCCTCATTTGAATTAGAGTGGAAGAAAGGTATGTGAATAAAAGGCAGGCGGGCTTGGTTTGAAACCTACTCCAGTCATGAGCAGGCTGCTTGGGGATGGGTGTAGAGATTTGCCGGACCTTATAGCACTTGGAAACAGGTGATCAGTTCTAAGTATGGTATCGAGGCTCATGAGTGGAGGTTAGGGAGGCCCAAGGGCCATTTGGTGTGGGTTTTTGGAAGGAAATTCTGAAAGAAGTAGTTTGAGTAAGCAAAAATTGGAGATTCAGAATAGGCAAAGGTACTAGAGTCAAATTTTGGACTGATCATTGGTGTGGCTCCCAAGCCTTAAGTTGTTCTTTCCCAGTTCTTTTTGAGCTAGCGGTCAACAAATAGGAGATTGTGGTTGAGGTGTGGGGTCAGGCAAATGGTCAAGGTAGTTGGAACCCTATGTTTGCTAGGGCTTTTAATGATTGAGAGTTGGGCATGGTTGTGAACCTCTTGAATGTAGTGCAGAATGAAATGGTCAGCTCTAGTTTGGATAAGTCTTTTGGAAGGGGGGAAAAGGCGATGTTTTCCCTGTCAAGGGTATTTAGATTATATTATATGGACTACCTTTTTGTAGGGCAAGGTCTTCACGCTCGACCAATTACAAAGGAGGGGGTGGTAGCTTCCCAATAGGTGTTTTCATGTTGTTGTGTTGAAGAGATAGCGCGCAATGTTCTTTTGCCAGTTCGCTTTGGGATATCTTTTTTCCTCTATTTAGCATTCAATGGGTTTCCACCGTCGGTCGAGGAAGCTCTTATTAGTGGAGGGGGTCTTGTTATGAGCAAGAGAAGAAGAAACTAGAGAAATCAGTTAGTTGTGCATTTGTTGGTCTATTTGGAAGGAGAGGAATTGTATAACATTTAGAGATGGGAGTCTAGGTGTTCAGAGATTGCAGAATTCTTTTGTTTATAATTTATGGAGCTGGAATAGGTTGTATTTTGGAGAAGAGGGCTCTTCTCTCTTAGGAATTTTTGAGTGGATGACATCCACTTGAGAGCTGGTCAGGTTTTTTACATTTCCTAGCTTTTTCTTTGGGGGTTGCCTGATATATATCCTGTATACCTTTCTTCTGTTTTGGTAATATGCTCTTGCTTATTTATCAAAAAAAAAAAAAAAAAAAACTACATTGTAAGAGATGAAATTTAACATCATCCACCAAATGCAACAATTACCTTAATGATTCCTAGTCTTCCACACCGTCCAAAACAAGCACTACGTTAAACCTTTAATTAATTTTCTTGCCTCTCAAAAAAATTCATTTGTAAATTTCTGTGTTCTCACCAGCTCACAGCTATATCTAGAATCTATAGAGGAAGACCAGTCTTTATTTATTCAGTGTTTCTTTTCAGTTGTGGTCTGCTTGCATCTACGGTAACAAATCCATTGATGTTAACTAACTTAAATTCTTCATCCAATATGGTTAAATTTGCTGAGCCTTTACTACGGTCACCTATTGTAAGTGATGTGGCCTATGAAACCATGGTGAAGCTTGCTAGGTGTACTGCTTCTCCTCTCTGTAATTGGGCCCTAGACATTGCTACTGCTTTACGGTTAATCGTGATGGAGGAAGTTCATGTTTTATTGGAACTAATCCCATCAGTTGATGAAGGGGATGCCAATGGAAGACTATCATTGGGTCTTTTTGAGCGAATAATAAGTGGTTTATCAGTATCCTGTAAATCAGGTCCTCTTCCAGTAGATTCCTTCACTTTTGTGTTCCCGGTAACTTTTCCTCCATGACGGTTTTTATAGAAATTTTGAATATCAGTTTATGGTGCTTCTTGTTTATCTCTTTTTCTTTGCTCTCAGATAATGGAGCGGATACTTTTATCCTCCAAGAAGACAGGACTTCATGATAATGTGCTTCAGATTCTTTATCTACATATGGATCCCATCCTGCCACTTCCTAGGCTTCGAATGTTATCAGTTACCTCTCTTTCACAGACCCATTCTTTGTTTCTAACATTTCATCATTGGTTGCCATATTCATTCTCTTCCTTTATGCAGGTTCTGTATCATGTTCTTGGTGTTGTTCCAGCTTATCAAGCATCTATTGGTCCTGCATTGAATGAGTTGTGTCTGGGTTTGCAACCAGATGAAGTGGCACCTGTACTTGCTTAACTTTCTCCTTATTTGCCTTTGTGAGGTTTTTTCATGGCATTTTTGAATCTCTTGATATGCATTTTTACAGGCCCTGTATGGAGTGTATGCCAAAGATGTTCATGTAAGAATGAAGCAGAATGCCATAAAATGCATCCCAGCTGTCTCTGGCTGTTCTCTTCCTCAGAATGTTGAAGTTGCGACAAGCATTTGGATTGCTTTACATGATCAGGAGAAGGTTTTGGAAATCTCATCCTCATAATGTTTAGTTGGCATCTGAGTTCCCTACTAATAGTTAAAGTTATATTATGCCTTTACTTTAGTCATGTGGCTCCAGTTACTTTGTTGTCATAATGTTCCTGCTATTTCAGTCGGTTGCAGAATTGGCAGAGAGGATATATGGGACGCTGTGGGTATGACTTTGGGACTGATTGATGGCCTTTTTAAGCACTTACCCATATCAATATAATGTTCGTTTTGCTGCTGCGGAGGCGTGGCTGCTGCTTTAGGCAGATAATCAGATGCTATACAGGTTAGTATGATTTTCATTTTCTCTTGCAGTCTGCCAGTGGTTTGGTTTCTGTTTCTTATGGTTTGGTAATATTTTCAGGAATCCCTTTCAACTCTTTTTTCTTTATACATTCGTGATGTTGGCTTTGGTGAGGAAAATGTTGATCTGGTTGGATAGGCAGACAAGAGGTGTGTGGCCTTATATTAAGCAGGCGTTCTAAGGACAAAGACCTTCCTGTCGTAATGACATTCCTAATATCACGGGCACTGGTAAGCCTTGTTTTATGTTTCTGATTATAACTTTCTTAATGATTCTTTATCATTTGGTAGACTGTGTATGTTGAACGAGATGAACATTTTAGTTTGGAGCTGAAATGATCTTGACCGTTGGAAACCTTGATCTTGTTTAATAATTTCCCTAAGGAATGGTGATTCAGCCAGTTATTTTTTTTGACAGGAAGATCTCTCTTTGTGTGCCTTCGTACCTTAAACATCCACACACCACCTGATAAAAAGAAACAGAGAAAGACTTAGACTTATATCTTTTCTTATAATTATCTTTTTTATCTTTTTAGGATGTTATTGTGATGAATGAGCTTGTTATAGCCTTTTCATCAACCTTATGCATTGCTGGATGTAATGATAGCATGCCACCATATTAACTGTAACACTGTTGTTTCCATCATAATTCTGTTTGCTTAGAGATAAAAAGAGCCTAGATCCTCGATGGATGGTTGAATTTAATATACTCTCTTGATTGTATCCAAGAATTTGATGAATTATAAACACTGCTACTAGTACATGAATGCATCTGATGTTGCAGTTTGATCAAAATGCAGATGTTCGAAGAAGAATGATCAATGCTGGAATTCTTATTATTGATAAGCATGGAAGAGATAATGTATCCTTGTTATTTCCAATCTTTGAGAACTACTTAAACAAAAAGGTTAGTATCTGTTTTTAGCGAAAATCCTGACTCAAATAATTGCTGGAAGTCTTTCTTTTCTTTGATAAAATGTTCGTGATGTGTCAGTCTAAATATAAGGAATGCACATTCCTAATATGGCAACATTGCAAAACTTCCTGGATGTTTTCATTTATTTGTTTTCTTTTGCCCAGGCTTCTGATGAAGAAAAATATGATTTGGTGCGAGAAGGTGTAGTTATTTTTACTGGAGCTTTGGCTAAACACTTGGCAAAGGTATAAGTTTATGGTTCTTCCTTTCTTGGGAATAATTTGGCATCCTTCTGGTATTCTAGTTTAACATCAACATCTATATTTTTTAATAGGATGATCCTAAAGTCCATGCTGTGGTAGAGAAGTTGTTGGATGTGTTGGTGCCACTCCATCAGGAAGCAGTTCAACGGGCAGTCTCAGCGTGCTTATCTCACTGATGCAATCAAAGCAGTATGTTACATGAGAAGGATTTGGGATGTTTTCCATGATTCTTTATTTTTATTTTACCTTTACGTTTCTGCAAAGGTCTAATTTTCTTGATACTCTTTATGATACTCCCTCAAATTTGTCACCTCTCTAATGAAAGAAAAAAAACAGTTTGAACATCTAAAGTATTACCTGGTATATCTAGATGCTGCCGTTCCTTCATGGTTAGCCACATCTCATGACTTCTATTTTCTGGGTCAGCAATTTCTCATGAACAAGGACATTGTCATGGTTTCTGGTGTTCAATATGAATTTGAAATGTCAACCGATGGTCTGAAACTTTATTGGTCATTTGTTTGTTGTGGGTTTATAACAAGGGAATAAAGGCTGCATAAAACTGTGGTGGTTATGATTTCAGAAGATAGGTGGTTATGCTGCAATCTTCCTTTCTTCTTTTCCCTTTAGCACCCTTAAGATAATTTTGGGTTCTTTTTGGCATTGGGAGCTGCTACCTTTTTTTTGGAAGCTGCCTGTTATGACTCATTTTGAGTCCCAGATCGCTAAGTTACAACTTTGCCTTGTGGGTTTATAACCACTTGGGCTCCCTCCCCTTGATAGCTAGCTTTCAAGGGTGAGTTCTACCAAAGTGGATGTAACACTGCCCTACCTCTACCATAGTTTCTTGTCCTTGTCCATCTGTGGGTAATATTTCTTTAAGCCTCCGTTTTTCAAATATTTTTTCTTGACCTAGCAACAATTGTTTGGACCACCTCTTGATTCATTGTCCCTTGGTCTGAGGTTTTTGGGCAGCCCTCATTTCCATCCCTCAAATGGACTGGGTCTGTCCTCTCCTGGCTAAAGTTCTTCTTATGGGCTGGGAAACTTTCCCTATAAGAAGAAAGCAAGAAATTGTGGAAGGGGGCTCCCCTTAGTCTCTTCTGGGCCATTTTAAAGGCAAGAAACAGGGTCATTTTTGACAATGATTGCTTTTCCCATACTAGGCTGAAACTCTCTTTCATTAACTCTCTTATTTCTTGGGCTGGGTTTATCTATGAGGGGGATAATTCCATTGTAAGATTGGTCTGGTGTATTCTCTAGAGTCTTACTTTTTTCTGGTGGTAGGTTTTTTGTCTCTCTACTGTTTTTGCTCTTTCCTGTTGTGGCCCCTGTATACTCCCTGTATAATTTGGGGTTGCCCCTTTTAATAATATATTGTTTCACTTTACCTATCAACACAAAAAAAAAAAAAAACAATTGTATTCAGTTTTGTGATTATCAAAATATTAGTGTTTTGTAGAGCTGGTAGTTGATCTATTTAGCCCCTTTTTGTTAATATATTGTTCACTTTGCCTAAAAAAAACAATTGTGTTCAGTTTTGTGATTATCATACAATTGTCTTTTTCTTCATGAAGTTTAAGACGGATATTTTTCTTCTGTTTTGTTTTCATATCTTTTCTTAAACTAGGAGGATCACTCCAGCGCTTGTTTCAAGACTGTTGGATCAACTAATGAAAAGAGTGATAAATATGGTAGGCGCCGTGGGCTGCATTTGGACTTGCTGGAGTTGTTAAAAGGTTTGAATTTCTTGCCTGAAGAAGTATGGTATTGTAACTGCACTAAGGGAAAGCCTCACAGATAGGTTTGTTTTCCATTGCTGTTCCAGCAACCTTTTTACTGAGCATGTATATTGCATACGTCAGTTCAAATCTTGATGAGATGTGGGTCCGTTTTTGCACAGGGACTTAACAGTTTCTGATATAATTTTAGGATTATAAATTTGATCTGAAGAATCTTAAGACGACTATATTGAACAAATCATATTTAATATTATTATTTTGGTGTTCCTTTGAGTGCTATATTTGAATGCATCCGACCATCAAACAATGATGGCAGCTCCATTATACCAACTGCAAGTGCATAACATGTTACACAAGTTAAATATAGGATTGTGTGCCATTTTTTTTTCCCAAAAATATATATATGTTTTGTCAAATACATTTGCCTCTCACCTAGCTTGGTTTTGATGTTCCTCCTTGAACGACATACTTTGTGGAAATCATTATCTTGTAGCACTTAACTAAAAGCTCTTGGTGATTAAGGAACCAAATCGTGGTCTTCTTAACAATTTGCACAGGGACTTAAAAGTTTTCTAGCAAATAATTATATATATATATATATATATATATATATATATATATATATATATACTATATATATATATATATATATATATATTGTAGTGTGAGTTTTGCTTTTTGAATATGCAGTTACAATTTCCCTGCTTTTATTTATTGATATTGACCTGTGACGTAGGAGGCTGCATCTGTTATTCACCTTCAGTGATCATATTATTCTCGAGGGGAAATAACCCCTATTATTTTTGTATTTGGATCTATATTACAGGAATTCTGCAAAATGTCGTGAAGGAGCTTTACTAGGATTTGAGTGCCTTTGTGAGAAGCTTGGGAGACTGTTTGAACCGTATGTAAATAGATTCTTGAGCTTAAACTATTGATTGTCAATATGGATTTTATCATGACTATTTTCCCAACATTTGGTCAGGTATGTAATTCAAATGTTACCATTGCTTTGGTTTCTTTTTTCTGATCAAGTTGTGCGGTTCGTGATGCTGCTGAATGTGCTGCTCCGTGCAATGATGTCTCAGCTTAGTGCTCAGGGTGTGAAGCTTGTTCTTCCATCGCTCCTGAAGGTGCTTGTTTTCTATAATTTATTTTCTTTATAGCTTTTCATAAATTTTCAAAATTTACAATTAACAATTGTTTTTTATGTCAAAATAATCTCGAACACTGTGTTCCACTCTGGAATTGTATGTCTAAGATGGCAGATATTGTCCTATGCTTCCAGCTTGGTGTATAACAGGCATATGGGTGGAGAATTTAGTATCGAAGTTATTCCTATAATGTGCAATTTAAGCTCAAATGTGATTAGAACGTTGTCAAGGAGAGATAAATTGGTAAATGGAGAGTAATCATATGGAAATGAAAATATACTAGGTCCATTTCTGGTCATTAGCAATCACTATGAAATATGGATTGTTTTTACTGATTGTTACTAGTAATAGACATATGATTTACATGCACATGGATCCGCTATGACTAATCTAATAAAAACTAAAATATCAGGACTTATTTGGTGCAAAGAAATGTAAATATATAGTTTTATATGGGCATTGAGAAAAACATCCAATAAGTGTGCAGTTTGCGATATGCTTAAAACAAATTGCATGAATTATTAAGAAACTAAAAATAAAAATCTATATGCCATTTAACATTTTTGAGGTATGAAAATAGAACATTATATAGCTAAAATCTTATGGACAAGATTTGTTGGTGATTGAAATTAAAGATATTAAAAGAATTGTTTATTTATGACTGAGTCATGTAAGATATATTTGATTTACCATAATCACAGTGTTACCATATTATACTGGAAAAAAAAATGGTTCAGTTCTAATCAAAAGATGAATGAGCTTGGTATTTATTTTCATATTTTATGAGTCTATTGTGTTATATAATTTCTGTAATGTAACTGATCAATGTATATATATATATATATAAATTTCTGTAATGTAATTAGATTATGATTTTATTTATGCTACATAATTTTTGTAACCATGATTCTATTTTATGTTTTATAGTTTTTGTAAAGCAGTGCAGAAAAATTGAAAATTGTACTTTATTGCTATCCTTGTGTGAGTCAAAGAAGCATCATTGGTAAAGATGTTTGATTATTGGAAGTCATCTATTAAGAGCATTTTAAGTTGCAAATCCATCAAACATGAGGAAAGATTGTACAGGCACCAATAGTAAAATGGTGAAGGGGATAATAATTTTAAATTGGATTCCATAAAAAAATGGCGTTATTCACTTGTTCTTATGT
This sequence comes from Tetrastigma voinierianum, assembly GCA_016808115.1. Lineage (NCBI taxonomy): Eukaryota > Viridiplantae > Streptophyta > Magnoliopsida > Vitales > Vitaceae > Tetrastigma > Tetrastigma voinierianum. Next base: position 489,639 of record JAEQBH010003085.1, read on the forward strand.
GCAGTAGAATTGATAAAGGGAGCTCTCTTGTAAGTATCCTAAGAAGAATTGGGCAGAGACACAGATTTATATAAATGTATTATCAACAAGTTTCCGACCATACCATTGGTTGATACTGAAAACGTCCCACATCTTGTTTCTGTGTTTTTATGCTTTTAAAAGCACTTACGGTTGAATTTTGGTAGATATGGTGGCACAGTAATGTTGAGGTTTGTGACATGCAAGTAATTTGTAGAATACTTTTTCTTGTGGAGCAGAATAACTTGTATAGTGAAATTTTGCTCCAGAAGTGCAGAGAACATCATTACCATGCTATGTTTTTAGTGCGTTTGCTTGTATTATATGTTTAATTTAAAAGTGATATGTGCAGTTATCTGCTGATCTCTGAAGATTATATTATCATTCCACAGTACTGTTCCCTTTTCATTTTGAAAGGTGTTTTAACCTAATATTTTATCATTTTACCCAGTAAGTTCAGATCTAAGAGCAGGCTTTCATCATCTTACAAGCCCTTCCATACCTTCCTTGAGGTTTCTCTTTTCTCAGGGGTCTTGAAGATAAAGCTTGGAGAACCACAAAGCAAAGCCAGTGTTCAACTTCTTGGTGCTATGTTGCTGGTAGCCTCAGCAGCTTTCACAGTGCCTTCCTAAGATTGTTCCAAAACTGACTGAGGTTTCCAGAGAGTCCATCTTTTAATTGACAACTTTCCTCCTATTGAAATAGAACACTATCTTAATTTTTATATAATTACTGCAATGACAGGTTTTAACAGATACCCATCCCAAAGTCAGTGTCAGCAGTTAAATGGCCCTTCAGCCAGGTGATAATTTTCTGGGAAGTATATGATTTTCTTTCTTGGTATATTTGTTGTGTTTTCCCTCTGCATTTTTAGGTTGGGAGTGTGATCAAGAATCCAGAGATTTCAGCTCTTGTTCCTCACTCTTCTAATGGGTCTTGCGACCCTAATGACCATACTAAATATTCCCTTGATGTTCTATACCGTAAGGTTCGTGGATTGTGTTTTGGACTTTTCAACATTTTTAATTTTGTGATTCTTCTTTACTGCTCTATTATTCTTATCTTGCAGACAACTTTTATTATTCAATTGATGTACTTCACTTGCACTTTTGGTACCAATTGTCCATAGAGGACTAAGGGAGAGGAGTGCTGAGACTAAAAAGAAAGCTGCTCAGATTGTTGGAAATATGTGTTCACTAGTGACGGAACCAAAGGACATGATTCCTTATATAGGCTTGCTCCTTCCTGAAGTGAAAAAAGTACCTTCCTGGAACTCTATTTTTTAACTTTCTAATACAATGTAAACCTTTTCTCATTTTTTTCTTGTCTTTCTTGAAAAAAAAGGTTCAACGTGGATCCAATTCACGATACGGTCTGTTGCAGCGAGGGCCTTAGGATCACTTATTAGAGGGATGGGAGAAGAGAATTTCCCAGATCTTGTCTCATGGCTGTTGGACACTCTTAAATCTGATTCAAGTAATGTAGAACGTTCCGGGGCTGCTCAAGGGTTGAGTGAGTCTGCTATTTTTTTTTCTTATTGTAGTTTCTTTGTTTTCCCCAGAAATAAATAAATAAATGTAGAAAATCTATTGTTTATGTGCAAGGATTTCACAGTTTTGTATTCCCTGTGCACTTGAAGTGACCTGCCATCATGTGATGTGGTGACTTGTTCATGTTGCTGGATCTATTTGAGCCTGGGATTATTTTGGATTAGTGCGAATTGGCAAAAATATCAGGGGTAAACTATTCAAAAGAAAATGTAGAACTTGAAAGTGATAAAACTAATGCATGTTTATAAAGAAGGAAACTTTATCAGAATTGAACTATATGGAACACACTTTAAGAACCTCATAGCAAATTTAGTAATTATTCATGACCACATTGGAATCATTCAATCAATAAATAGTGCATTTTGTGTAACTACAAATGCATTGTTGTCTATGTTTTCATTTCCTAAATAAATATTTATGTTATACACAATGTTTATGTTAAACAATGATGTTTGTTTATTTATTTATTTTTAGAGAGCATGATTAAGTTTCTATAATGAATCCAATCATCAACACAGTGAGTAGCTCAGTTCTTTCTGTTTATGCAATCAGGATCCGATTTAAAGGGATCTGAAGTCTCCAATCGATCCCAATTTAGAGTGTGGATTAAAATAAGTTTATATATTGAAGAGTGATGAATGTAATAAAGCACAAGTCTTGGAAATGTGGTTTGTTCACCAAAGCATAATTCTAGAACTCCTTTACCCTTAGTCTGCTCTGGAAGTTATTCTTCTAAGAGCAGATCCGCCTGTTCAGTAAGGGCGTATTTCTGTAGCTGGCTTTGTACATGGGAGTCCTACAGCTATGGTTGGATATGATAAGAAACAGAAAACAATTGTTGTAAGTTTAAGATGTTCTGAAGACATTGCTAGATCATCAATTTATGCCCATATACTTGGCTGATCAGCAGTTTCAAGAAATGGAATTTACTAAAGGGTCTGTAAAAACATTGGAATGGAATTTAATTTAATTAATCACTCTAAAAACATTAATTAAGTCAGTTGTATGGAACTCATGTTGAGGCAACCATTACAAACACTGTTATTATGATTTTTATGCTGTACATCAAGTGGGCAGTTTGTGGATTTTATCTGATCCTTTGACCAGCATTTTCTCATTGTTGACTCCGCGTCTTTCTATTTCTGTCCAGGTTTTAACGCGCTGGTACAGAATGCTGACACTGCTTCTGATATAATTAGGGTTGTTCTCATCAAGAGCATCTGTCGCGATGGATATTTAACACTTTCAAGTGACCACAGTAGATAGTATGGTTTACACAGTTAGAACTGAAGTATTTGTTTTTAAATCTCGTTCTTGTTGTTTCCTTATGAAATTTATTTTGCAGTATATGCCAAGGTCATTAGGTGTCCAGTTCCAAAACTATTTGCAGCAGGTGCTGCCTGCTATATTAGATGGTAAGTAGATCTTTTCCCTGTTGAAATTTTGTTTCATGTTGTAATACTAAGTTGTGTGCTTTCTCCTTTGTCAGTGCTCAATATATTTGAATATAATATATTTTTATACTCATTCAGGTCTTGCTGATGAGAATGAATCCGTCCGTGATGCAGCACTCAGTGCTGGTCATGTTCTGGTGGGCTGATATGCCTAGCGTCATTGCTCTATCTGCAGTTCTAATGCAAATATGTTATTTCTTTCGGTTTGGTGTGGTGATCATTGATATTAACCCTGCACCTATCTCTGTATTTAATCTGAAAAATGCTTTTATATAAATCTAGAAAATCATTACTAACTATTCTTATGGGAGACTAAAAGATGTTGGAATCACAAATTACCTTGGTATCAAATAATTCCTAAACATGTTTAACATTGAGAAGAGATTTTAATATTGAAATCAATGTTAAAAATCGGGATTCCATATTTTAGTAAAAGGCCTTTTGTAGTTGAATGTCTTGTTTATTCTGGGGACAGTTAATGGCATTACTTGTTCCAGCGATGCGCTTACCCCAACTTGAACGAAGGTGTTAATGTCAATTCATATAGGGCTTTAAAATCCCATGTGAGTGGCTTCAAAATTTTATGAATCATGTTTGTCCTTAATAGGCTCACAAAGAAAAATTTATAATTTCATATAAGCAAAATCTTCCAATAACATAAATTCTTCCTTAAAAAGTATAAATATCATTAAACTAACATCTTCCAATAAGATGAATTCTTTAATTAATTATCTCAAAATATAACATTCAACTAATATGATGTTGAATGAGGTTGTGGTGTTCAATCCAAAGCTATGGCATAAGACTTGTGAAACATCTCAAATAATATAGTTGTGTTTGTGACTATCTCTAATAAATTCCAAAGGAATCAACAAATTTCCCACTTAAGGCATCAATATAAGATTCTCATAGCTTTATTAATCTTGGATAATTTTAAATTATAGTCCCTAAGTAATTATATCAATCTCCTCTATTTCTTGTTTAAATCTTATTAAACAAAAATTTCAAACTCTCATACTGTATGAATATCTCATAAGTTTCACCACAAAGAAAAATGTCTCCAAATCTTAAGTGCAAAAATCATTTGTACCCAACTTCAAATCATATTGAGGTAGTTTCTATTTTAGGGTTTCAAATGTTTAAATACCACAAAATTTCCATCTTGCATAAGAACTAGCCCTAAATCTAATGAAAGACATCATCGTGTAAACAAATCCTCTTGAACCTAATGAATAAACATAGGAGTTATTTACCAACTCCTTCAACTCTGTAGCCATGTTCATAGTCATTAGATCGATCAAACTTGACTCCTTTCTATGTCAACCGGAAAAGTTATGATGACCTTAAGTTATTTATCGTAATTAATAAATTTCAACAAACTTTGAATTTTTTTTTGATAGATAAACTTTTAACCTTTATTATAAGAAAAAGAACCTGACTGGCACTCCCTAAGTATACAGGGAGTAAACTAGGGGAGGCCTCCAGACTTTACAAAACAGAGGGCTATGAACAATAAACAAACTACCCCTGCACAAAAGTAGGTCTTTCCAAACTTAAAATTGCTTTCATCACACATCACATTAACCAAAAAGTCTTATGAACCTTTCTAAGAAAAGAAATAACTTGCAAGGCTAAGACCATACACAACAATCTATCTAGATGCTTTCCTTTAAGACTAAACACAAGCTGACTAGGAAGTGGGAAGGCATCATTTTTCCCAAAACAACCAACAAGGCGTGATAGGAAACTAATGGTCAAGGAGTACTAAGTTATTTCATATATTCTTCTTACCAATCATCTCAAGACATATAAGAATGAACAACAATAAGGTATGAAAGTAGATCTTAAATGAAACTAATTCCATTAAATAACAGAAATAATATCGTCACTCAATCTAACCCAACCCATCTACTCAAGTTTACAAGATGTATCCTTGTGCTATGATACTATTTTTGTAACACCCCAACTTCAAATTGAAGGGTGTTACTGTCAATTTACATATAGGGCTTTAAAATCCCATATGTAATTGAGCACCTTGAAACTTCTACTTATGAATCTGTTTGTCCCTTAATATGCTCACAAGAAAATTTTCAATTTCATAAATCAAAAAATCTCGGCTTATAAATTCTTCATACTTCAGTATAACAAATGTTATTAAACTAACATCTTGATAAGATGAATTCTTCATGACTAATTATATCAAATATAACATTCGAAACAACATAAATCCCTCCAAAATGAAAGTTTGTAATCATTCAATCCCAAAACATGAAATAGCTACTTGAGTCTTAAAGTTTTCCTACATAACACCAACTCAAAATAGTTATCAACTGTCATCCTTGCCTACCCCAACATCACTTCGCTATAGTTCTAGAATTTACTTGAAAAATGATCCCGACAATGAGGTGAGCTAAAACCCCCGATAAGGAATTTTATGCAGTTCGCCGTTGAATATTTCACATTCACAAAATTGGAGATATAACTTATTTTTTTCTCCTCATAAGTCTCATAAAATCCTTGAGTGCAAGTAGTTAGGATATATATTTTCCAAACTAATGTTCATCATTTTTTTCAAATCGTTCCATATCATTATCAAATATCGTTTTTTAAAACGTTTATCTTCTTGGTTCTCAAAACATATTTGTTTTTCAAACAAATTAATCCATTATTCTAACCCATTGACAATGACCATATTGTCAACTATTATAACCCATTGACCAGGGCTGTGTTGTCAACTATTGTAACCAATTGATTGGGGCCATATGGTCAACTATTATAACTCATTGACCGTGGTTGTATGGCCAACTATTATAACCCATTGACCATGGCTGTATTGTCAACTATTGTAACCCATTGACTGGGGCCGTATTGTCAACTATTATAACCCGTTGACGGAGTCACGTTAACCAAAACCAAATATTTTCTCCATGATTCCAAAGTCACAAAATACAAAAGTATATCTCCATAATTTTCCAATCCCATATAAGTAAGCATTTTCAATCCATTTTCATACAAAATGTATTAGATCCATGTGTATGATTTCAAACAAGTAAAAATTTCCAAAACCCACAATTGCATATAATAATAAAATATTTTATTCTATAGGAAAAACTGTGTTAATCTCCCTTGCTTGATATTCCAAGATACAATTA